>JAODJW010000033.1:6859548-6908713 GCA_026777045.1 Hyperopisus bebe | reverse complement strand
TGTTAAAATCTTATCTAGCTCTGATTTAAAGGAACCCAGGGTGTTAGCTTCTACTACACTAGCAGGTAGACTATTCCTTGGCCTGTGTTTGATTGTCTTCTTACATATGACATCATTACTACATCATTAGCCTGTGTTTGATTGTCTTCTTACATATGGCATCATAACTACCCCAGTTAGACTGTGTTTGATTGTTTTTTTACATATGACATCAGTAACTAAATCAGTACTAAAGTGTTTGACTTTGGTCTTGCATATTGATAATTACATCAGTAAAGTGGATTGTCTTGCATATTGCATGAATACCTACGTCAATAATGCTGTGTTTAATCACAGTATGTAAATGTACAGTACACGTAAATGTGAGATGATCTGTTCTAGTTTGCTTCATGCAACTATTAATCTAAATATCATGCTTTGGGACGTAGTTACCTCCCAGCTATTGATCTCAAAATCTTAAATTCCTTCTCCATCAGTATCTTCATCACCACCTTAAGCTAAATTCATCCTGAAGCACAGGAAGCAGTGCAAGAATGAACCTGAACACCTGTGTGCTGCTAACCGACAAAAGGCAGCACAGTTGAAACAGCATTGGGTCTGTAATCTGGAATATTTGCCACTATAAAAGGAGGAACCTTCCCTACATGCTGGAGTCCATTATAGGCTTGGTACCGGACCAACAGCAAGGCCACACAGTGCCAGGCTGCAGCTAAATACCCAACAACGTTCCTTGCTGCCAGGGGTGGGGGCAGCTATCTGCTATTACAAGCACTTCATTAAGCTGCACTTAAAATTCAAAACATTTCCCTGCAACATAAAGCTTAGGCCTAAGAAGGAGGCTTTTCAGCTTAAAAATACAGGGAAAAGTTATTTCTATTTCATATTTATATCTCTTGGGTTTCTGGTAATGCAGCATTTAATGTATAGAAGAACGAGGATCCAGTTGCTCTAGCATTTACTGCTTTTAATTCTATACCATTTATATACATATTCTCCTCTGGAAAAAAAAAGAATGATAAACAAATAAATGTGTTTCACGGAAACGTAAGAATTTTACAGAAAATAAATGAAACCATATATACGTACACAAGGAGCATTTAAAAAAAAAGAAAAAGCTAAATATTGTTTGGTCACTGTGTGTGTGTATGCCTATGTAAAGGTGTGGCAGCATAATTAAATGGATTTACTCCAGAACTGATTTATCGCATGGTGAACCAGAGCTGAACAGTGATAGCTATAACTGCCAGGCAGCATTCATCTGTATAGCATCTCCCTCAAGTGAGGAAATGCCCCATCAGAATATCGTGCTCTGTGAACAATCACAGGGCAGGTTTGCGGGGCAAGCGGCAGACAGCGCTGAGTGCCATCAGAGGCGGATCTGTCCCCCATCAGAGCCGGATCTGTCCCCCATCAGAGCCGGATCTGTCCCCATCGCCCCCGCAGGATGTGGATGCCAGGTGCGGGGTGAGGTGGCGGCTCTCCTGATGAGCAACTAACAGCTTGATCGCTGACAGTGAAGGATCGTGCCTCCCGTCCTGTTTGGCATCCCAAGGACTTTTCCTTTGGTACTCCACCACTTCAGCCTTAAAAAACGGAAAAAAGGTGCATTTGGCTTGGGCTGTTAGAGAGCAAGCGAAAAAAATAAAATCAATTAATTAATTGAACTGCGTTAAACTGTGATGTGCATGTTGAATGTTACTGACGTGCCTTTTATCTACCTTGAGAGGCATGAAATATGGCAGAGCACGGCTGTTGATAAGGCACCAAGGCGTGAGTTGACGCGCTCTGCCGTGGCATTCACCCAAGGACGCCGTGCAAGTGCTTAGCTACCCTTAAATCTCCGAGGAAACACCAGCCTGAGGAAACACTGACCAAATATCACCTGAAATCTCTGCTTTCGGAAGCACAACGGCACACTGGTTGTAAATTACATGTTGCTGATATCAGACCATTCTGCTATATATAAAAATAAGCAGCTCCAGTTGATTCACTGCCTATGCATATGCAGACATCCCTCCTTAGGTATACTGATATCAGGGAGGCGGATGAGGGAGTACTGACTAGGCTTTAGGGATATTATGGTAATACAGTATACCATGGTGTTTACAGTATTTTGGGTATACCGCAGTATCTTCGTTTGAAAATCCCCCCCCCCCCCCCCCCCCCCCCGCTCATAAAATTTCATCTGGACGTACCGGAATAGTGTTGTTTTTTAAAAATACCGTATGATGTCTGGACAGTATGACGATATAAAGAAATAGATACCGCCCATGCCCAGTGGTGTCTGGGAGTGCTGGGGTCCTGTTTATGAATTTTTCCAGGGGAGGAGGGGTGCTGGCTGTGACATTTTCTGACAGGGGCTAGTAGGTGGTGGTAAAATTTGCCAACCGGGTGGAAAGAGATTGTGGCAATAAAACTTCTTTGCACCTAATTTTACTGCCACTGAATAGCAGAACGGCAAATTTCTGTGATATCGCGCAACATTAGCGAGTTTCAGCGAGCTGCTGTCGATTGGCAGGAGACTCTCAAAACTTCCGGAAGAGCTGGGACGCTGTGGTTCTTTATGATCACAGTTACTGTTACTCTGTTACTCTCTTTTTCATGCATTTTTATATTTTCCAGGAATTTCATTTATGAGTATCATCTTATCAAGAAACATGCACATTAAATAAACTCAAGTTTTGCTTGTGGTAGTTATATTTAGCTGACCCTGAACCTTATTTTATGGCCATTGAGATAAAACACAAGCCTTTAAATAAAAATAAAAACATAAATATTTCAGCATAAATATTTCAGCATTGGCTGTTGTTAATTCATAAAACCTGACAGGGGACTCATGGTCTGTTAAACCTGTATGTCAGCATTGCTTTTACCTGTATAGTAGAGAAATGCATTTTGCATTGCTCATATGTGCAAGACAAAGACAGTCAGTCCACCCTGGCAGGTAAACACATGACACTGTGTCTTAGAGTACAACTTATCCAAGTGTCGCCATTCCGTCTGCGGCCTACACCGATTTATCGAACTAATTCATTAGTCTCATCAGCCTACCTCACACCTTGGACGCTTTTAATCGGCTGCTTATTTAAACGTAGCTGTAAAAATCGCTAACCACGAATAAGGCCTTTGGGAAATGAAGATGAGTTTTGCCTAACTGCTCTGTGCGCATAGCAACCGTGCGAGACAAGAGCGCATTATCTTGCAGGTGGCAGAAAACTGCCCGGTGTGTCGTTGCCAGCGAAGCTAATTCCTTTTATGCAAACCCTTGAGTTTATTTCACAGCCGTCATGCCAGAGAGACTACAATTTGAAAACATCCATTTAGACCCTGAAATTGCATGAAAACATATTTTAGTTTATCTTACTATCTGTTATTTAAGATTGTTGTAATAAAATCTTGCTTTAAAAGGCAGTGGAATGATAATTAAAGTTTGCATTTAGCACAAGGCACCCAGTCAGGCTGTTATGTCACATTTGTGTCAGTGCCCTTTTTCTTGGCCTGCCCGCTTTTACAAGGGCTGATCAGGTGCGCGTGTTGATTGGTGAGGCCCTGTGATGTCATGCTTGGAATATGAAATACCTCTGTGTCTCTTTTATTTTTTTTGTTTCAGCTTTTATTTACTCTCGTTTATGTAACTCAGATTCATACCATCTTTCTTTAATTTCTTTAATCTGTACTGTATTGTCCTGTAGTTGCTTCTCTTCTCTTTGGTTTTATTTTAATCCCGTATGTACAGTAAAGCACTTTAAGCAGCATTTCATGTATGAAAAGTGCTATATAAAGACCATCATGATGATGATTATTATTATTATAAAAAATATTTAAAATAATTATAGGACAATATAATTTTAGAAATTTTATTTGCAAGGTAATTGTACTAACAATCAGGCATAACTCATTACCTCATTCTGTGTTTGAATTTGAGTCTGCTGTTTAAATCTGCTTACAAATTTATTCATTTTTTGCTTTTTCAACCATATGCCAAGTAAGGTCTTTAAGCTAAAATAGGTAGCAGGTGTTCACAAGCTCCTTTTACCCAATTGATGATTTTAATTGAGTTGTGCTCCAGATATCTGATAACTCATTTATGTTCTTTGCTGAGAAGGGTCCAAATATAAAAGAGAATACCTGAATGCAGAACAGGCACTAAAGTCTCTACTGTGTGATTTGATGCAATGCTTTTTTACAGTAACCAGTGTTATAATCAATAAGTAACATTGTGAAACTAAATATTTGTCTCTCAGAAGAAATATATGAGCTTCACTTCTGATATGGAATCTGTCGTTTAAGGCTCTTAATGCATCACCAGTAGTTTACATTGATGCAGGGGCGTATCCTAGAAATTCCGGGCCCCCTGACAAAATGTCACCTTGGGTCCTCCCTCACCCAATTTTATGTATTCAAGGTTCCTTATGAAGCGCTGCCCCCCTGAACCTGCCAAGGTGTTCATGCTCCTCAGCTGCTCCTGCATGGGCATAGCTAGGACTTCTGGGCCCCCTGACAAAATGCCCCCCCATCCAGTTTTACATATTCAAGGTTATGTGCACAACCATTTTATCATAGTCATTTCTGAAATAGAGCTGTCATTTAAGGCTCTCAGTGCATCAGCATTAATATACATGGCTGTTACCACTTGTGTTCCCCCCCCCACAATTTAACATATTCAAGGGCCCTTGTAAAGTGCTGGGCCCCCTTGAATCTGCCAGGTTATCCATGCCCCTCCTTTGCCCCTGAGTATACAGCATATAGTTACATATATTTTATCACAGTCGCTTCTGAAATGGACCTCTGTCATTTTAGGCTCTTAATATGCAGTATGTTGTTACGTGGCAAACCTTTTATCAAAGTCAGTACTGAAACGGAGCTCTGTCATTTAAGATTCTCAATGCATAAGTATTATATCAGTATATACAGCATGTAGTTATGTGGACATACATTTTATCGCACTTGCTTTTGAAATGGATCGGTATCATTTAAGGCTCTGTGTATCAGCCGTAATATACAGTATGTTGTTCTGCAGACATACATTTTATTGTAGTCACTTCTGAAATGGCTCTCAATGCATCAGCAGTCATATACAGCATGCAGTTATGTGGGTATACGTTTTATCGTAACCATTTCTGAAATGGATCTCTGTCATTTAAGGCTCTCAATGCATCAAGTGCAATACTCAGCATGTATATTATTGTTTCTTTGGTCAGGTTTCAGTACCCTGTCATGTTCAGCTGAATGCTAATTGCGTGTGGTACTAAGGCACCCTTACGTGGTTTGGCAGGAGTTTTCATTTCTTCGCTGTTTGTTTTCTTGCCCTGACCAGAAGGTGCCCCTTATGCTCAAGCCCTATAGTACAGACAGAGGCTCAAAGCTGACCCACCATGCGTTGACGGCGGGGGGGCAGGTGCAGAATAAGCATCTCCTACTGGCCTGTCAGGCTCACACAGTTTGCACCTTGCCAGCAAGGCGAGATGCACCGGCTCTCCAATCAGCAATAGCTCTCTCCCGCGTGGCATGCTGTGTGTAAAGTGTGCAGAGCTTTGACCTTGGCAAGCGAAGCTACAGATGAACGACGCTTGTGCCACCTGGGCCCCGGAAGGGACGCGAGTCGGTGCTAAGGATGCCTGAGTACTACGCAGACTCCGAAACGACTTCATCTATGGCTGCATAGGTTTTCGACAGCCTCGCCTCAAAATAGAATGGCAATAACAGAGCCCTGTGTGTGTGTGTGTGTGTGTGTGTGTGTGTGTGTGTCGATGCGTGTCTGGGTGCGCACGTATGCTCACGCTTATGAGTGTCAGGGTGCTTGCCTGGCGGTGCTGTGAGGAAATGCAATTTCTAGAGCAAAATAAATGGTTTATGTTATGGATAAATACCATAAGCTTTAAAGATTACAGTGTAAGCCAGCGTTTACAAATTGAGGATGTAGCCCAGCCTCGTGTGAATCCAGAGAAAGGGCTTAGCTATTCGACTCACATAGCATCTCGCCAACAGTAGGGAAGAGGCAATGACAATGCCGCTGCCTTGTTCCTGATAGTATCAAGTATAAATGAAGGCGATGATATTTCTAAGGTCACAGTTATGGTTTGGATTCCTCTGCTGCTTTTCTGTAGCCTCTTTCATTCCACAGTTACTTGGGGGCAGAGAACTATCTCAGTAATCAAAGGATGCGGAGGAATTCACATCAGTGGGTCGTGTGAGGACACTGTTCACACCGAAAGCGTGTCGCATACATATCAATTAGTTTCAAGCCATGTCCTTGGCCTTTGATCGGAGCGGTTGATCTTTTTTTCTTTTTTTAATAATTTAACCGTGGACAAATAAAAACATTGTGATTACGTGGATAAAAATGTTTTTCCTTCATAAATTTATGGCTGAAAGAAATGAGTATGAACAGCTTGGTATTTAGTCAGCTGGTATTCAATCACACAGCCTATTCTATTCTCAGGGTTAACTAGTTTTCATCAGACAGTTAACCTTGGCTCGCTTTAAAGCTTTTCTTGCGTCATATTTACCGAGGTGACTTTTACATAAACACAAGTTCCCTGAACCTGTATTTATTCAAATACTTCCAGAAAGAACGTCCTTTAGAAATTATGAAAATACATCACAACTGTAATTTAAGAATCGTATGATAAGCATAAATTACCTGACTTTTTCTTACAATATTTATCAGTACATCGGACCACTTGCTGCCTGCAGCATATTTCTGCATTAATATACATATTTCCTATTATTCATATCATAGCATACAATATATTTTGGGTTGTATTTCAGTTTTATTGTATATAATTTAATGTAACTAGCATCCTGTGCAAGGTGCCCCTTGCATCGTACCCTGTGTTTCCCAGGATAGGTTTCAGGGACAAAGCAACCCTGTACTGGATAAGCAGGAAGGAAGATTGATACACGGATGGATAGACAGATAATTCAATGCAATCACATTTAGGTTACTAAACAAAATGAAAAACATTATTGAGTGCAACATTTCTGCCTTTGATACATTATCCTGATCAAATAAAGTCCCTGAAGTTACAATTATTTATTAAAATAAGAAAAATATTATATCTTTGAAATGCATGATGCTTCTCTGTTAGACAGTATGCAAGGCTTCGAAAGTTTGGAGCGAGATTTCATTAGGGGCGAAACATGTCTCTCATGGTCAATGCATGAGATTTGAGAGCCCTGCCTATCGCATTCATCGGATCTTGCTCTTCCACTTCCACCTTGTCTGCACTCCGTGTGTGTGCGCTTCCATGTAATAACGAGCTTGCAGTGGGATCACATGTAACTTATTTAGGAATTTACCGGGAAATGACAGATGCTATTTTCTGATTGGCTGGTAAGTAGCGATTAACTCCACGGGCAATGCATGTGCATGGGACAGTTATGAACTTCATAGGCTCGGTATGCCTACGGCTCGTCCACTGATTCTTCTCAGCGTGAGATACAAAAGACATGGCATGTGAGCGTGTGAACTGGCTGAAATGTGTGTGTCTCATGGTCAATTCGTGAGATTTGAGATCCATCTCCTTCTGTGCAAAGCAGACACGGTTTCAATGGCCTGCCTGTTATCAGTGTATCAAGCGAAAGGTCTTTCTTACGCCGGCTGTAAATATAGTCCGCTGTCAATCATGCCAGCCGGCGAGCGTGTTCTCCTCTTTGCTTTTCCGCTTACTATTCAGCAGAGGCTCTCCCAACTTCCCCCTTCCTTTAGCTGTGCTAAGGGGCTGCAGGTACTCCCTGCTACCTCTGTGAGGAAGTATCAGCACTGCAGGAGGTTTTGTTATGCATCTGTGAGGCAGGACCGGTCCCCTGAACAAGTGGGGTTAAGCGATGCCAAACCCAAATCATAAATCAGCTCAGTAACCAGCCCGCGTGACCCTAAGGTCACTCCTTCATTAAGTGTCTGACACATTCTTTTTTTTTCCCTCATGGAAGTAATTTGTGAAGAGAAAGTAATCTTCCGGTTATTGATCCGCTTCATTGATTGGCTGTAGCATTTTTGACCAACTAGTTAGAAGTAATCAGCACCAGTCACATGGAAAGGGACATCTTTGATTGACAATCACTTCTTCATGTCCTTTTTTCAGGGGTAGCCGTGGTAACACTGTTCATGTAAGACTAGAAATAGGGGCGTGTTGAAATGCATATTGACAACAGTAACTGCAGTACCATAAAAGTTCCTTTTTTTGGCCAAGGGTTCCAGAAATCGTGAATTTACGATTCCGGTGCGTTGTGCTGTTATACAGGATTTTTACAACATCATCCATCAAATAAAAAAAAATAGAAGAAGTCGTGCCCTTGAACAAATATTTTTTTTGTTTTTTTTCTCCACTGACACTGTTCCAGCACATTCTCATCTTTTACTGATTCCTACCTCAATGACAGTAATTACCTTCACATAACCTTCCAGGCTGGTGTGTTTGCCAGGTGAATTTCGGTTTCTTTTTCTCCCGAGTCTTTTTTACTCCGTAAAGAAAGTGTAACTTATCAGGTTTAGCTGCAGCTGGTACCAGCCAGCAAAACGAAACGCTCTGACTCAAGGTGTGACGGTTCCAGTCGGCATGCTTTTCCCGCGCGCCTTGGATGATATCTTTGTGCTGCTCGCATGTATCATTTTGTATCAGTGTCAGTCATGTTTATTGCTAGGAATTAGTCACACTAGGCATATTTTTCATCGTTTTTTTTTAAATACATTATAGACCAGTGCTGGGGCTTGAATTCTGGAGAGATGCTGCAGATATATTTGAAACTGGGCAGCTCTGCCTCAAACCCCCCGTGTGAATCAGGACAGTGGAGTATGAGTCACATGCCGTAAATTGTTACATGCCGACGGAAGTGCTCAAGGTGTGGATGCATCTTTGTTAGCTCAGCAAATCATGAGACAGGCAAGCGGTGATGATGCTGCTGTAGCCATGATGGTGTTAGGACTGTAAATATTCTGATTATTGACAAAGAACTGAGGTACTGTGGCATACACAATAGGAGCAATAATAATCATATATTTAAAAAGAAAAACAACAGGGGTCCAGCAGCTAATGCTGCTTGGGCCTCTAATAAATTAAGAAATTTCTGGATTTAAACCGAAGAATGCCCACATCTCCTGTGGCAATAAAATCTGTTTTTTGCTAGTTTATTCTTTGAAGGATGATGTGAGGATATGTGAAGAATGGCAAGAGGATGTATGAGATTAGTGTTGTTGTACACATTGTCCTCTGTAACCGAAACCAAACATCTGAATAATAGTAAGTAGCTCACAGTTATCCTCTAGCAGTAGTCAAGGGAGATAAAAGTAAAGTGAAAAAATCAAATTCACCCCCCTGTAAGATGGCCTGAAGTATGCTAGAATTTGAGCAGGGTGTGATGCACCTGAAGGTTGGTTATGGGAATATATGTTATGTGAATATATGTATTATTACTTTTCATACAATAAAGAAGAATTGTAAAAAAAAATTAATTAATCATAATGAAAATCAAGATTTGAAACACTCCAAAAAACAGACTTGTGCATTAAAGGTTAAAAAAGTACAAATATACTGAACATCAGGAAGGGCAAGATTTGCAATACAGTCCAACAGATGGCTTTTAAACCATACAGTAAATTATGTTTTTGAAATAATTTGAACTACGCTTAATAGCATGCCTGGCAAAACTCGACACACACTCCAACATAACAGCATATTAGTTTCTCAGGCAGATGAGAGCTTCCACAAATTAATCTTCCAGCGAAGTTACTGATTGAGTTTTCATTTTGAAAAGAACAGAACCAGCTGTTAATATAGTGTTCCTCATGTCATTTGATATGTTTGAAGTGTTCTAGATAGATCATATATGTTCATAGAAATATGTCCTTTTGTCCTTTATTATTGCTTAATTATTGTTGCCCTTCCAGAAGTGTTAACATTGCAATGCATCATAGCATAGATGTTAAATAAATTGCATCAATCAGGTTTCTATATTTATGTTCATACAAATGTGTCCTTGAGTAATGTATAATTACTGTTGCACTGCTAGAAGTATTACCTTTGCACTGTAATGTAGCGACAAATTATACTTGGTACCTCCAAGACATTTATGGATGTTCCAGGTGAGTCCTCCGTGTTACCCAGAGAAGCCACAGGTTGGCTTATACTAACATGTGCTGCTTTATGAAAAATGAATGTGCTCTCTTTTCAGATCCTGACTTTAAAGATCTGGGAGTCCCGAACCCTCTACCCTGTAGGTATCATTTATTCTTTGCAAGCTAAGTACCCCACCAGGGGCCCGTGCATTGCCCATCTGTTCTCTAATCTATTGTTTCATGCGTTTTCCTGTGGCTCAGTCTGCGAGTTCGAGATGGGGGGACCTGAAGGCATCGTCGAGTCACTGCAAATCGCGAGGGATGGCAAGGCCTTGCAAACCGAGGCTGTGGACTGCAGGTGGTATATCAGGGCTCCACCACGGTCCAAGGTGAGATGGTCGTCACTGACAACAGCTTATCAGCGTCTGATTGGCTGATCCGCCAGCCAGGTTGCACACTTGAAACTGTGATAGCGGTGATGTTAGAGTATAATCATTGTTATTATTTTCATTGCCTGTTACTGCTGGTGTTGTGATACCTGGGAAATTTCATCATAACTCCAGTTTATTTAAGCTTTTCCCACTGGTTTTCATCGTGTCTGATGATACCAATCCACAAAATCAGAGACTGTCTGCAATAGGAGTACATGGGTGGGGCTTCTACATTTAAGGAGGGAAAACTGTGGAGGTCACTGCAGAGGTCAAATACCCAGGAAAGGTCTGCTTCTCAAAAGGTCTGGCTGGAGGTAAAGTCATTTTCTCTACATCAGGCAAAGTTTTTAACAGGTTGAACGTCAAATGAAAGACTGAGCTTCACTGTTGATGAAACAGCGATATGCCATTTGCTCGTTTGTTTGCCTGATAGGTTGTTATTGCTGCTGTGTGTTTGTTTTTTGTTTTTGTCTGGATTGTTATGACATTTGTTTTTATTCCCGGTTCCTACTCAGATAGCTTGAGGTTAACGAAATCTGGTAACGCACCATTAGTAATTTGCAAATGGGAGGTGGCCGGTGAATGCATATTTCCCAAGGCGATTGCGCAGGTAGAAAGCTGTAGATTCAGCGCTTTCGTTAGGGTAATTTATTCAGGTGTCAGGATCCGTTTGTTCCTTCATTATCCGCTACGGAGATAGCGACACCAGAGACGACGCTAATGCATCGCCGTTTGAGTTGCAAAATTGCTTTCTGTCAGTTAAATCATTGTGATACTTCCCGATGTGTTTTAATGTTACGCCCGAGATTTTCCTCCCTATTCTCCTTTTGTACTTCCATCCCACCTTTTCCTCTCCATGTGTGGAAAACTATAGCTGTTGTCTTTTGATTGAAATTTCAGAAATGGATTGGAACAGTTGATGCACAGACACAGTTTTCTCTGAATTTATGGTCCTGAACAGTATTTACCATCTTATCTGGCACACCTAGAGAGAGCCATCCAGGCTTTTAAACGAAGAAGGTACTGCAGATACCTTACTCCATAGCGGCTTGTATTTTAGCTCTCTGGGGTCCTTCTGTCTTATCTCTCTTACTGTTAATTGCTTTTCCCATGGCGAATCTGAAGCTGTACAGTTCGTTTGGGCAGGCAGAACACCCCGATTCACAGGTACTTTGCAGGCTCCTATTGCAGTGACATTTTGAGCCGGGAAGGTGTGTTTTCCGGGGGTCTTTTTATTGTTGTGTTTCTGAGCGGTCTGTCAGCCAGCACGTGTTACGTAAGCCCCCCACTCCAAAGCAGCTCATACATTCTCTCTCTCTCTCTCTCTCTCTCACACACACACACACACACACAGACCGGTACTCCTGTCTTTGTGGGGACTTTCCACATTCATTTTTATGGGCAAAACCCTAATCCCAACAATGACAACCTTAACCCCTACCCATCTGTCACCTTAACCATAAGTAACCAAACAAAATACAAGTCTTCTGGCATATTTGGTTTTGTGATTGCAGTCACAAATTTAAAAAAAAATGAGTTTCCCCTTGTGGGAACTGAAAAAATGGTCCTGACAATGTCAAAATAACAGGTTTTATCATATTATAGGGACGTTTGGTGCCCACAATGTAATGTATATCTGACCCACACACACACACACACAGCTTGTCCTTAGTAATTATGCAGTGGCTTACAGATAATTTTATGTACTATGATCGATTGCCTGAGCAGCTGATTTCAGTGCTATCTGATGTCCTCCAAGGGGCATAAATTAAATCTTCCCTCCCTGTCTTCCTTTAGGAGTACATAGCCTGTAATTACTTACTGTAGGTCACTTGATGTAACTTTGCTAGCACGCAATAAGCCTTTCTGTTTATATACATTATTCTTCTGTTACATTACAATGGATTTTACCCTCTCTGGATGGATGTACCGTGTTCAAATATGATGGTTTGCTTGATAAGGTCTTATTGATTACCCCCCCATCTCACTTAGTAGATTACTCAACAAAGCAGCCAAATTGTACTAGAAATACCTCCTGAGCAGTATGTAAAACGGCTCTAATAGCGATACATAAGCCCTGACAGACACGCGTTAATGTGTGACTTTACTCCTTTGAGAAACAGGCTTTTCCTTTGACTTTATTTGAGCCTATAATGGAGTGAAATAAACCAGAGATGAGTGAGTTGTGACTGCACTTTGCAGAACTCAGAGATGAGTGAGTTGTGACTGCACTTTGAAAGGCAGGGATCATCCTCAATCTATGTGCACCTTGTTCTTGCTATTTGGTGGAAAATGGGCAAGTCGTGCCTTATGCCAATTCAATGGTGGTGTTTTTCAAGGGAGCAATACAACTTAAGCACTCAGCTCAAGAGTCCTACAGCAAAGCCCCCCCTTCACTGGAACGTGAGTCTCTGGGAGACAAGTCCTTCACTTCAGCTGATGCAGCACCCGCTGGCTGATGCTAACCTCCTCGACAAGCAGGCCGCATCTTAATCCGATTTCTGTTACCGACACCGACGTGGGAACAGATTCATCCCTGTGACATCTTCAGCCGCGCTCCTCCCGTCCTCGCGGCGAAATGCGCCGATGTTCCCGTCTCACTCCAGCTGCCAGGTGACATCGCCTGGCGTCGGGTACAAATTAGTCAGTGCGGTGACGATGTGATCTGCACCTCAAACACGTCGTGGCTCCAGAGTAAAAAGATTTCAACTATAGTAACATGCGGTCTTTCTGAAAGCTGCTGCCATGGACCATGGAATCGGAGGGCAACTTTTGGATAATCATTAAGAATGCAGTGATGAACAAAAAATAGCTTCAACTAATTTAATGGCAATCAATACAACTTTTTTTTTTTTTAAAAAAAAGCTTATGTTATGTATCTAAGTTTTTCAAAAGCGAACAGATAAATTAAAATAACTTTATGCTCCACCCCCCACCCCTATTCAGATGCATCCCATGATCCATGGTTTCCATCCTACCGAGAATAGCCTGGGAGATATACTCTTGGGAGATATATACCTGGGAGATTTATTCAGAGCTCCTGCAGAAAATAAACAAATTAAAGAAGAATCTAATTAAAACATACTTGGACAATCAAGCAAAGTCTCTGGAATTTGCAGAGGTGCTAGGTATGGAATGCTTGGACCGGCCCTAAGGGGCCGGTAGTTACAGGAAAAGTACCTCCATCCGATCGGAGGTGTTAGTATGGGGTGTTTGAGTGGCTCTGGGTCGTGGCTGATACTGCCAGGGCCCCAAAGGACGAAAGGCTGGATGATACGTCCAGGTGGCTCCTCACCAGATCTGAAGCTATGGAGGACAACATTTTTTAATGGCCGCTAGAAACTGCGGGAGGGGGTGGGCATTACCGCAAAATTATAGCAGAAGAGGGAAAGTAACACCTTGCCCCCACACTCTTATTTACCCTGCCTTAGAAACACTTGCTGTCAAGGCTAAACTTTTTAATTGACCTCATTCCTCACAGCTCTCTCCCGCATCTCTGCTTTGACCCCTAAATGAAAAACCGTTCCATTTCACTCCAGGAGCCTCATCCTTCATCCCTCATCGTACTTCGCTGATCCCAGCGGCAGTTCCAGTTTAGCACACTTTATAGAGTATGTTGTAAACTAATTGGAAATTAATGTAGATTGGTGGATTTTTGTGTGTCTTTGCAGAAATAGCTGTAAATATTTTATGAGAGCATCTGTATTCATTGCAAAATGTGGCGGGAAACTTTCTTACCTCGTACTGTACAACCCTACAAGTTCTGTGGCAGTAAACTGCTTCTGCAAGTGGCTGGCTATTACTCCACACAAAGCAGGCCCATTGCTGCAGTAGTAATCGCTGAGAATTGTGGGAAAAAGCCCGATGACAATGGGCAGCACATGCTAAGCCTGGAGTTTTAAACTCTTCACAATCGTTTTCCCTCTGTGAGGAGCCTGTTAGTCATCTCTGAGAGACGGATCTTCTTTTGAAGATTCATCCGTGGCTTCGTACTGCTGCGAAGACACAACAACTGCATCCCAATCGCAGTCCTATGCATGCCGACCTCCCAGGGAACCTCACGTTTGTGGAAGAGAAAGAAACAACGGCTGCTGTTTTCTCTTTCACTTCGTCCTTCTCCGTTAATTATACTGATAATCGTTGCAATTTGGATGTACACATCACTGTGTGCTGTGAGGATCAGTCCAGAGCTGGCCAGTTTTCTCAGTGAGTCAGCAATCTGAACACAAGATGGCACAGAAAGGAAAGCTGCATTGTACTCATTTGGCCCGCATTAGCTCTCTTTCCTGTCCTGTTTCATTATCGTCGTTTTTCTTAAAGGTCCACTATTCCCACCTCCCACAATGGACCCACCCTAACTGGACCGGATGGTGTTAGCGAGTTGAGTGGCAAGGGTGTGAAACAGCTTGTTGGAAATTTACTTATGTCATTTCTTCAGGAAGCATTTGACTTGAGAATCGTGAGCTCACATGTGGCCATTTTGTCCTGTCAGATACATCCCCCCCGTCCCGCATCGCCCCCGGCATTGACACGCTGTGACGGAAATGGAGCATTCAGTAATGAAACGCTGGGTTTCTGAGGAGAGGGCCATTCGTAACATCCGGGGGCGTGGCGTGCGGGAAGGCAACGCGGATGCCGCTATTAAACAGACACGCTGCTCCTTGCTAGGATCCCCTTGAAGCCTGACTGACATTCTGTGGGCCATTAGTCTCGCCTCACGATGCCCCGCGCTATTCGTCACGCCGAAATTAAAGCCTTGTATTTCCTCGCCATCACCTTGCGTTGGAGACCTCGAGATAAGGCTGTCATCACCACAGACCTTAAGACTGTAAACACATCACATGAAGCTTTTTATATATTTAAACAGCGAGGGATAAAAAACACATGTGTCCTGCAGTGAAAACTGTATTTTGGATGATTCACCAAAGGTGTGAGTGGCGTGTGACTCAGCAGGTGAAGCTCCTGTACTTATTATCTGAAAGGTTACAGGTTCAAAACCCATCCTTGGTAGAATAGTCATGTCTGTTGGGCCCTTGCACAAGACCCTTGACCCCCCCCACCCCAAAAAAATGGACTGCAGGTGCCGATTAAATGGCTGACCCTGTGCTTAAGACCCCCAGCATCACTCTCATCTAGATATTTGCATTTGTGGCATAGGACAGCAAGGATGGGATATGTGAAAAGAAGCATTCAAATGTACCTATGCTCATGCAAATGGCAAATAAAACACCATTTGATTCTAAAATCCACTGCCTTATATATGAGACACTCCTTAAAATGGACCCCTGGTCTCTGGGAGACTTTGGCAATTTGCATCCCCGTTTCCATTGTGGAAGTTGAAAACATCTGAGCTCCAGAAAGTCAGTGACTCGATGAGAAAAAAAAAGACAGCAAAGCACATAAATTCTCTGTTAACCAACTAGTTACCCTTCAAATGGTGCCAACACCAGTCCAGTCATCAAAACCATCCTGCCCCTCATGTCCTCTAACCACAGTCATACGATATTTGCTCTAGGAACTTGCTACGCCTAGGCGGCTATTATCACCTGTTCTGGGTCACGATACCCCAACAACAACCTCTATACCTCACTAAAATTATATTTCCAGCATCAAATGGAGCAAATGTCAAGCTAAATGGGATAAATGGAATAAATGTCAAAAATAAATGCAACCTAGGCCACCAATACAAGAACAACTCCTTAAAACGGTAAACTAGTGAAACTTACCACTAAAGCTGGTAAGCTTCCACTAAGGAATATAAGAGATGGTAAATTCATAAATGGGGGCAGTGTGTGGCTCAGTGGGCTAAGCCTCTGTGCCTGTGATTGGCAGATCACTGGTTTAAGCTCAGCCTCAGTACATCCTTGGGCCTTTGAGCCCCACCTCCGTAGGTGCTGCTATGGGTGGCTGCCTTTGGCAGCCAGCTTGATCTCACCTACAGAGCGCAAGGAGGAGTAAAGAGAATTTCCCCATGGGGACTAATAAAGTATCAATTATTATTATTATTCTTATTATAATGTAAATTGTTGCACCGAACACCCAGGCTTCCAGCCTTAGTCTCCCGCATGCGGCCAAACGGAGACATGCGCCCGCCGCTGGTGATCCTGAATCATCTCCATCACCGGTTCCCTCTCCGCCCTTGCAGATCTACTTGCGGTTCCTCGACTACGAGATGCAGAACTCGAACGAGTGCAAGCGCAACTTCGTGGCGGTGTACGATGGCAGTGGCTCCGTAGAGGACCTGAAGAGCAAGTTCTGCAGCACGGTGGCCAACGACATGACGCTGGCGTCAGCGCTGGGCGTGATCCGCATGTGGGCCGACGAGGGAAGCCGCAAGACCCGGTTCCGCATCCTTTTCACCACTTTTCAGGAGCGTAAGGAAACCCTCTCCCATTGTCCATCCAAGCAGTAGATCACATTGAACAAGGAATTCAGTTTCCATTTGAGGCCACAGAAAAGACAATCTTACGGTTACAATGAAAAAAGATAAATCATAGACTGAAGTGAGGCATTAAAGATTAATTCATTCATTTTCTTTATTTGTTTGGAGAGCTGAGGTTCATGGGCTTCAATAGACAAAACACTGAAATAGAAGTACAGGTATCCATCAACTTGCGTCCAGGTTACATTCCGGAATTGAGGACATAAGTCAATCTGGACGTACCTCGATGACTATAGAGGAGAGGTCAAATATACTGTACAACATGAGATACAATATCAAACAAACCTAACCAAAGCTCTGTAGCAGCAGTGCGGTTGGTTTATTTTGGTTCTTGCCACATGCTGCACACATGGTGAAATACATCCACTAATGTCCACTATGCCTGCTTCGGACAACTCTAGATAAGTTTTATTAAGGCTCTTACAGGACCTCGGACCAAGTATGATCAGACACAAGGACGAAAGTTGATGGATGACTGTATTTAGTTAGCAGGTTTTTGAAGATTTGACACAAGCAAATATCTAATTCATTTGTATTTTCTAACACTGTATTTTGATTAGAGAGGTAATTCTAAACTTTCATAGCAGTGATTAGGTAACAAACATGGAAACTTTTATAGCAGCATTGAGGTACTGAACCCAGAAAGTGTCACACACATCACAGCCCTTAGTCCTTTTTTTGATTCACCTTGAAGAAACTTATCACTTCACAATAACAGTACAGCTTATTTCAAACATTGCCGTTTCTCTAGAGTCCTTCATTAATTAATGAGCAAAAATGTCCAAGAGCTATCTGGAATCTTTCATCTAGGTTGGCGTATATGCCAGGGAATTTCTGCAGCCCTACTGAGAGATTGAAGCACCGGACATTATTCTGTGCTCTAGGGCGAGGATGCTGTGGGGGAGGGGATGGGTGGAGATTTGCCCCACGATCCGAAGCAGCCCAGTTGGCAGAGTGCCACCATCAGAGATCGGGTCGTGGAACCAGCGGTCCTAAGGCTGCAAAGGCAAACCACACAAATTTTGGCGGGAAAAAGATAGGAGAAAACAATGAGCAGACAGTCAGGCTAGCCTTTTCGTAATTTTTTTCTGGTGTTCTAATTCCTTACACTCCACATTCCCTGGACTAGCCTGCACCCATATCGTGCTTCTCTGAGGCACCGTTAAATTAACGTGAAATGATCTGAAGACGGGCATTAATGGCAGGCCGGCGCTGGCCAGCGCACGCACAGGGACATCATAATGGGCTATGCGAGTCCAAGCAGATGGAGCTTTGGTTGGGGAACAGACAGGCTTTAATCGGGGTTTCGTGAGCCTTCACAAACTGCAGTGGCTGCTTCTAAAGCCCATCTGCGCCATGCGCTCTGCGCAGTCCGTCAGCTCAGGATGTGCTGTTGCCCAGGAAACCCCTGCATAATCAGCCTTTACCCCACGCAGGTTAAGACCATCAGCACTGTCTATGGAGAAGGGAAGGGGCAGCATCTGGGGGGGGGGGGGGGGTTAATCAGCCCTATCTTTATCACAGATACTGTAAAGACAGATATTCTTAGAAGCATTTCCTGTAAAACTTTCAATTGAAGGAATTTGAAATGCTTCATATGTAATTCCCTGGAACATTTCCGCCCGCCATGCCTGCTGTTTGGTTTGAAGAAGTCATGTTTTTATTTTATCCCGAGTGAATTGCATTCTGATATGGTGCCATTGATTTGTGACTATGTTTACATCAAGGGAAGATCACAACAAATCAGTACCTGTTAGAAACACTGATATTTTGCCTTATTGTCAATTATAACTTGATTCACACCGCTAGTTATTTTGGGATCTTTTTAATGCGAGCTTAATGCCGATAATAAAATATAGTATGAAAGAATGAGTCTCAGTGGAGATTAGTCCCGTCCCGATTCTCAATTAAGAGAGAGTTAAGTGAGATCTTTCGTTATGGAGTGCTAGGATACCACCTAGTGGTGATAGGATGTAATGACCCCAGGTTGATTTAGAGACAGTGGCGTATTAGTTCAGCGAGTAGAGTGATGACTCATCCCAACATCGCTAGTGTTATTATTCACCTGAGATTGCCGTGGAGTAAACTACATCATTGTAGCTATTCTGCACAACCTTGAGTCTTCATTCTAAGGGGGTGAAGCATAGTAATGTGGTGTGTTTGAGAATGAAAGAAATGTTGGCCCTCCCAATCAATATTTTCTTATGACATTAAGACTTTGAACATCACAGTAGTAAATGACGTTATATTTTGGGCAAGGATGAACGTCATTAGCATCATGTGTGATTGAGGGGGAGTTGTCTCCCCAGTAAAAAGTGACCTTGATTTGTAATTACAAGATGACTGCAGGCTTTTGAATTTCAGCCGTTTTTCTTTCTGATAACCTTCTACGGATAACTTTGTCCAATCACATGTGTATAGTCATCTGGGTCGCATCTCTTCTGTTAAAATTAGGTTATGAACATTAAACTTTAAATTTTAATTTTCCGGCTGAGATTTTGCACAAAAGCAATCTGCTTTAAATCCCAAATCATTGTTAAGTATGATTATCACATCATGCCTTTCAGAGAGTAGTGCACCTATAGCCAAAGTGAGTATTAGAGTGAAACGTATGATTAATTATGGTTAATTTACCATAGGAAAAGTCTGATTTCTTTAATCATGGTGATTTGACTGGCGTTGGTTTTTCTAACGGTGTTATGAAAACGTGAAAGACATGTAATGATTGCTGAACAGAGACGGTAACTTTCTGACTGCCCGCCTTCCAGAGGTTGTATATACACTCACGTCCGGTATTAGCCATATTACAAAACGCATATAAGGCCACAAATATGCATTTTAGTTCATGTTGATTTGCGTGTACCTCAGCCAGTTGTTAGATTCCGGTATTTATCATAATACCCTCATGCTGTTTAGCTTGCAAGCCACATTGCTGAGAATGCAACGTCTGTGTTGCTTATTTGGGATTGCCTTGTATTATTTTTTCCTTTAGCCCCGTGTGAAGCAGACACTTTTTTCTGCCACAGTAATATGTGCATCAACAACTCTCTGGTGTGCAATGGTGTGCAGAACTGTGTCTACCCCTGGGATGAGAATCACTGCAAAGGTGAGTTCGCTGGTTTCCATACGACGATTCTGACACATGTACACAGCTTTCACACCACACAGAAGCTGGCAGCGGTGGATCCACCAGGATGGCGAGTCCCGGTGGGTCCACCTGTATGTCAAAGCCGTATCTAGCATGTTTCCATCTTTCACCTGCACGAAAAAGGAAACACGCCTTTGACTACGAATATGCATGGTTTATATATAGAATTGCAGATAAAGCCTGTGTTTTTTTTTAGTGCAAAGTAGCCTCTGTGATGGTGAAATCCTTGCTACAAATTTTGCACTTGTATTTCCGTGTCACCATAAGCTAAATGAATTATAGCTCCAATTTCCAAGAATGGTTACACCGTTGTGGGCCTGTTCTTCACACGGGAGAAGGCGCTCAGGTGGCCTGAAACAATTCGTTAGAGTCAGCGTTTCCCAGTTACCTTTTTTTGGCTGCATTGTTTTCCTCTGTTTGTCTCGAATTTTATATGGTAGCCCTCGGCACTTGTTCTCACATCCATTCTCATTGTTTCAGATGGTTTGTGTTCCCTGCTCTGAAAATACCTCTGAACACAACCATTTGCTTCCCAGTGGCCCAGACCAAATCAACACCCGTCATTATGCCGAGACTTATTCACAAATACCAGTCTCTTCCCCAAAGAGACTTCCTGCCCCCCGCACCCACCCCCCAGCTGTTGCTCACTCTGTGGGAAAAATCTCCAAGATCCCCATTTCTCAGCCATTGTAAAAGAGCTGTACGTCTCGGAACGTTGTCTTGTCAGTTACACCTTTAATTCTTTGTTTTTGTGTCACGCAGAGAAGAGGAAAGCTAACATTCTGGACAACCTCAACAACACGAACGGGACGATAATCGGAGTCACCTGTTGTATCGTGATTATCCTACTTATCGTCTCCGTCATAGTTCAAATAAAACAGCCTCGCAAAAAGTACATAATCAGGAGAGACGACTTCGACCCGACTATGTTTCAGGAGGTTTTTGAGCCCCCGCACTATGAACTGTGCACATTGCGCAGTGCTGCAGCCTCTGCCGAGCTGGTGGACCTGGCTGACGACCTGGAGACCTACCATAAACTCAGGCGCTCCTCCTCCCGATGCATTCACGACCATCACTGTGGATCCCAGCTGTCCAGCGTCAAGGGCAGCCGCAGTAACCTCAGCACGCGGGAAGCCACCATCCTGACGGAGATCCAGCCGCAGCCGGTCAGACCCCTGATCCCGCCCACCAATCGCAGGAGCATCCTGGTGATGAAGCACAGCTACTCGCAAGACGCCACCGACGGCTGCGACCTGGACGATGACATGGAAGAAGTGCCCACCACAAGCCACAGGCTATCCCGACACGATAAAGGAGTGCAGCGGTCAGTATCCATTGATTTTTGATGAAGACTATCACTCGGAACACTTTAATACCCAAACATGTATTTGTTCCTTTTATTTATTTTTTTCTCCGTTTTATTTATTTTTTTGCTTTCAGCCGTTTTACTTTTATTTAGCTATTTAATTTTAAACTTTGATTTCTCCGTCTTTCATTACAACCTCTGTGTCATTCGTATCGGTGTTGGCTCAGGCTGGTGATGCCGTTGCTCTGGCCAGCTGACGAACGGTGACATGTTGTTTGAGTTTGTTTGAACATGACTGCATGCTTTGTCCCAGCACCGATCCAGACCAGCCAATCCCATTTTGGGCTACCGATTACAAAAAAACAATCTTTGCATAAAAATAACATATAGGAAAACGTTGTCCATAAAGATACTCCATTTTCCATTCTGTGGTGCATGGGGATTGCTAAGGGCTAACACAAAGACCCCTGCCAAGGATTCTGGATCCTTCTTCTTTTGGACTGTTTGAAGGATCACTTTAAGATTATTGTTTAAATACATTAATGTCCTGAGCACTTGGAACTAAAGGGCTTGTCATTTGACTGAAGACTAATAGCACTTTTTGAAATAAGCCGAAGCATTGTAGAAACAGATTTGAAAAATAATAAAAATCATATACAATATATATGAAATGGACAAATTTAAGTATTTGTTTCTAATCAGTAAAGTAGCGTTTTATGGCATGAACCTGTTTTTACAAAAAATATATTTTATTGTATCACTGCACTTTGCTTGTGAGGATTAAATGTTTACAAGAACAAGTGGTTATATCAAAGATGCATACAATTCATACAACATGCCCTATATAACTGTCATGCATGCATATGTTTGATGTGTATACATGCATTACACAGTTGTTTTATATGTTTGGTTTACCTATATTTGCAGAAAAACACATAGTCCTTTCATTTTTGCATGTACATGTTTTAAAATTTCACATTTCAGATCCAGTGTGCTGCGTTTACAGTATGTATGCCTGAACTTTTCTGTCTATGCAAAAAAGAGTATGATATTAAATGAAAAAGCCGTGACATTGCAGGTTCTGCCTCATTGGGTCACTAAGCAAACACGAATCCGAGTACAACACAACTAGGGTCTAAGAGACAGTCTGAAGGTAAGGACTCAGTACATGGACCCACCCCCCTGTTTTGTCAAATCATTGTAATTCAGTGTAAGTCCACATATGCTGCCACACTTGATTTATGTTTTATCCTAAATGTGGATGCTTCTCACTACTGGCAAATGGTTTCTGTTTGTGTTGTAAATTAATTTCCATTTCAGTAATTTGTTTACCAGCCATATTTGTTGGTAGGTTTGCATATTATTTCTGTCCTTGTTTTTGCTTGTGCGTTTTGAATCACTGAATGTTTGATTTTTGTTTATCCATATGCATAAATTTTAACATTTGGTAGATATTTTCATCTAAGGAGAACGGCCTTTTTTATGTTTGCGCCGATGCAGACGACAGTCGATTAACAGTATTTGCTAATGTTATGCATAAATTCCACATAACACTTTGTGTCATGTTATACTTCAGTCATCTTTATTCATAATGTAATCAGTAATAATTAATAAATTAATTTTGTTTCCATGATCTATAATTAATTGGGTCGGTGAATAATACAATACAATGATTATGATCTTTTGTAATCTATAGGGGCCACTTGCAATGAGCAGTGTTAGTATAAGACTGGCTTATATTTGTGAGACAGGTCCCCTTCAGCTAGCCAGCAGGAACCCTGATTTCTCTGGTGAGCGAATCAAGTGTATTGCAGCTACAGTGGTAAAAATAATCGAAGATATCATTTTGTCCTTCTTCTTCTTAGAATAAAACCAAAAGCAGAAAGACTTTGACCGGTGTCCACTTTTTCCCCACCCAGCTATTCAAGCTGAAATTTTGCAATGAAGTGCAAAATCTGTTATGTTCACATACTGAGATCTGACATAAGCACACATTTCCTTAGTGCTTTCTCAACAAGAGCGTAAATTCCAGAAAGTTCACCATCCCTCCATTGAGTTTTAGGTAGGGTCGGTGTGCTTCTCAAATGGAACAAATTT
This sequence comes from Hyperopisus bebe, assembly GCA_026777045.1. Classification (NCBI taxonomy): domain Eukaryota; kingdom Metazoa; phylum Chordata; class Actinopteri; order Osteoglossiformes; family Mormyridae; genus Hyperopisus; species Hyperopisus bebe. The sequence goes on along the minus strand of JAODJW010000033.1, from coordinate 6,885,232 downwards.
CAAGTCTCTCCTAGTTGTCTAGAGATATATTTAAATTTACATATTTTGCAGTGGCAGGCCTATAGCCAGAAATTATTTTTGTGGGCGGTCCAGCAGCCTTACTAATAGACCTCTAGGTAAATTTTCACCAACCAATGGAGGATCTCCCATTGTAGATTTTGCGGACAGGGGTCTCCCATTAATTTTTCCAAGCTGCTAAACTAGGGCTGTCAAACTCCAGTCCTGGGGGGCTGGAGCTCTACACATTTTTGGGTTTCCTCTCATTTAACACACCTCATTCAACTCCTTGTGCTAATTACCACACAGCTCTTGAGATGAATGATTTGTGGTGGAACAGGAAAAGAACTAAGCTACACAGGGCTCTGGCGCTAAACAAACTTTCAAGGCTGGGTCATTTTATTATGTGGCTATGTGTGTGATCAGTAAAAATCATTTCGTGGGGGGTTCAAAGCCATCATAATAATATGCGGCTATATGCTTCTATGGCAGACGCTTTTGTCTAAAGCAACATTCAAGCAAGGCAAATAGCACACTGCAAATATAAGTGCAGATAGACTCAGCCTCCAATTAATGTCCAGTTGTAGGTACAAGTGTAGGCGGTATTGGAACAGGAGCTACACAACAGCTATTAACAAAGTAAGAACCTAATACGACAATAGGACCAATATTTAAGGGTCAGAAGTGCAACATAAGAGCATTCAATGAACATAAAGAGTCATCAAGTTAGTTGAGGAATTCATGGAACAGATGGGTCTTGAGGTGTTTCTTGAAGGTGGAGAGGGAGTCTGATAAATGGACAGGGTTCAGCAGCTCACTCCACCATCAGAGAACCACACAAAAACTGGTCTGGGTTGAAACTTCTCACGCTGTGAAGGGAGCTTCATGTGGCATTAGTTTGCTGACCGAAGGAGGAGAGATGGGACATAGGAGAGTGCCTGTCCATTGATGGACCTTTCAGATAGCACCAAGGACTCAAACTTGATGCAAGTTCCAATAGGGAGTCAGTGAAGAGAGACAAGGAGGGGTTTGGGATGTTAATCTATAGTGGTCTAGCAGCACAAGATGGTAGGCTTGCTTGTGGAGAGTTGCAATAATCAAGCCGTGAGGTAATAAATGTCTGAAGTAAAAGCTGAGCTGCATACCTGGACAGAAAAGCATAATCTTCCTGATACTATACCAGGTAAATTTACAAGATTGGGAGACCACTGTTATATCCTCAAATGATCATCTGTCATTACCTCTAGGTTCTTAGGAGACCTTGGTGGAGAGGGTGTGGATGATCCACACTGAACAGTGATGTCCATGTTGTGATAGGTGGTAGAACTGGTAAGAAGACTTAGTCTTGGAGATGTAAAAATGAGGATTGTGACCCCTCATCCAAGCTGCGATGTCAGCCAGGCATGCAGAGATCCTGGCAGACACCATGGTGTCACTAGGTGAGAAGGTCAAGTAGATCTGGATGTCAGTGTAGTAGTGGTAGGAGAAGCCATGGGGCTGGATGATCTGACCTAGACAAGTAATTTAAAGAGAAAAGAAAAGAGGACCAAGGACAGAGCCTTGGAGAACACCGGTTGTTGTGATTTAGATACCTCTTTGCCCCAAACCACTTGGAATGATCTATCTGACAGGTTTGAGTCAAACCAGCAGAGAGCAGTCCCCATAATGCCAAACTGAGAAAGGGTGGCCAGGATGATTAGGTGATTAACTATGTCATATGCCACAGAGAGGTGAAGCAGCATCAGGACGGTTCACTGGGATGCAGCTCTCAGTGTCCACAGCAGTGACAACGGCAGCCTCGGTTGAGAGTCCATGTCTGAAGCCCAGCTGAAGTGGGTCCAGGAGGTTCTTTATCAGTAATTAAGAGATATGACTGAGGATAGTACATTTACAAGTTTTGGAAAATAATGAGAGGAGGGAGACTGACCAATACAATTTGTGAAGGATCGAGTGAAGGTTTACTAAACAGTGGTGTTTCTCGAACCTGCTTATGTGGCAGGGAATGTGTCAGTCATAAGGGATAAATGAAACTGGTGGGTAAGGGCGGGGGTAATATTAATGCATATGGATTGCATGGTGGCTGCTTTAAATTGACTTATACTTGTTAATCTCACAAATGACTATAGCACTGACTATAAATTGCTCTAGTTCAATATTATAAGCCGTGGAGGCTGTTCAGTGGGAATGACTTCAACATTCTCACAATCCCCATTATAAGCTTTTCATGGGGACTGTAACTTGACATCATGAATTGCACTTATGTCCACAGGTGAATTTCATACCCTTACGCATGATAATGTGACCCAAATTTTTCAATTATACAGTCACTTCATGTTAAAATTGAACAGTTTGGTATGGGACTCAGGTAGAGTATATAAAGATTAATAACAGATCAGATAATCGGCACATACCACACAAATCTGCAGCTGTATTTGTGATATTCATTGCAATTGGCCCTAGTTATTACCAGTCAGTTTTTGAAAATAATTTGAAATTATTAAATAAATATTAAATTTTTAGTATTAAAGTGTTACATTTTCAGTTATCTGTTACTCTCAACTGGATTTTTAGCAGCAGTTATATGCTTCAATTCTTTCACTTTTATTTCTCCCTTGTTAAATTGCTCATTTTTAATCTTCCACATTTCCTAACCATTTCTCTGTCCTTTTTTAAAGCACCATGTTCCCACTCTGATATTTAACGTCACTATTGTGTCACTTTGAACAGTGTATGATTTGCAATGTACTTGCTTCTGTTCTGCATTACATGTGCATTGTTTTCATTATATAGACCTCTTGAATATAGTGCAATCCTGGATGAGTACGAACAAGCTTCACTGCATTGTGAACACATGGACCGGAGACATACACCAGCATGATGATTCATGGACACTTTATAGTGAAACACCTTAAATGTAATACATGTTAATCTGATAGTGAGACTGACTGGGGGGACTGGCAATGGGTACTATCCACGAAACTTGAAATCAGATGGGCTAATTCATTGCCTTTATTGTTGCTCACTTTTTCTGTTGTTGTGAACTTAATGGAAAGATATTGAAACAGCCAATTTAGTTTTAATTAAAAAAAAACTATTCAAGTAATTTTAGGAAGTCTTTTGCTTAAAGGAATCTTCAGCTTAAAGAAAAAAAATAAAACCTTTGTTCTGGATGATTTTTTACGAAAGGCATGGCGATTTCCCTTTATGTTTTATGATACAATTCCTTTGTTAAAGGCTTAAAATCTGTACCTTTCTAAGAAATATGTAAATTATTTCTTGTATTAACTATTTCTAACTACATTTTTCTACAGAAATTTCACAGTTGTAGAAAATAACGTGTGCATGTCTTTATATTTCTTTAAAACTAAGAATGTTAATATGTTTATCAGTACTTATTCACATTCATTCACTTTCTGACTGATTGGGTCCTTCAAAATAGGTTAACATAATTTGATCATATTAATACTGAAATAAGAAAATGCATGCTAAAAGATTAACATATATATTCCAAACTGATTATAAATAGCACATAGATTTATTGTTTTAGTTTAATTAGATTTTCAGTTCTTTTCAGTGCAGATATCTTCACATGTAACCTGTGTATCCTGGCAGCATGTGACCTTTCTAAGAAATTAAAAAAACTTTTCTAATGCAAATATTATGAAGCAGATCAGCTCTAAACCAGGAGGGTGCCTTTCAGAGCAGATTTTCCCAATAAATTCTTTCTAAAAATAAATCTAATTGATTTTCTGTGAACATTTTCATAAAGTTTTGTTGCTTATTTGCTCTGCCTTGTCTGTGCTATTTATTTGTATGCCAAGACAAGCAGTGATATCACCAGCATGCTCCAAGATGTGGCTTTTGAGCAGAACTCCAGATGGCAAAGTGGTTGAGGAGCTAAATTGCCATTGTGCACCTGGAATAGTTATAAAGAGCATTATAGTCACAATGCTTGTGGCATAATAGGAAAGTGAACAGGGTGTGAATCTGTAATCATCCAACAAATTACAAGATGTTTTCGGCAGTGTGATGTAAAGAAGACCTAAGTTTAACCCAGAGAGTGGTTAACTAAAGGTAACAATATTATATGTAAGGATGCATAAGCAACATTATATACATATATATTTTTCAGATTAGGAGTGCTTTATTGTCATTGTATAACAACGGGATTGTGTAAGACCTGGGGCTTACATCACGAAGTAGGGTTTGTTGCTTAGCCAGATAATCTGTCACATTTAATGTAGTCCTGGCTAAATGTAAGTGAATGACAATAAAGTATATTTAAACCGGGGTACCTTAAATCTGACAAGTTATTTAGCTAACTAACAAATCTCGCTTTGTGATATAGGCCCCAGATGCTAAGATTAAGGTCAGATGATATGACACATTCGGTTGATTTGCAAACAGAACCGAAAAGGCATATTCAATCAAGGAATCCGTCTTCCAACTGCAAATCTTGGACAGGGTCACAGGAGACTATACCTGGGGTGGGGGACACCCTGGATGGGATGCCAATCCATCACAGGGGACACACACTCCATGGGCAATTTAGAGATACCAATTAGCCTGACCATATGTCTCTGCACTGTAGGAGGAAACAAGAGTTAAGCCACAGAACACCACGTAGGAAGCAGTCATGCAATCTGCCAAGCCACTGTGCCTCCCACATTAAGGAACCATGAACACTAAAACATTCAAGCACAAAATGATAGTAGCCCGATGTGGTGGGCTGCTTACCGCTGCCTGTATTTATTTAAAAACTGCATGAGTATTGCCACTCTGACCAACATCAAAAACTGAAGATGCAAAAGAAAATTCTCTTAACATTATCTTCCAGTCAGGCTTTTCAAATTAAGGGTGATCTCATGGCCAGCTGAAAATGAATCTGTACTTTGATATTCCTTCCTGATGAATTCCAGTGTGCTCATTAGAAATTATGCTTTTCAGTTCCAGAAACTTACACCATAGTGTTTTTACACCATGAAACTTGAAATAATTGGAGTTATTTGTGGCCCATAACTGATGCCAGATAAACAGAAAAATATGTATATGTCTAAAAAAATTAATATTTTTGAATGCTCAAGCAATTTCTTTAGGGAGACTGTCAAATTTGCTTTTTTGTGTGGATAGGTGCTATGACTGACATTTGCTGCATAATATAATAAATAATAGTATGTAATAAGTTGCTAAATAAACTGACATATACTTGCTAATAGTGACTCAAACATTTCTAACTATAATAAAATTATGAATTAATAAATCCATATTTATGAAATTTAAGTGTAACGTCTTTGTCTGTCCCATATTATTATTATTATTACATTTTGGCAAAAAGCCACGTTTTTATTGATTCTTGAATGTGAGTCTGTCGTTTTGATCATTTTAGTTTGCAATTCAGTTGACATTAAATGCTGATGTGTCTCTTTTTCTTTTGGTTTAATTCATATATACAATCCCTTTGTTCTTTTTTTCCAACTTTTTCTCTGTGTACAGTTGACCATTAATTTGCAAGTGTTATGTTAAGATTGTAATTAATGTCTTGACTTGAAAAAAGTTTATGTTAAATACTTATCTCTCGTCTGTTTCATTCCAACCATGCTTTCAAGTAAGTAACAATTATGATACATTGTAACAAAAGAATATGTATGCAAATTAAGATGCAAGGTGATTTATGCAATACATCACATCATTACACATTTCACAGGAAGACAACGATGGTCCTTAGATCTACAGATATACCCTTATAACTAGTTACTAACAATTTATACATACAGCATTTTATGTGTGTGCGTGTAATGAGCAAAAGCACAAACTAACATGGTGTATAAAAATATAAAAATAATAACAAATATGGTATCAGTGATTAGTCGTGACAAGACCCCACGCTCTTTATGAGAATCATGAGGACTGTGTTTTATAACACCTTATATAAACCTACTGAAACGGGTCTATTTTCTACAGTGATGTGTGGATATGTGTGTGGTTGATCAGGTTGTTTAGAAGAATGGGTTGTGTGCATTGTTGCTCATCCTGAAATTTCAAAATTGTTGAAATTGATAAAAAAAACATATACATTGCATTTTTTTTAACGTAAGTATAAACACCACTGTAGTTCCCATGTGAAGGAGGTGTCTTCAGAAAAATAGGTGTTTACTGAAGCTAACAGTATTTTCATTTTCCTACAGGCAGATACATCCACGCTCTACATCTTGCCAAGTTTGACAACTTACGGAACTAACTCTTAAACCCTGCATCTACCATGAAAGAACTGTTGCTTTATGTGACTTTACCAATTAACTGTTATCAAGGAAAAAAATACACTTTTTCTTAATTTGTGAATGCGTTGAGTCTTTTCTTTGTTCAAAGATGTAAAGCATTTGCTTGTGTTTTTTGAAAACTGTATGGCCACTGAATTAGAGAAGGATTTTTCAAGGATTTTTGAAACAATTTCTTTCAATAATCAGTAACTTACATGCACATTAAATGGGAACTTAACATGTCAAACCAAATGATTTTTAAACTTTTAAACTATTCATTTGGGAATTAAAATTGAATATTCTGTTGAAATTCTTTTTGGAATCCCTTAAACCCAGTCAGGATTGATTGAGTGTTCCATATCTTACGTAAGCAAATCACAGGTTGTGTTTCCTACTAAAGATCACTGCCCTTGTGGGATTAGTAACAAATAACCACTGTATGTACTGTATGTTGTGTAGGTTCTTAGATTAGGAGAGGTTCAAATGAGGACAGTGGAAACACTGCAGTAGAATTCACTGGCAACTTATAACTTGGGGACGAAAAGATTAAATTTAGTGAATTCTGCTTTCCATTAATTCTTTATTGGATTTCAAACCTGTGATTATTTCATGAGGAATATTGTTAGAAAAATTAACAGTTGCCGCAACATTTTACTAATTAAAGTCTTGATAGTTAATAGGGCTCAACTACATATATGAAAATGATGGTCTCCAAAATTTTTTGTGGTATAGAAAACACAAACTATTTACCTATAGTGTACCAGTAAACGATTGAAATGATGAATTTATTATATTAGGGCATTTCCCAGACGCAAGATGTGTGTATGTTTTAGATTTTTCCCTTTGGATAGTGATATTTTATTTGATAATTGAAATATGTTTTGAATAAATTAAAGAAAAAAAAACATGCATAAAACTAATTGTATCTTTCTTACTTATAAAACGATCAGGTGTAGAATGGCTCTTGTTGGAATCCAAGAAAGTCATGTTTTTAATTTATCTTGCACACCTGTGTAACGTACTCACAAGACACTTAAATTCATTTGAATTTCATCACTATGTATTTGCAAGATGTTTCATTTCATACAAAGTGGGGACAGCCAGTGACATGTATTAGGCTACACAAAACCTTAAGTATACACACAAAGTATACACAAAGCACAATTTATTGGTTGATGAGTTTCTTCGTTCGGTCGTGAACGATCTTTTTAAAACCTTTTCGTCTGTTCATATTATTTAAAGATTGTACTTGATTTTAAACAAAGTAAACGCTAAAGTAAATAGTAAAATCAACAGTCATTTCATTAATATAATCAACTCTACGTTAAGAACCATGGCGTGACCCACTTTGGGTGTCATCTGTCGTCCTGTTTTAAAGTGTGGACTGCGAGCTTAATTCTAAACGGTGTCATATTATTAAGCTACATTAACATGACTTAGAAAAAACACCAGTTCCCATAGTTCTCCGGGGTTCTGCCGGTCGCTCCAATGACGAAACATACGGCCCAAGCGTCGCATATTACACCTTCGTTATACACTGAATTTTAGATTATAGTTTAGGCAATTAGACCCCACTCTGTATGCGAAGTCATCTGGGGCGCGTATGTTACCTAGTTGCTTCTGCTCGCTGCCATGTCATTTTCGGTATTCACCGTAGTTTAAGTTTATGCAACGCGTTAATCAGTGGCTAAACGGCTATCAGCAGTAGTTGCAGATCCCCGATCCCTGACATAGGACAGCATGGTGTACTCTTTGGTAATCAAAGCCGCGTACTTTCAGTTACAGCAGGCTCGGGCTGCCCGGTGCGCCCTGCGGGTGTTTAATCGTGTCCAGTGGAGCGCAGCCGGAGCTCCGGCGCCTTCGCTCGGCTTGGCGGGACCTTGCTGCGGCCCTACCTGTCAGTTCGAACGGAGATTTTCCCTCGACGTCGGGTTAAGGAGTAAAGCGAAGGATAGTGAAAGCGAGAACAAGAAGGTGACCGTGTCAAGAAGGCGAGGTGACGATCCGGCGATCTCGGCTGCACAGAAAGGTAAGGTGCAAGGACAGACTTTACGCAATTTCAGTTTTTCTAACTGTATTTGCATATTGTTCACTGCAGTACGACAGACCTTATTTCAGTTTCGTTGTTGTATAGTGATGACAGTATGACAGTAAAACTCTCCTAATTGGTTTACATCTGTACCATAGGCTACATATTTTGTACATATTTCTTCGGTTTTCGCATGCCCCGTCATACTCTCCGTGAGACACATTTAGGGGTCCGAAAGCTGGGCCAGCCAGTATGCAGCAGATCTGGAGCAGTGATGGGTAAAGGGTCATGCTCAGTACGATTATTGTGTAAGGACACGGGGTTAACCCCCCCTCTCCCGCTCAGCTACGTGCCCATTATAAATAGTCAGAAGTGATACTTTTGTTTGAAAATTGTTGCGTTGTTTGATGACGCAAATTGTACTATTGTCTAAATTTACACGGGATGTTATCTGAATTGTATTCTTTATCTGTGTAGTTGCATATTGCTTGTTCTCTGATTTGTCACTTTTTTGTAGTTAAACAAGCAAGCAAAGATTTCACCTACTTGATAGTCGTGGTTATTGGGATTGGAGTTACAGGTAAACTACTGCATTTAATTAGAATTGTATATAAAAAGTAGATCTGTTGTTGTTTTTTGTAAGCTTATTGATGTTTATTTCATTTTGACACCTATAATTACCGTTTTTTTCTACACTTTTGTCATGGGCCATTTGCTTGTAATCTTAAATTCATAAATGCATACTGAAATGTAAATTACCAGCTGATTTTTTTCCCCTTCTTTCACTGCACCCCAATAATTCTTGTCATGCAGGAGGCCTCCTGTACATTGTTTTTAAAGAGTTATTTTCATCATCAAGTCCAAGCAAGGTCTATGGGAAAGCTTTGGAAAAATGCAGAGCACATCCAGAAGTAAGTCTGACAGTCTAAAAAGTGTGTGTGATTGTATGTGTGTGTGTGTATCTGTGTAGTAACAGTTTGCAGTAACAGTTTGCTCAGACCAGGCATAAAGTTTGAGTATTATTTTCCATTTAAAACTTGAGGTCATTGGAGTTTTTGGAGAGCCAATCAAAGGGTACGGAGAAACAACTCGACGAGGCAGAAGGCAGCACGTTAGGTGAGGACACAGTGCTGTAGTATGGAGTACTCTAAGTAAGATTTAACCTTTACATGACCTCAGTAGCATGTTTTTGAGGTAATTGCTCAGTTTTGCCAGGACATGGCACATACTGTGCGCTGCTGTGAAGCTTCATCGCTGCATATTTGCATTTTGCATAATTGAAAGCTATGTCCTCTGTGTATACATACATGACTGCAAATAGCACCTCTGTGTTAGGAATCTGTTCCCATGTCCAGAAGGTTGTGGGTTCAAATCCTTAACCCACTGCTCAAGGGACACTGGCTGGCCCTGTTCTCTGGCTCCAAGCTTTTCTCACTTGTTAGCTACTTTGGACAAATATGTCAGCTAAATACATGCAATAACCTCTGCCTCGCCATCAATATCCCCAGCTGTATAGCTTATTCAAGGATAAAAATTGAATCTGTTGAAGGTTTTGTACTAAATACCGTTGGTTGGCTGTTACTTTGCCAGTCTGCACATCTGGAGTTGTTGCTCATGAGCGTATTTTCCTCCTCCAGCCATGTGGAGTATATTAAGGATGGTCTGAAGCATATGCAGCTGAAATTTTACATTCAGGGTGCTGAACCCCGGATGCAGGGCACGGTGCACACAGAGATGAAAGAGGTAAGGCCACATCCTTATTTCTTCAGTTCCTTGATTTCACAGGCATGAGTTTTGTGCTGAGTCTGCTGAAATGGTAAAATGTGCTTTGCTTGATGTCCACACGTACTTAGCCCTTTTATTTTAATAGAATCCTGAAACTGGGCAGTATGAATTTCGCTACATTTTTGTGGACGTTGATACATACCCACGGAGAACCATCATTGTTGAAGATAACAGATAAGATTATCCAAATGAAGATTGTTTTTGGACCATCTCAGGCTGCCTTTTGGGGTGGAATGAAGATGTTGTACTGATTCTGATTTCATTTTAGTACTCCCCTTGAGGGCATGGCCAACAGTGGGGTGTTGGAGGCCTCACTCCATTTGAAAGACCTTTATGGTCAAGTCTCATACATGCAAAGGTGATCGGGATTGTTGTGGTTTATATATTATGAGTTGCTCACCTAATGTTGAAAAGACTGGATGTTAATCAGTGTTTTAAAGCTCTGATTTGTACTGCTAGTAAAATCAGCTTTGTAACCAATAAATTCACATGTATTTTCTCAGTAAATGTTCTGTTTTAAATGGTGCCATGACTGAATGAGAATGGAGTTCTGAAAGGCTGAAAACCTCCAGAAGGGGGCGCACATGCATTAATAAACAGCATAATTTTGAAACTGATTAATCGGTACCAACGTTCTGCAACGTGAAAGAACTTAACCCCTAAAAATCTGTAGCATTAAGGGACAGAATCCTTTGTGAAAAAGATTTTCTTCTCCAATTCGCAAAAACACTTGCCGGTTCTCCGTCTGAGCCCTGAAGATAAACTGCATGTTCTGTGTTCATTTACAGCTTAGTCTTTAATTCAGTTTTTCTCAATCAAATTGCTTATTGAGTGAATCAGTGAAAACACTGGCTAAACTGATTACCGTGGCTCCATAATTTCTTTCTGTCAAAGTTTATATTGGTAACAGATAATCATTAATAATGAAGAAGGTTGGTGTGAATTTGCACTCATACTCCTACAACTTGTGACTAACAGCTAATGAATTTAATGGCATTATGTCGTGAGATATGGATTAATGCTAAATGAATACATTTTAAATCTTTTTATGTTTATTTGGTGCTAAATTACTTAATGTGTGCCATCATTGCTATATGTAGGTCTACTTGTTTATGACTAAGTATACAACCCTGGCTCTTCTTGGCTCTGATATCTTCTATTGAGAGTGATTCACCAGCGTCCTTCAGCAGGGGGGGCAAGCAAACTTGGGGGGCAGAATAGCTTCAGTTTTTCACGTACGTTTAGATGGGAGAAACAGCCTTAAGAAGACTTCTGTGGCTCGCTCAGCTTACTGCGGGGGGCTGCTGCATTGACGACGTCATGGCTGCCAGTGGTGCATGTTTGAAGGACCACCTGAAGATACCATCCAGCTTAAACCTAGAGGGGCATTGCCAGTTGTGAAGTAAAGCAGACTGGAATGTACTTTGTTATTCATTTGAGGTCTAACAGCAGGTATTTTGCCTGTTGTACTCTACATTTACTGATTTGGTGAACCTATCCATGGTTCAGTGACACTTGGCTGGGACAAAATGATTTGCTGGTGACCCACAGTCTTTTCACAAGTGACTGCAGCTCCAGAAAGACACAACTAATCATAATTAAGAAGGATAATCATTATTAAGGATCTTACTCCTTTCACTCTTCCATTGGTTTGGCACTGCTGTCTACTCACACTTAAATCTCCTGTCACGTTCTACAAACTAGGAATATTCCTGGCTTTTAAAATCTTGCATGAATTAAATCCTGGTGCCAAACCCAAAGTAATGTTTTTCTGGTGTTTTCTGAATGCTTGAATTAGAAGCAGTGATGGTTATCCAGTCCACCTACTGACTGGACCTTCAGCATGAAGGTAAATACTGGCCCACCATCAGTCAACACACCATCTCACTTTGTCCTCACAGAGACAACTTTCATGGAACCATGTTTTGCACCATGCATTCAATGGATCCATCTATCCATTTTTGTAACTGCTTAACTTTTTCAGGGTCGCAGCGGGTCTGGAGCCTATGAGTGCAAGGCAAGGAACAACCCAGGATGGGGTGCCAATCCATCACAGTACACACACACACACACACACTGTTTACACCTACAGACAGTTCGGTAACTACAGTAAACGTCGGCATGTTTTTGGACTGTGGGGGGAAACCGGAGTACCTGGAAGAAAGCCCCCGGCGACACAAGGAGAACATGCAAACTCCACACACACGGAACCCTGGCAGAGACTCAAACCCAGGTCCCTGAGGTGTGAAGCAACAGTGCCCCCCCCCCCACGTTCCATGAATCACACAATGAAATCCTGTGGAGAGTCTGCAAACCACCTACATCTGTTGCTTCTCACCAGGGATGCTTGCAGGCAAACAGATGATGAGACGGGTATATAGACCTGGCAAAAAGTGAATCCTTCTCGTAGCTCCTGAAGATAAACTGCTCCCTAGAGGTGAAGGCTGTGGAGTTATGCAAGTTGTGTAACATCCATAGTAGCATAACAAAAGGGCTGTGCAGTGACTGATAGCAGCAGCGGGGGGGGCAGCGTCTGAAATAATGCTGTGCTTCCCTGGTGCTGGGGGAAGAGAGAGATATGGCAGTAGTTTGGATGGAAAAGCACGTTTTTTGGTACCACACAGAAACCCTGTTCATTCCTGGAAGTAAGAATGCCTTACTCCATTGACAGAGGTGTGAATGCATAGCAGTTATGTCCAAGGCTATCATAATGCACTCACCTGGCATCAGAAAGGGCATTGTTTCTTTAAACTAAATTCATGTAAAAGCAGTACGGATTATTCCTGTTCTTAAAAGCATTTTGTACATGGTCCGGTTAGAAGCTTTAAATCTCCTTAGTCTTGGACGAAGGCAACCGAGGGATTATATTGGGACATGCAAATCCAGCAGGTTCAAATACAGAATTTTGAATACAGAAGCAGCGATCCAGTTGGGCCCTCTACTTAGCTTTAGATGTTTTTTGTTTGTGAAACAAGTTCTGCAAACTGAAATCTGCCGGCTTGAATTTAGATCTGCTCACACTGTTGTCCCACACCCCCAGGGCTTGGGGTTTGAATTCCACCTCTGTTCCGTGTCTGCATTTGGATGTTCTCCATGTGTCATGTGGGCTTCCTCCAGCAGTACAAAAACATACAGTTAGGCATGCTGTCATGTCTAAATTGTCCATAGTGTATGAATATATTTTGGCTGATAAAGGAAAACATTTGTTCGAGCGGACCGACCTTAAGGCCTTATTATCACATTTGATGTATCCAAAAAGTTATAACCCTTGGTTAATAGTTTACCAGTTCTCATAAATAAGGGAAGTATATATTGCATCATGATCATGAATAATCAAAATTTTACATTACTTTAAATTTAATTGTAATCCAGAGGCGTTTGTGAGGACAGATACAGTTTTTAAAGCTGTAGCAATCAGTCTAAAATCTTGGTTCGACTCCGGGGGGCGTTTCAGTCGGAAATTCCGACGTACTAGTTCAAATCAAACTAGTAATAAATACAGCATTCATCAGTCAGTGCACGCAGTGCCCGTGGCGGTGTGGTGTGAAGAAATCGGCTCTCATACGAGAGGCGGCCGCCATCTCTGCGGCAGATCCGGGATGCGCTGCAGCTATACGGCTACTGCTGGGAACACAGGGCGTCGTACAGAAGGAGCTGGGAACCGTAACTTTCAGACGGCAAGTAGTGCATGAAACCGCTACCTTCAGTAGGAAGGCTTTTTGACAGGCATTTTAGCGAAAAACAGGTGATACCAGAATAGCTGTCATACTGTCTCTTTGAGATAAATTTAAATACGATATATCAACACGTTACATAAATGTGTGATTTCTCCAAATTTAATGTATAACAGCGCATTTGTGCATATTGTCATTGTATATGAACTGTTCTTATTTAGATACCAACATATGGACCCAGTACTCAGGGCGAGTGATTGAACTTTCCCAAAAATGCGTACGTATTTTCTCGTTACCGTTAAAAGCGTCCTTGACTAATTGTTGTATATTAGAATCATGTTAAATAAACGTAATATGAGTTAAATGTATTCTTAATAATTCGTGTAATATATTGCGTAATATTTTCTTGCAAGGACGCGTATTGTTTATGCTGAACACATTTTTTTGGGGGGGGAGCAAAAGCAGGTTTGAGAAAGACTTGTTTTTCATTTGGCAGGGTCTTCTCAGTGTAAGGGGTCTGGGCCCAGACAGCAGAACCAGTCAAAAGCAAGTAGTGGAAGAAGCTCCCAGTCACAAAACAGGGCAGGTTCCCAAGCCGGAAGAGGGCGCGGAAGAGCCTGCAGCCACCCACAGGGTCAGACCCCACCTTTGGATATTAGATAAATGCTGAGAAGCAAACAATTTCAAGCAGGGTTGCCAACTTTGGTCAGATAGCTGGCGAGAGATTATCAGATCGAGACAATTCTGCACCCGCATCTACATGTCTGTAACCGTTGTTTGTGGACTACCACCAACGCTTTTAATGTAGCTAATTTTAGGTTTATATTGAAATATAGATTTTCCATAACATTTCTTACGTGAGCATGTAAGTCTGGAAGTGTGAATGTTGTAATGAGCTAAATGTCAGGGGTAACCACATCACGTGGGAGGGGTATGCGTATGTGCGCGCGCAGCCAGACGGAGACGGAGGTGACACGCAGAGAGCGAGCGCGGGAGACCAGCGAGTGGAAGGGAAGAGGAGAGGAAGTGGTTTTGTGAGCTGTGTGCATTTAACTGCAATAATGTGCCGAGTCCTGTCCACCAGCCCTGGTTATTTTTTGTCTGTAAGTGGAGTTGACTGCAGGCACACCTGTGGATGAGTGGGGTGACCCTCAGAAGGAATCCTCCAAGGCTGCACCCACTCCTTCAGCTAAAACCCAGCTCATCACAATGTCATGCCAAATGCATGAGAGTTGGCAACCCTGGTTCAAGTTGAAAGTTTGATTTGCCACATGCACGATTATCCTCGGTACAGTATGCAGCGAAATGCACGGTTGCCTAGCCCCAGACTGTGAAAAGGAGATGCAAGTTTAATTAAGAGCCGAGACATGATGTTTTAACAAACGTTAAATTGTATTCATAAATACACATGATGTGCAAACTTGGCAGTAAGTGGCAGTAGTGCAAGAATCCAGCAATAAATAAACATTTGCAAATGTACATTTGTAGCTTGAGTGGGTAGTAAGTAACACTGGTTGTGAAGGTCCTAAACACTATCTTCATTTAAGATATGTAAGCCATGGTAGTTCACTCTTGTTCAAATACACCATAAGCTATTTCAATCTGTATTTAAAAGGACATTTCAAATGTCTTCTAGAGCTGCCAGATTGTCCATAGGTGTGCATGTGTGTGTGAATGACAAACCTGGCCTTCCCCCCTCTACTCAGCAAGTGGGTCACGGCTTAGCTGGTTATCAGTATCGGCAATATTAGACAAAAATTCACTGTTATCAGTGTCAGTGAAGATTTCCATATATAAATATATTTTTTCAATGTTTGTGTCTTTATTTAGGGGCTTATTCTGAATCACTGGGTGGTGGAGCTCAAAGAAAGCCCCGTGGGAGTCCAGCCACAAGTGTGACCCCCCCGAACTTGCGAGGGCAAAGCGAGTCTTTCTGTGGGAGACCCAGTCGTCCACAAGGTAATACAGTCCCCCTCTCGCAAAATCCATTTGGCCTTTTCCCTATTTTATTCAATAATAAGTAAAACCAGCTGAAGAAGCACATTAGGTAAGAAAATGTGTAAATAAAAGTAATACTTAAGAAATTGAGTAGGCTTAACCTGCAGAGAAAGTTAATTAGTAATCTTTGGGAGATGCTGTTCATTAACTGTCTCCTTCCAGGTTATTTTCCACAGTCAGGGGATGGGAAACCATCAGTGGATGGTGGGGCTCAAAGAAAGCCCTCTGGGAATCCAGCCACAAGTGTGATTCACCCCACCTTGCAAGGACAAAGTGGGTCTTTCTCAGTGAGGAGATGTGATAGACCCAGTCATCCACAAGGTAATACAATCACCCTCCCACAAAAATCATGTGTCCTTTATCCCGTTTTATTCAATGATAAGTAACACCAGCTGAACAGGCACATTAGGTAAGGAAATGTATAAAATTAAAATAGTATTAGGATAGGTCTATTTTGTCTGGAAAGTTACTTAGTAAACCTTGGGAGATGTTGCTGTTACTGTCTCCTTCCAGGTTATTCTCATCAGTCAGGGCATGGGAACACACAGAAGAAGTCTCATACCAGTCTACTTCCAGTAGCTGAGGGCACCCAGTTCAAGACTGGGTCTCAAATCAGGAGAGGACCTGACAAACCCAGACATCAAGAAGGTAGTACAGGTCTCCAAGATATATCTTGCATGTCATTTGTCCGTTGTTCAATATTTGACAAGGGATGTTTAACAGCTAGTTACCCAATACTATCAGTACATCAGACCAAATAAAGCAGATCTGCATTAGAATATCTTGCTAGAGTTCCCCAGTTTCAACTTTTATTTGTCATATACACGAATTGTACATGTGTGTAATGAAATGCTTTTTCTACCTGCTTCCTGGGTAGGGTTGAAGAGGGAATGTGAAATAACAAAGAAATACTATGAAAGAACATTACGTTTCATTTTATTCATGTTTTCACTCACATTACTGTTTATTTCATTCATACTATAGGAAGGTTTTATAAATTGAAAAACAGGGAAAACAATAGGTTGGCTTTAATTAAGCATATCAGATTAATAATTTACCTGAAGTGCCAACCACATGAAGCATGTAAACAGTTCTTGAAATGGCAGCCAATCAAAAAGGCTTAAATAGTTTGTTTGAGGATAATCATGGTTTGTGCGTGCATTTCAGGTGTGTTTGCTTGACACAAAACCTTTCCCCTCACTCAGGGACAATCCTTGGACCCTGCCAGCGGAGAGTTCCTCTCAAAAGTACTCAACTGACCCAGTCAGTAAACACAAATGAGAAGCAAACTGGAAAAAGCAAAGATAAACTCCAAAAGGGTACTGGTAAAATGATGTTAAAAGTCCCTTGGAAACACATGCAACTTATAATCCATTAGTCAGCTTTTCAATGCTAATGTTAACTTAATATAAAAATTAAGAACATTTAACATCTTGGTTGTGAGGACAATGATTTTCACCTGTATATTTCATGGCTCAGAGTCCTGAAACTAACAGAGTAAATAAAAATTGTTATATAATAGATCCTTTGTGACAAATTTGGTAATGCACAGAAATTGTTTTAGAAATGCCACAATTAGAACAAGTTTATCTGAAAAGTGTCAGGGTATTTAAGGCTGAGGTATTTATGTTAGGGAACCATAAAACAACAAAGCATAAGAATTTAAAACACAGAAGAATTTTGAAGTTGATATGAAACGTTAATTTAGTTGGACCTTGGTATTTTGTGACTTTAAAAAAGAATTCCCTGCAGGAGGCCTTCCTCATCAGTCAAGTGGTGGTGGACCTCAGCGACGGTCTGAGAGCAGCTGCTCTCAAGCAGCAGAAGCAGTGAACCTCCAATCACAAAGAAAAAGTCAGCCGCATAGTAGAAGGCAGTACGCAACAGTCAGTCACCCACAAGGTATGCAAGTCCATATGGAGTAAATGAACAAAGGTGTCAGTGTCAGCCTCATTGTTTGTATTCCTGTTTGTATATTTTCTGTTCCCCATAAATGATCTTTCTTGAATGAAATGTGCATTTTGCCATACAGTATGTATAGGAGTGGTAAGTGTTGAACTAGCAACAGATAACACCAAGTTGAAACTTGGTTGAAAGACAGATGACTAAGCAGTGATTTCCTGCTACTTTCTGAGTAGGTGAGCATCGTGGTAAGAAACCCACAATGGCCGACTTTCGAAACACCCAGGACAGTTTGGCCCGGTCGTTCGGGAGAGGTGCTGGAGCACGTGGAAGAGCACAAAGAAGGATAAACCACTTCAATAGACAATTTCCTTTCGAAAGACCTGCAGGATTTGTAGCGCATGGCAAATTTCATGGTACTACATGGAATCACCAATCAAGGCATTGGAGTAGGAGTTTTTTATAGTCAAATTTTTTTATCTTTGCAGCCGAGTTGATACTGTGGTCATTGTTGCTCATAAGTCTTTCTGTCCCTTTCAGGAACCCAGACAAATGACATTCAATGGAAGTCTTCATACAGGACAGACAATCAGCAAAACCGGTCTTACATTTATAGACCTTTAAAGGATAGCTTGACTGAAACTGATATTGATTTTAGTTTATATTGCAAAAATCAGCTAGACTTACATGCACTTGAGAAAATTGAAAAACTGGGGGCAACTGAAATACTCATGAATTTAGTAGCTCCTGGAAGTGGCTTTAAGGAGCTCCTGAATAAGGAGGATAATTCCAGCGCTTTGACAACTGTCATTTTTGATATCGTACACAAGGCATGCAGCAGTCAGATGTACAAGGAGAATATACGGTATCTTCTTATGACCGTGAACGATTCCTTGTTTTTAACAAGGACTCTGCCTAAGTTTGTGATGGATTTGGGGAGAGAAGATGAGCATATCAAGAGAGAACAAAGCATTTCTAAACTGAACCAAATCGTGGCCTTTTATTTGCTCTTACTTGAAGAGTTCCCCTGCAAGGTCAATGATGTGTCCCTTTGTGCAGCTCTCCTAAAAAATGAATATCAACATCTCCATTCTAAAGGGCTCATTATTTCAGAGGAATCAAATGATCGTCTAAAGAAACTTCTAAAGGTGATTGCACATTTGAAAGAAAAAAATCCTGAAGGCATCATAAAGTCAGATGGTCATACCTTTGAAAAAACTGACCAACACGATTCAGATGTTGGGAACTGGAGATCAATGTCAATTTTGCCAACCTGCAAGGAGGTAACCATGACTCAGAGTTCATCAGTTAGTGGGAAGTTTAAAGACAGCAAGACCTACCTGGATTCACTCTTTCGCCTCCTTAGGGAGAGCTTTGTGAAGCCACTTAGAGACAGGATCACCCGCTTTCTTAAGTATGATAAGAAGGGTTGTTGTCAAGGGAGAGTTGACTCATCATTATGCAGTCATGTTTATTTTGATGTCCACATCGCTTCTCCAATTTACACAAGCAAAGGAATCATGTACAAAGTTCAGTTTGATCCCAAAAACTTACAGCTAGTCAACCTGGAGAGTTCAAAGGAACTAGGGTATGGAACACTGTTGTGCCTCTCAAAGGATGGTTTTGACACAATAATTTTTGCTACCATCTGTAGTCAGGTCGTGAATGAATTGGCTCAGGGTATTTTGACACTCTGTTTTCCTGAAGAAAGCAGAGCAGGAATGGTAGACATCACTCCATTGGATGTGTTTACAATGGTTGACGCTACTGTGGTTTTTGAAGATTACAGGCTTCTTCTTGAAAGTCTCCAGGAAGTAGCAGAACAAAACCTACCAATGCAGAAATACATTGTGAGGTGCGAGACAGACATCTCAACACCGAAATATCTGCTGAATCACCTGCATCAGTATAGTCTTCAGGCATTGATCAATGATAGCCCAGTCAAAGGAGAAGTTTCTGATTTTGGACGGGAAGGAATTAATGAAAAAGGGGGACAGGATTACAGAAAGAATGCCCTGGGCCAAAAGCACTTTCAGAACATTTTAAATTTCAGTGAGTGGCCAAGGAAGGAGGAGCTGAATTTGGATGACTCCCAACTGAAAGCTGTGCAGTTAGCCTTAACAAAGGAGTTGGCCGTCATTGAAGGTCAAGCAGGAACAGGTCAGGTTCTTTCATCGGAGTACTATTGTTGAAATATTCCTTTATGAGGAATGTTTTTAATTTATTACTTGTCTGATAAATTTGTATTCGGTTGCATATGTTGTTTTATTTAGGGAAAACTCACGTCGGCCTCAAAATTGTCAGAGCTTTCCTGGATAATTCCCATCATTGGGGGACAGGATCAGAAAGTCTTGTTCTGGTGCTTTGCCACACAGAATATACTTTGGATAAGTTCTTGGAAGGTACTGCTGTCTATCCTAGTTTTTTATATATATATATGTGTGTGTGTGTGTGTGTGTGTATAAAACATACCTTGGCAAATGTACTTAAAAGTTGCTTCAGTAAAATTATGTCACTGAGATATTTTATGTCAAATAGCATGATTTTATAAAGCCATACAAATTAAGGTCATGTAAGATGTAAAACGTGAAGTGTGAGTTCTGTTATGGATTTCTGTATAGGAGTACTTCAGTTTTTGCCAGGTGCTTCTGGACTTGTCAGGGTTGGAGGGCAAAGCTCCAGTGGTAGTCTGAAGAGCGTCTCTCTGGAGAATCGGAGGAGGGAGATTCACTTTAGAAAGAGCTTACCTGTGCACCTGAGATTAATGCATGAGCAGGTATGTTGCTTTTCTGTACATTGTGAATTTAAGGTCTGTTGGCATTTCTTCTGGTTAAAAATGTAACTTGTTTACAGCTGTATGTTGAGAAAAAGATCACGGAGGAAGAACTTGGGAAAGCTGCTTATTTGTTGGAATGTTCTTCTAAAGGAATCGCCCATGAGATGGTGCTGGCTAAGTACATCGTTGCTCTTCATGGAATAAGCCTAGGGAACGTAGAGGTCAGTGAGGTCCACACAGGTACAGGCTTTGTAGCTTTCTGTAGCCAGATTGTTTTTTCCCCAGCTGTTTATATAGCATGATCTCTCTGTATCTTTTACAGTGATTGATGATGATGATTTTCTTGTCCCATTTAGCCTGGTGCTCCATATTCTCCCCATGAAACGAAAAGCCAGTCAATTATGATGGAATGGCTTGGAGTCTCTATACTGAGCAGTTCTTCAAGGCAAGGTGGCGAAACTACTCTTGCTTTGTGAACAGTGCCGTTTAAACTACATCAGTGTTTCCTAATCTGGTTTTCAGGGACCCACAGCCAATCCACGTTTTTGCTCGCTCTGAGCTCCGTGGACAGGATTGGGAATCACTGAGTCACACTATTGTATTCTTCAAATGCTTCTGGTTTTGGTAGATGGATGGTAATCACTGTGGAAGAACATTCATCCTCTCTTGATATTCTCAGGGCTTACCTCCAAGTACTCTGGGTTCCTCCCGTAGCTCAAAGCTGAGCTTGACCGATGTCTCTAAATTGTGGCTGTAACATGCTGGCATTCCTTCTATAGTATGCCCTGTGCTGCCTGGGATTGGCTCTCTCACTAACACTGATTTGTGCCAGATCACTAATTAGAGAAAATGGGTCAAAGAGTTTAAATACTTTAAAATGTAAATGCAGATATTTTTCATTGTCAGCATACATTGCAGTCTGATAGGAAGCGGCACTTTAATGATGTTGTCTGAGTGTATTTACTGAGTGTTACTCCACTCAGGGGACACTGATGACTTTGGGGATGAAGACCTTAAGGTGGCTGGGCCAGGGGACAATGAAATGGACCCGGCATTCAGTACCACCACAGAGACAGCAGAGGATAACACAGTGGACGCCTACAGTGACAGTGCAGGGGAGTCCTTGAGCGTGACATCTGGTAGCAACAGCGAGACAGAGGACCGGCCTGAGAGTGAAGAGGAGGTGGTTCTCAGTCGGCCCTCTAGTGGCATGGAAGAACAAGATGAGCAGGAAGCAGACACACAGGATCAGGAGACACTGGAAGACACTGGTACCTGCTGGATAGTGACAGAAGCCATTATGCACATTCGTTTACAGGAAGCGGACCTATTTTTAAATGCAATTGTTTCTTGTAAATTATATGAAAAAGCTTTGACAGTATTTATTATCTTGAAGTTTATGTTACTGTGCCTGATGCATACTGTATTTGTTTGTTGCTGTTTTCTTTGTAGGTTGTGCAGACTTCAGTGAAATTGACCCAGAGTGTATGTATTTATCTGATGATGAAGAGGATTACGGTAACTGTGGTAAGTCAGTCTGCCTTCCAAATGGGTTGTACTTTAAGTTCTTTAGCATGACATTGTCCACCAAAATGAGTGTAATGAGCTTATATAATTCTAAAAATATGAATATATTTTGTATATGTAAATGTATAGACTAGTACATATATACAGTACTGTACAAAAATCATAGGCAGGCAAAGAAATGTTTTATTTTAAATTTTATAAGTATATATTTGCTCAGAAAAAAACACAATTTAACATTTAAACATGTGCAAATTAACAATAACACAATAAAAAATACACAAGAATTTCATCTGTTCTCCAAAATGTTTGAGATTTGTTGGATGGCTAGATGAACACCACTTCAGTTCCCAAACCTCTCCTCAGGGGCACCTCAGCCATTCCATGCATTTTAAATTTCACCACCAGCTCATTTAATTAATTAACTTAGTTTGTTAAATAACTGCTGAGAGGTGCTGAGTCAGAAATACATTGGTATATTGAATAGTTCCTGCAAATACTGGGTGATTTTCAGAGAAATTTTGAAGTGGCTAAGCTGATCACAGTTTTACACATGAAGATCATTTAAAATCATTTTCTTTGACTGCCTAGGTTTTTTGGTCAGTATATTGTATGATAAAAAAATGTATGTATATAATTGTTTCATGCATTTTCCCCGACCAGGCAGTGGTACAGAGGACTGTGACGTAGCGATCAGCAGTGATGAGGACCTGGGCTTCCCTGCGAATAATGCAGCAAGAGTCTCCAAGCTCTTCTCCCCTGTGGAGCCCCTGGAGGATGAAGGTACGTCTCCAAAAACGATGTTGTTGGATGTCGGTGTCAGAAAATATAAATGCGTTTCCACTTACGGGATGAAACTAGCTAGCTGTAGCTAGACTTCTGTAATGGTATTTAACATCATGTTGGGTCACATAACAGCATTGCGTGTGGGACGTGGGGCGGGAATTGTTTCTGCAAATTATGAGAGCGGAATGCCGTGTGCAGCTGGAGAACCACAGTCTGTGGAAGGAGATGAGTTTGGCCATGTTGAGACAGTACTGGAGGCGGCTGATACCCAGGAAGGCATCCAGAGCACTTGGAGGGGCCTGACTGTTGCCTGCGGTACGGATCTTGCGTATGTGCTAAGTGATCATGTGGAACAGGAAACAACATGCACTGGTGGAGTGGATGTGAGTAACCAACCCACCCTGGTAAGGAGCAAATAAAACCTGTTTGAAATGGTTAATAAGTAACTATGGATTGCCGACATTTGCCTAGATGAGTAGTGACATAAAGAGGAACCTAGAAATGGTTGTAAAGCAAGAGCTGCAGGAAGTGGAGCACATGCTGGAGGTAGATGCCAGGCAAATTTGCGACCTTTGGACCCTGACATACAAGCAGCGCTGGCACCTTTACAGGTAAGCATTTCCACAGCAATGCCCTGAGCACGCCATGTCACACCATGTCACGCTAAAAAACACATGACCAGGCGGGAGGCCAAGCCACAGCTGAAGTGGGGGGGGTATTTTGTGCTTAGAGAAGCAGGATGCTCTTCACCCCCCCCCCCATACACCATGTCAATATCAACACAGCTATGATAATCATGTTGAGATCTGTTGAGATTTGGCCTACATCTCTGTCAAAAGGAGGACACTTTAAAGAAAATTAAGAATGAAAACCATGACAGGAACCAAAACTCATTGCCGGAGGGCTTGGAATCTTAACAGCAAGGCTCGGAACGTGTTGTAAATACTTTCGTTGATGTTTGCTATGCTGTGAGGAACTGAAATATACAGAACCTTATACCCCCAGGCTTTGGCTCTCCATGTACCAGAAAGATCTAAGAGCCACGATTCTAGAGTTGGAGACTGAGCGCCAAGCAGTGGTTAAGCGGGCAGTTGAGCTCAGCTGGCTGGAAGACAGAATCATCTTAAAACATGCTCGGGTTATCGGAATGACAGCTGCAAGTAAGTAAAGTATAGAAAAAAACAGGAAAATATAAGGGGACATTAATGTGAATTGATCTTTCTGTTTATGTTGATCTGCTGGCCTTTTATTTTCCCAGACGTCACATTGCAAAAAAGTTACCTCCATTCCTGTTCCGTTACTTTGGAAATTCAATGAAATAATTCAGATCTGCCATGATATCTCACAAGAGCACAAGAATTACTCCTCTTGTGTAGTAGTACTAGGGATTCCTCTAGTGCTGTTCGTTTTTACAAATTTATTTGCAAAACAAACGTTTATATGTGTCAGTTTATATGTGAAGTTACTGACAGCTGCCTGCTGAGGCTCAAGTTAAAGTTTCAAATTTTTACTGTCATGTGTTCCGAGGAACATGGTGAAATTATTACCGTGGTTGCAGGGGAGGGCACAGGTAAGTGGGGGGACAATAGGACAATAAATTGCAATAAAGGACGCAAAAAGTGGAATAAAGGGCACAAACAGGCAATGCAATAAAAGACAAGACAGTGCAAAGAAAAGACAAACTGTAACATATGAATTTCAATCAGCCCGAGGTTCTTGACAAAGGTGTGTGGCAATCAGAGCATGTGAGCGGGCTGGAATGGGAGGGAGCAGAGAGCGGGAGGGAGCAGGGATCGGGAGGGAGAAGATAGCGGGAGGGAGCAGGGATCGGGAGCAAGCGTGGAGCGGCAGATTTAAAAAAAAAACTTGACTATTTCCCACTCACATCTTGAAATTTCTGTTTGAATGTGGATTTGGCTGATCAGTTATCAAGGCTACAGATTAAGCTAAAATTAAAATACAGTGCAGACTGTCTTCTTTTTTGGAGAGAAAAGTGAGCGATTTCATTGGAGCAGGGTGAAAATTGACCGGAGCGACTGTGAGTGGGGGAGCAGGGGAGTGTACCGCTCCGTGAGCGTTGAGCGGAAATTCTCATTGCACCGCTCTGCTCACATGCTCTGGTGGCAGTCCACTATTACCTCATTGCTCAGATCATTAGATCTGAATATAGGATACCTGTTACATGTTCTTGGTCTCTGTCTCCGCCTATATACCCAACCACCACACCTGGAAGGTGTAGCTTACACATGTTCAGTATCAGACGCTCTAAAGGATCCATCCATCTAGGTGCTGTGCATCACTGGAGGGTTCTGCGGGAAATCCAGCCCAGGGTGGTCCTGGTGGAGGAGGCGGCCGAAGTTGGAGAGGCCCAGATAGTGACCTCCGTGACCTCTGCCTGCCAGCACCTTGTACTGATCGGAGAGCAGCGGCAGGTGGGTGTATGATTCACGTTTTCTTGAGATTAGGCATCTCATTTTACAGCAAGCATTAAAAATACTGTGCTTGTGTGAGATACCCTTACCAAATGCATTTTACTGGCGCTTAAGATTTACATTTTGTCAGTTTTTGATGTTTTCATCCATCTATCCCATTTGTCATCAGCTTAGTATTGTTTGTGCCTCATGTGATTCTGAATTTGTGGGGTGGTATGTGACTCTGTGGGATTGGTGCTCATAATTAGAAGGTCATTGGTTCAAATCCTGTGGTCAGCAGAGTAGAGTTGGATGTCTCGAGACCGGTCTTGGTAATGTTCGATAATGCAACATTATTATTATTTTGCCTTTCGTTCCCTTCAAATGCAACCAATCAAGGACATACATGCATTT
The DNA here is from genome assembly GCA_026777045.1 of Hyperopisus bebe. Taxonomy (NCBI): domain Eukaryota; kingdom Metazoa; phylum Chordata; class Actinopteri; order Osteoglossiformes; family Mormyridae; genus Hyperopisus; species Hyperopisus bebe. The sequence continues at coordinate 6,859,679 of JAODJW010000033.1, read as the reverse complement.
TGTTGTGATTCAGACATAGGCGCTAATCCAATCAAAATACGCATTATACGCGCAAAAATAAGTGTAGTGCTAGTTAAACGTTAGTTAAATGTGTAATCACATGCCACTGCAGACATCAAGATGTCAGAATC
>JAODJW010000033.1:6847934-6859448 GCA_026777045.1 Hyperopisus bebe | reverse complement strand
TCGGTCTGTCTTGGTCTTAGTCTTGGTCTTGTCTTGGTCTCGATACCCTCTGGTCTTGGTAGTGTCTTGGTCTTGGTCTTGACTACAAGTCTACAGCAGAGTGATTTAACCTTTGGGCCACTGAGCAAAGCCCTTAACCCCAATTGCTCTGTTAGGAATGGTTGAGAGGCCCGAGGCTTCAGGAACCAGTGAAAGCCATGGAGTTCCAAAACGTGCAAAAATTTATTGTCCTTGCTCATAAAAGTGCACAAAATACAAAGTATTAGCAAAACAAAAAAAACATAATCACCAAAGCAGGCTATACCCTGGCAGACCCTGGATCCGTAACAACCTCCATTTAGCCCATTTTCCAGGGTTTATATAGATTTCTTAACCCCTCCCCTTGGGACAATGAATCTAACAATTATCATCCCCAATACAATACATCCCACATACACAATTCTAAAATATACTATCCAAAACCACAATTTTATTCAAATTTATTCATAAAACCAACAAAGACTAAATGTGCAAAAATCCCCCCCCCAACCACTTGGTTTAACCCATCAAATTGTGAACACCCTTCCCCTCCCCAATCACACAATTATAATGGTAACACCCCGCTGGACAATTTTGGATTGAATCCATATCTACTTCAAGGTAGAAGGGAAATACCTAAATGTCATTTATAAGATATCATCATCATCATCATCATCACTATGTTTAACTTATTATTTAGGCAACATTTTATAAACATAACATGCGGTAACTTAACAATATTGTCATGATCCAATTCGTGTCATTCTCCATGAACCGCCTGGCCCTGCTTTCTCAGTTTTGGATAAAAGCATTTGCTAAGTAAATTTAATGATTAATTTTTTCATCTTTTGATTTTAGTCTTGCTCCCGGCCATCAGAAAACAAGCAAACTTTGAATGTGGGTTTGTCCTTGTATGAACGGCTAATTCTGACAGATGTTCCTTTTGTTCGTCTCAAGCAGCAGGTAAGGAACACATCATTATGCAAATCGTGCAGTCATTGCAGTGTAATGATTCAGACGATTTCTTGGGTCAAATGTCTTACTGAAGACAGAGGACTGGTGTGTAGGTCTTTATCTGTGCCTGTCCAAATGGGACAATAGAGCTGTTAGATACGTTCAGAGCTACATTTAAATTAATTTAACTGGCACTAGGAATGTAAATTATACAGCCTGTGTAGTGTGTTAAGTTGCTGTGGAGTGTAAGCGTGCACGTGAGCGGTGGAAAGTGTCATTAGTAACTGTAATTGGTATAATGATAAGTAGGACATTAGACCTAGAATTGCCTATTTGTTTTGCAAAAGCCCAAAAAAAATAATTTGAAGTGTTATCTACGTGGCTGTGAACTCTGGAGCACTTACAAAAATGAGAGAAACATTTTCATTTCGTTGTGCATTATGACCTACTTGAGCAATCGATGAGTAGTTTAGTATGATGAGCGACCGTCTCGTCTTTGCAGAACGATAAGTCTGTTCCCTTGATCCACACAGTCACGCCAATGTGACTTCAGGGAAAGGTGAGTAATTACTGTATATAACTGATATTACTAAAAGCTTTAAACCTTCCTCTCTCTTTCTGCAGCATCGCATGCATCCAGGTATTTCCCAGGTGTTAATTCCACACTTGTTTGATGGGCTAGAGAACCACAATGCAGTCAATGAAAAAATAAAGGTAATTCTCATGGCTTTCACCTTATTTTGAGTCATGTAATATTGTGCCACTATGTCATGTTTGTTTGCGTGAAAGTCTTTTTTAAGCAGTTGATAAGCAATCGAATAAATCATTTAAAAAAAATTGACGGTGGACCTATAGTAATACTGTATTCTTGTTAATGCTGTTATTTCTGATTTAGTTCTGAGAAATATTGTATATGACTGTATAAGTACAAGATGTGCATAACAATGGATTCTGTATAACAATGTAAATGAATACATGTCATTGGCTCTGTGCATATAGGTGGATTCTGTATAACAATGTAAATGAATACATGTCATTGTCTCTCGTAGGGCATCACTACAAATATCTTCTTTGTAGACCACAAGCACCTTGATGAAAGTACGAACGATGGCCAAAGCCACCAGAACGTTCACGAGGCAACGTTTTTGACATCATTTTGCCGTCACTTGATTTACCAGGGTTATGAGACTTCCCAGATTACCGTTCTCACACCATATATCGGACAGCTCTTTCTCTTAATGAAGACCATGCAGAAAAGCATGCTTCGAGGTGTGACTGTTTGTTTGGTAGACAAATACCAAGGGAGGGAAAATGACATAATATTACTGTCATTAGTCAGAAGTAGTCTGGATGGGAAAGCAATCAACATGACAAACCCCAAGTACATTTCAATTGCTCTTTCAAGAGCAAAGATAGGGTTGTATTGTTTTGGAAACATGGCAATATATTCAGCAGTCCCATTGTGGAGCAAAATATTGAATGTCGCCAGCAGTTATGGGCTGACCGGTAAGGCTCTAAGCCTGCGGTGTGAAAACCATCCTGGTACCATCACTACTGTAGCAAAAGCAGATGACTTTCTCATGGTTCCCTTGGGAGGGTGTTGTCAGCCCTGTGGCTACATGCTTCTCTGCGGTCACATCTGCACTGAGCCATGCCATCCAAAAAACACAGACCACACATGTGCTTACAGTTGCTCTGCGGAAAGTGTCACTTGTCAGGAGTTGACCCCAGAGAACCTATCTGCATCGGCCCCCGAAGATAAATTTCTACACCGCGTTCCTTGTGACAGGCGGTTACCTTGTTGTGGTCACCTTTGTGACAGAATGCGTGGTGAACCTTGCACTTCTAAATGTTTCAAGACCGTGATGGTAGACTTAAAGTGTGGACACCAGAGGTCGGTGCCGTGCCACATGAAACTGGAGAGGGAGATTAGAGGAGAAGTGATCCCGTGTACCTCCCGGTGTGAGGTGCAGATGATCTGCTCGCACCAGTGTAGTGGGAGGTGTGGGGAAGATTGTGTTCCTTGTTCAAAGCCTTGCGCAACCCGATGTTACCACCGGAAGTGTGCGAGGTTATGCTTGGAGGTCTGCCAGCCCTGCTTAAACAACTGCGGCTGGCACTGCAGACATCATAACTGCACAAAGTTGTGTCACGAGCCCTGTGACCGGCAGGCATGTCAGATGCCCTGCCATAAGCTGCTGAAGTGCCAGCACCCGTGCATTGGGATGTGCGGAGAGCCGTGTCCCAGGAAGTGTGGCATCTGTGACATGGACGAAGTGCAGGAGCTCTTTTTCGGCAACGAGACTGACCCGGGAGCCCGATTTGTGCAGCTTGTCGATTGCGGTCACCTGTTTGAAGTCACAGCGTTTGACTCATGGATGGCACTCCCAGAAGAAAGTGGGGTTCTTACTGTTAAGTCTTGTCCCAAATGCCACACTCCCATTTACAGGAATCTGAGATATAACTGTATCATCAAACGCAAGCTACAAGACCTGGAAATGGTGAAGCGAAAGGCCACAGCGATGTTCTCAGCTCAAATTCTAAACACGGTGAAGGGAATGGAGAAGAAAGGGATCATGTCCATTTTCATCCACCCTCTGTTGCCCAAGTTGAATGGTCTTGACTTGGACGTTGGAAAATGTTGGCTTATCAGCAAGCAGATTGGCCTGGTCTTCCAGTTAGCCGAAATTGAAAACAAAATGCAACAGAGCATGCCAGACCATCTGCCCAAAATCAAGTATCAGCTCGACATGCTTAGTGAACAGATCAGCCAGATAGAAGAGAAACTGCTGCCTGACTATGAAAAAGAAGTGAAAAGGATTCTATACCTGGTGGAAAGTCACATGTTGTCTAGAAGTTATGAGAAAAAAAGGAGTTTGGCATATTTTCCTCTGACAACCTCAAAAGACTCTGCTGAGTTGGGTGTCATCATCAGCAAACTAAGCATGATGTCACTAAAGGAACAACAGGTTCAAAAGTTGGGAAAGGATCTTAACGACATCGCAGACAAACTCAAAATACCGTTGAATGGGAATTTCTTAGAGGAAACCAGTAAAATAGCCACTGAATTTGGTTTTCTAAAGCTGAGTAATTGGAGTAAGTGCAGTCATGGTCACGTGTACTATAATCAGAGTGTAGGTGATGTGGCTGAAGCAGGAAAATGCGATGAATGTTTCAAGATGTGAGCGAAGAACATGCAAATGTATCATCTGCATCGTCAGATTGACAATACTGATGGCCTGAAGGAATCTGTAAATATTTTATAATCAGAACTAACTTTTTGCAATATCAAGCAAAGGAAATGAATCCAATGATTTGGACTGCTGATCATATTGCCAGATTTATTTGCTTATTTCACAACCTTATCCAGGACTACCACTATATACCGTATATCATTTGCAGGTACACGTGCACCACACAATTTAATGAATGGCTACTTGAACTTATACAGCTTAATTATTAGTTTTAGTACCATCTGTCCGTACACCTTCCATATCTGCTTACCCTGTACAGGGCCTATTATCAGGCTGCATGGTACAGTATTATTCATATACCTGTTATTTCAGCTTTACTTTAATCTTTTTTATTTTTATTTTGAAAATGTTATAAAATTCAAATGTGTTTAGTAACAAATTGAGTGAATCTTAAAATAAATGTGATTTAATTCAAAAGCTGGTGCTGTGTCTTTATTGCATTGAATTCTTTTGGGTTGTATAGGAAAATGCTGTTTTGCTTGGTAATATTTTTGTAAATTACCAAAGGAAAAGGTATAACCATAGAACTGAATTGTACTGCAGTGGTTCTCACAAGTGGCATGCATATTAAGTAACAGAGTAACAACATAACTATCTCATAATGACAGCATACAGTTTATATCTTTAGAGGTTCTGGTTTCCAGGAATCTGAAGGACTTAACTACTGCATGTTAACTTTCAGTCACAGATGATTGAGGGGATTGTGTCTCATGCAAATTTCAGGATTTTAACAGTCGAGTAACTGGAGATACAGTGCAGTAGAGGGGAAAATGACAGCTCTGTGGGCTAAAGGTTAAAGTGTATCGTGTGTGTTTGTTTTCACAGCCTAACATGCTGTCTCCAGCCTGTCTGGAAGTCAGTAATCCACTAACAAAGTGTCAGGCCCAGTAAGCTTGGAGATCTGGGGGAGTTCTGTAATCATTGTTTTGTACACAGAGCTGAACTCTACAAACAGTAGGAATGGTGCTTTTCACATTTAGATTACTGTGAGTAAATTGTAATGTCCTGCGATGAGTTGGGTTATTGCGCCCCTTGGTTCCGGGATAGGCTCGAAATCCCCATGACCCTGTATAAAGTGGTATAAAAAAATGAATGAATAAATAGTAAAATTATTTATGTTATTCTGTAAGGGTCTCTGTATTTCTGCTGAGAAAAATACAATCGCAAATAATTTATGTATTGTGGCATATGACCTCCTTGCCGAAAGGTGTCGCTTAATCGTTCTGACATTACTGTTGATCGCGCATTGGTGGTCCCTCGTGGTTGCGTCGTTTGCTCATGTTTATGTAGTCAGTTCTCTGTAGTAGTGCCGTGTTTTCGGAGTCATGGCCATATGGGTTTTTTGAGGCTTCGCGACAGCAGGCGACTACCTAACCACCGAAGGACTTAGTTTGTGCTAACTGGAGGGGCTAAGCCTGACGCTAGCATGCCTCGTAGATAACTATCCGGATGTGTGTGGGTGACACGGGAATGGACATGAGTCTGTAAGGCTCGCGCTACTGACTCGGTGGGTGAAGTTTATCTTAACCAGCTTGTTTGATCCGCTTACATGAGCCGAGTTTATCGCTGTTTTCTGTAGTATCGCTAATAAACGGCTAATTGAAGTATTGTTTATTATTGGCTACAGCTCAGCTTCCAGAAATTAAGCCGCATTAACAGTAAGTAGTTTAGTGAGACAATCCGTTAGTTGCTAACTAGGTATTATTCTGCGCGTGGTCGGCCCCAGTAATTTTTGTATTCCCCGTCTAGATAATAATTACGATCTCAGTGCGATTGGAGCAAAGAAAGCTGTTTTTAAATTATTGTTATTGTTGCCGATGGCATTTTTAGTTATAGTGTTGGTAGTTAACGTTAGCTTAAACCCAAACAGACGCTTATTGTTCAGGCACATTGCCTCATGCTGGCTAAACTACCGCACGATAAATACACACTGCTTGTTTTGGTTGTTCTTTCTTGTATTTGTTTATATTGTGCTTTTATGGCCCAGTAATATTTGTTTGCTGTTGTAAAGCCTTTACTCTGGGACCAATAAAGTTTCTTGTCTCTATCTGCCTGTGTATCTATATCCGTTAATCTGGTGTTAAGATTAGACTAACTAGCAATGCTCGAAAATTGCTGACCCGCCATTAGAAAGCAGGATGATTTGCTTACTGAGTTTGGCCACCACAAACACACACCCCTCCATCCGTCATTAGCTACTTGGCAGATAGCTGTTAGCCATAAAGAGATGCCTCTTTAGCTTTGTTATCGATGCTGACACTAAAAAGAAATTGCATTCAGCGTGCGGGTGGGTGTGTACGTGTGTATACGTTGCGAGGTGTATTGCTTAATCGTGGGGCGTCTCCATAAAACTATAAAATACAACCCAGATTAAAGATCTTAAGTGCCACTTTCGTATTTATGCAAGTGTAAATGGTCGTTGTATATAGATGTACGTAAAGAACATACATATTTCTATACCCGGTCCAGTACGTTACAACGATTAGCAAACAGCTGCAGATCATTGTGAAATGTATTTGCATTAAGTAAAAGGTGCATATGAAGTAACAGGAAATGTTAGGCGTATGGTATAATTAAGGGGAAAAGACGAGCTTTCACAATTGTCAGACTTTTCTGAATTACGGTGCTCAGTCGGACGCGAGACAAACCGCGGGCACGCAAAAGAGGTGGAAGTGAGACTGCGTGTTTAACCCAGAACAGAACAGCTCAAGGGGATTTCCAGTGTCTGTGGGAAAAAGTCTGTGTAGCTGCATCATTTGTAATCCTTCAAAAATTCTGCAAAATTCATCCTCCTTGTCAATTTTTAGGTTTTTAATCAGTTATCTTCCGGCGAACTTAGCTGTTTCAAGGCACTTCGTTTTAACAGAACTGTAAGCATGTTTCGTTTTTTGGATGCCTTTTAAACTGTGCTTAGTGTAAAATGAGTTTCTGTGCGAGAGTCTTTGAAAATTCGGAAGCTCTGCATAGGGCGTTCTGGTGAAAGGCAGATACTTGTGACTTTAAGTCTGCTAGTTTGTATTTTGTTAGGGTGGGGGGTGTTCCAGTACCTGCCGTACAGGTAGTTAACTGGGAGAAATTTCCCGGGAGAAAATCAGCTGTGTGGGTGAATGAAATTGTCAATGGAATCAGACAGTGAAATGCAATGCGAATGTCTATTGCGCATGGGTGTGGTGCGTGCATTTTGAAAACATTGCTATTGAAATAATGGAATGCAAGATAGGTAATCTAGCATAGTCATAATTATCCTATATTGAATGTTATTTTTCTCCTCCCATTTAAAACAAGTGGAACAAAAAAACAGATTTTGGGTGTTTTTAAGCTTAGCACCAGGTTATTCACCTTTTAAAATTAGTCATTTTAGGGCAGCTCTTTAACATTTTATACTACCCAATGTTACCAAGAGGCAGGGAGTTTAACTGTATTCAATTATATAGGCTTCTATTTCTACATATGTTTGTGACTTTTTAACCATGTTTCAATAGCAATTACTGCTTCTATTACAGTAGTCTCCTGAGTTGCTAGGCCACAGGCTTGCATTTAAATGTGACATTCGTTTTAGTGTTTTATCTTGGCTGCCATCCTTCCATAGACTTGCACATTTTCACTGATTATTATTGTTTTGCCCCAATTGCTGTCGATCATCTAAAGACCCCTTATGATCACTGAATGCACACATGTGTAACCTATTCCATAGTATGTTGTGTTTCCACATTCTGTTTTTTCTTCTCATTGTAGCAGTTGTATTCTCTTTATGAGAGCAATTTGTGTCTGTCCATAAGTATAGTATTTGTAAATCATTTCAACATTTTTCCTTCCCTCTAGCAACATCTGACATTTCATTGTGAACTTAATTGAAACGTGATCGTTTTTAGACATCGCATTCGGGTGTGTATATGTCTTGGATTGCACTAGCAACCATGTTTTGAGGTTGTCTCCCTCTCGTGCTTCCTGATATTGGCTCCAGGCTTGCCAGAACCCTTCATGGGATATGTGGTTTTGAAAAGTGGATGGATGGATATTGGTTTTGGATACAAGTGTAAGCAGGAAATGACATCCTGACGATCTCTGTTTTGGCTTGAAGGCCTCCACTATAAGTAATTGAGTTGAAGATTCCAAAACTCCTTAGAAAAGGCAATTTTATGTAGTCCCTATTTTATTATAATATTTTGTTATCCATGTACTGAACATTTAATACACTACACACCCAACTTAAGTCTGCAATCCAAGTAGTCAGGCAGAATGTTCTGACAGGTAATTATTTTCATTTTGCTTATTGAGTTTATCTTTGGTGACCTTTAGGCTCACGACTGAGAAAAACATGAGACAATCTTTATAGATTGTAACAGCATTTGCACGCATCCTTCAGCAGTAAACAAAGACAGCATTGTCTAATAGCCCCAGTGGGTATTTGGGGTGTCTGCTTTGAGTGATATGACCTTAAAGGCATTTATGCAGCGAAACATTTTACCAAAGAAGGAGATCTCCGGATATTGCGGAATTCCCCACCAAGCTGTCAGAGGAATCTGTTTTAAAGGTAGTGTGGGCTTAGCTTTGATGTCAGGAGAAAGCAGGTTATTTTAATTGGATAGAACTAGATTACTTTTCTACATTTGAGGATTTTTGATTTTGCTGTAAGATGAATTATATTAGGGGTGAACATAAACATCCAAACCTTTTTACTAGTTTCCAGTAGGTAAGCACGTTCAGTGGAGGAAAGTGCAGATGTGTCCCAAGAAAAATTTAAGATTCAGCTAATCATGTGTGTCCAGAAATGGCACATTTTAAATGACGATAAAGGATATTTCTTGCTCTCTTGCCAGCTTATGCCTTATTTATAAAAAAAATGCACTTAAATGATCTAATGAAATGCAATGATTTTTCAGCTTCTGATAAAATATTGGTCCATTTCATCCTCACTTTTCTCACAGAAATCTGTAAAACCCCACTAAAATAGGTCCCGAAGTAAAGCTTAGAAGACATTTTTTAGCTTTGTGGTGAAATCCCACGCTCAATGTTGAAAATGAATGTGAGATCCCCACTCATCAGGTCTCAGAATAAAACATCCTTACAAATGTATTTTCTTTGCAATGCTTGCTCTTCACGCTTGTTGGTTCTTGCTGCTGGTTTCCTGTATTTTGAGCCAGTCAATACATGAAAACTGCCTTTCCCCTGTCTGACTCATACAGTGTTCTGAAGATTGTTTTTCATTTATTTTTTGCTTTTATTGTTTGAAGCATCTTACGTGCACGGATACACCGCCACAGTGGGTGATAAACGTGTCCGTTTTTGTTTACGGCTGTAGCACTTGAGCTCTCCTGATGGGTGTGAATGTCAGCCACACCTGCCAGTGTGACTTGCTGACCTGCAGTTTCTCTTTTGGGATGAATAGCTTCTGTGGAATATGCAAATTTTATACTTTTTGTTTTCAAGCCAAATAATTGTTGTATTGCTAACAGTCATCATGTTGTTTTGAAGATAAAATGTTACAATGCAAGAAGCATTTGGTATCTTGCCTGCAAATACAATGGGAATTAAACAGAGCTCTTCAGTTAGTAGTTTTCTCCTTCAACAGCTTGTCAGTCTTTTTTTTTTTTTGAGGGGGGGGCTATTGATGCTAATTTAAATTTAAAGATTGGTGTAATTAGAGATTATGGGGCCTTCTGAAAGGGTGATGTATATTAACCAAACCCATTCCAAGTCATCTTGCTGCAGCTTGGCTAGGCGGCAGTGGTTTACCTGTTGGGTCACCCCAGGCACTTATAGGTAGGAGGAAACAAGTGACTCATTGTGTTGCAAGTCTATTTTTGGTGACGACGTGCCAAATTAGTGTTTGTGGTGAAGGTAATTTAGGAGTTATTGTAACTATTTTTATTTCACTCTGTTGCAATTATTGTACCATGATAATGCCCTGTTTTGGTAAGCTGCTCATGGATCTTGCTCATGTTTGCTACAAGTGGGTAACAGGCCGTATTTTTTGTGCTAGTGTAGTTAATACATCTTGCTATCTTTTTGTGTTTATTACAAGTACTTATTTTTCTAGAGAATGGACTAAAACTGGAAATGGACACGCACTCAATTTAAATATTGTGGCGTGGGTTTTGCATGCCTTCTGTTGTGTAGCTTTGTCAGATGTGTGCATAAGTGTAAATTTGTACAGGTGATAAATGTGTTAATACACATTTCTCACAGTCAGTAAGTGTGGCCTGCCTCTACAGAGTGCAGTGTGGGAGGAGTTACTGCCCGTTAACATCCTAAGAAAGAACAGGCACATGAATCAGTCCTTTCACTTTTACATCGCATGTCTTGGTGAAGGTCATGGAGACAGCAGTTCTGAAAGTTCTGCCCTGTGATGACGTTCTCTGGTGAGTACTGCAAGCACATGCTGGGTTAATACGTCAGACACGATTTCAGCACGTCAGAATTGGAATATCAGTTGAGGTCCGTCCTCACTGGGGTTTTGGGGGATTTTGCTAGAATTAAATGACTTTATTGTTGCCATGTTATTAAAAGATCCACATGTGACCCTGTATTCCATATACTGTTTTTGGTGTATAGGACTTGGGAGGGGGGTGTGTTTTGTTGGTTGTCTTGGAAGTTTCATGGGATTTTTATAGAGAAAATTATATTACGATTTTGTGAGTGAGCTTGTGTGTTCGGGCGATTTTATTTCCTGACAGCCCTGATGAAAATATTGAATGAATGAATGAATGAAATACTTGATGAAATATTAAGATGTCCCCACGACCCAGTAGGATAAGGAGGTTGGACGATGGATATTAAGACGTCAAAGTACAGTGGTTCCCCCCCTTATCCACAGTTTCACTCTCTGTAGTGTCAGTTACCTGGCATTAACCATAGCCCTAATATATTTAATAGAGAAATAATTCAGAATTTTTTTAATTGCAAGTCACTGAGTAGCGTCCTGCTCAGTATGTGAATCTTCCTTTGTCCGGCGTATCTACGCTGTATACACTACCCTCCTATCTATCATTTAGTTGCTGTCTTGGCTGTCAGACAAGTGTGTGTGTGTGCGTGTGCGTGCGTGTGCGTGCACGCACACGCGTATTTTTATATATATATATATATATATACATACACACACACACACACACACACTCACTCACTCACCTAAAGGTTTATTAGGAACACTTGTTCAATTTCTCATTAATGCAATTATCCAATCAACCAATCATATGGCAGTTGCTTCAATGCACAATCTGCTCAGTTACTGGGATTTTCACGCACAACCATTTCTAGGGTTTACAAAGAATGGTGTGAAAAGGGAAAA
>JAODJW010000033.1:6802970-6824419 GCA_026777045.1 Hyperopisus bebe | reverse complement strand
ACACTTGAGAAAAGAATGTTTAGTTGAATGACTTTTGGCTTTTTGACTTTTGTTGCAGGATTCGGATGTGAATAAATGATTTTTTTCTTCTTTGCAAACGCTGCTGAGAGGATGCCCTAAGGTCTGCCCCCTGGTCCTGTGGCTGCTTCGATCTCTGCTGCCGCATTAGCCCTCGGTAGCTGGGAGGCCCGGGGATTTCGGACGCTGGCGTGGGTGACTCCGCTAGCTTATCATTGGGCAGCGGTAGCCGCTGTCAGTCGGCTGGGTTGGGGTGAGGGGGGGGGGGGGCAGTAACCCAGCGGCTCACACGCAGTGGTGGGAGGGCGGCCCGGTCTTCATCTTCATTGCTCCCCAGACGGCTGACTACCATGCCCGGGGAAACTTGCAAAGAGTGCCGTCTCTGGGAGAACATGCAGGAGGAAGGGCTGAAAAAAGCCTCGACTTTTTGTCCACCTTACCTCCTTTAAACTGAAATAAAATCAGTTTCAAATTACACTAAATATATGCAGCACACTATGAAATAAGCCAAAATGTAAAAGTGCTGCATGCATATTTGCGTTTGGTAAATTGCAATGCCATGACTACACAATTCTTAAAATATTTAACCATCAAAATTCAGGAAATTACATTTGATCAGCAATAAGTCAACTTTTTTTATTAACCATTGGTTATGTTTCATTTTTATTTTATGCATTGGCATTTTACAGACTGGCTGGTGGTCAGTTTTTAGGACCTTTGATAGGACTGAATATATAAGAGGCATAAGAGAGTAAGAGAACCTTGAAGAGAGACTTCGTACTTGGACTAAAAGTGTACCATTGTTTACAACCCCCTTAAGGTAAGGTTCATATAGTAATATTGAGCTTGTGTTGTTTAAAAACATCATCATTTGATTGTCATGTGCTGTATTGCTAAAGGTTGACTGACTTCAAACATAAATATGAATCACATCAAACATTCCATAAACATGTGGAAATTCTCATTGTGTCTGCTGAATGCTTCATTATACGGCTCTTATTCCCCATGATTTTATTGAGCCGGATCGCAGTGTGCGTGATGAATCGCCAGCACTGCCTAGGGTGCGTTTGACGTCAGCGCTGGACTGAAACTCCTTAATCGCATACATGTCATTTGATTAAAAAGAGAGGCTGCCCTCTGTATTAAACGGCACTGTCGACCTCTGAAATTCATACACGATCATAAACCAAAACGGGTATTTGGCCGTCACGCGGAAGGCCTTTCACCCTTAAGTAGCAATCTAGATTATATCAAGTAAGGTAACCATGTTTTTAGTAACAATTAGTTCAATCTACATGACTCTCCTTTACTGGCATAACATATCAGCTTTATCTACATGCATACAGAGGCTACATTGAATAAATGACAACAGTCAATAACACAAGAAAGCCGCAATCAATCTCGGGGTGTATTGTACACTGATTTTGGGTTTTTTCATCTCATATGTCCCAATTTTGCAAGAACAGCAACCAGTCACTCACCATCTTTGCTTCTTCAATCCTCCCGTTTAAGTCACAAGACGTAGAATAGGGGACATTTATTTTATGAGTATTTAGTGCTTATTAAAGGTTATAGAAGCCTAGGATTACAACCCCTCCCACACACACAAATAATGAAAGTTCACCAAACCAATTTTGTTCTTTGTTCCCTGTCAGTGTCCCCCCCCCCCTTTAAATTCCAGTGATTCTTATCTGGCATTTTGATGACCGAGCATAAATTGTCCAGTTGTGTGTGCCGCTGAGTGCTGAATGCCTGTTGGTTTATTTCACTGTTGGGTGCAGAAGCACCATGAACAATGTTGCTTTTCCTTTGGGAAATCAGTCACGTTTAAAACACGGGCACCAAAAAGTACATGCAGTTCCTTCCCAGCCCCACAGTTATCTTAGTCACACAGTTTACGACTCCTCCATAATCCGTCATTCTGCAAAAAATAAGCACCAGGTATAATCGGAATAGGTATTAATTGCAATCACGTCAGTTTGGCCTTGTGTGCCTGTTTATATTCTTATTGAATATGAGGTCAAGGTGGGTCTGAACCGTCGCAAGCGCTGCTGTGCTTATTCCAGGTTGTTTATGTCTCCAGAGCACCACGGTGACAAACCACACTCCCTGGCTCCTTTGTCAGGCAAATTTGCTTGACCCATGCGGTGTCCTGAGAGTAATTAGAATTAATTAACTTGTCTGGGGTGCCGCTGAAACCAATTACCTAAGTATACACTAGCTTGTCAACAAAATGCTTCTTGTGTGAAAAATGCAGACGACTTGTTAAAATGCAGACTGGCTGACCTCTGCTGCCAGCTCTGAAAGATGATGGATGTTTCCTCTTAAAGCAGCCGTTCACTTTTAATGAGCGAGTTCCCCATGCTGCCCCCTCTGGAAGTGCAGTGGAGGTTGTTTTTATTTATTACTTATTAAACAAACATTAATACGTATAAATTATCATTAAAATCTATTAATAGCTACAAAGGTTTTCATAGTACCAGGACCTTTATAGTGAAGTGTTCACTATAAATAGTTTTTAACACTTGATAGTGAAGTGTTCAAAATTATGGGATATAAAAATCCCAAAATATTATATTGTTTTAAGAGTGCCTTTTAGTAGGGCACATAAACCGATATGGTGTGTATCTCTGTGGGGGTGAACTCTTTGCCCATGATCTGAAGGTCACAGGTTCAATTCCCATAATCGGCAGAGCAGTTTTATAGTTGGGGCACTGAGCAAGGCCTTTAACCCCCGAATGCTCCAGGGACTGACAGGCCCTGCTTTCTCAACAGCTCATTGTTTTGGATAACCAGGGCAAAGAGGAGAGCTGGGAAGATTGCTGCTGGTTCCACTCCCCCTGGTAGTCACCTCTTCATCAAACTGCCATCATGGAGGAGGTTCAAGTGCATCATGATCCACAACTCACACCCTCTTCACAGCTTCTTCCCTGTAGCCGTCCAGCTTTTAAATAAACCCGCATAGTACTTCAGCAGTTCAACAGCCAGGGATAATTACGTTCTTCCTCTTGTCTGACATCTTCCCTTCATACTATACGTGCAATATCCTTTTAGCTTACACTACAATAGTTCATTTATGCACTACTTCTAAAGTATAATTTAATGTTTTAAGACGTCTTGCACTGTGTCTTCTATATAATCAGGTCAGGTCAGGTCAGGTTGGGGAGCAGGCACTGGTCCAGCACATTGCTGTACCCAACATAGCACTAAACACCTTGGGATCCCAGGCCCTCGTGACCCCCCAGGCCAACATGTGGTCCAGTCCCACCCTCTAGAAATGACCAAATATCTGCCGCAGGATTCTGATATTTTAGCCTAATTCTGAAGAGATGATAGAGCACTGAAAATATACCATCAATCAAAGGATGACGGAGCAATGAAAATCATACTTTTTTATAACTCTCAAAGGATGAAGGAACAATGAGAAAAATGTGCTGTTACTCATTGTGCAGTTTTTTTCCGGATCGCAGTTAACCGCGAATAACTGAAACCATGGTTACTGAAACCACGGATAAGGGCGATTTTCACAACGCTAATCCACAGAATGAATTTTCACATTTATACAGGTACATTTTCGCTGACGGATATCAGGTAACATCCATCCTCAGGCATTTAGATCCCCTCCTCTAGGTTAACCTTCGATCAAGCCAGAACAGCACAATCCATTGACGGTAAAATGCTAGCATTGTTTTCTCTCTGCATTTTAATATTCCCAGTCATTGTGGAATATAATTTTCTATCAGTCAAACCTGGTAAAAGAACATAAATAAGAAGTACTTACTTCAAGTGGTACATTGGTTTTTAGAACAACCCTCAAGGAAACTGGATTGAATGACAAAATAAGCAAAAAATGGCCTCAATAGCGCCTTGAATTTTGAATCTATCCAGGGGAAATTAATCTTTTTTATATTTCTGCTACCCAGTACATACAACACAAAGAGAGAAAGGCTGCTTATTATCCGGCTAGACTGTCTGAAAGCAGTGGCCCTGATATTCGGACCTGTACTTTAGAGCTTTTCTGAGCTTAAGAGAGATGTCTGAGGTTGCTGAGTCAAAAGGTGCTGCATTGCAATCAAGAGTTTACTAATACAATCATAATCCCTGAATCGTGGTCTTCGCTCAGGTGAACCGATATGTGCAGAATCATTGCAACTTTGAGTCCTGCTGCACACCTCCGAATTGGTGTCATTATTTAGCAAATTAAGGCATGTTCTACTATTGGTATTAACCCAGTGTTTATTTTCCAACTAAGCAACTATCAGATTAACACGGTACCAAAAATATTCTCATCTGAAAATGGAAATCGGAAGACTAAAGTCATTTTCTCAACACTTAATTTACTTTCCTTGCTGAAATATAATGCATTATTAAGTTTTGAACAAATTTAATTAGAAAAAATGTATATTTTAACATTCTTTAGAGTTCAGAGGTTTGAGCATGACACGTATTCATTAGTTAAAAGCATTTTATTCAATCTATTTTTAATTAAGCAAACTTTTTAACGGTTGATGAATATGTCCTTATTGCCATCTGTCATTTCAGAAATGGAGAGACAGTGACAGATACTGCAACCATACGTCACATGCAAGGTGAACAGGATCACATGTGAATAATTAGTAGGAATAATATTCGCTGTCTTGTATGTCAAACTGGCTGTTTGTTTCTTCCAGGTCAACAAGGAGCAGTTAGGGGTTATTTTGGTAGCTCCATGCCTGAAACCCAAGTGACCCTGCAAAACAATCTGAAGAGGGCAGCAAAGAACAAGTTAGGCACCTCCCACCCTCCAAGCTCCACACAAAAACCCACCTCGTTCAGCCAACCTGCGTAGCTACAGTTTGCTGGTACCAACACCCAGTAGTGCATGATGGGTAAGAAATACAAGAGGGCCTCGGACCCGGTCAAAGAGGTCAGAGACTTATAGGAATCGGTCACAGCTTTGCTGGCTGGTGATGCATTGTGGGATAAGCACAACTGAGCGTGTAGAACCAGACTAGGTTTCCACGTGTTGAGATGATGAGGCAAGGTATTTCCACACACCTGTCTCAAAACTGAACCACACTTTCACAGAACTTTCTAAATTCAGACAATATAACTTATCAAGTGCCAGGTAAACACAGCATTTAAATATTTGTCCTATCGTTGCAAAGATCTGCATCATTTACTGCATTTCTTTTTGGAATGGTATTATTTCCCAGTGTCTTAGTAATATTGACTGCAGAAATTGCAAAGTGTAAATTTCAAGATGTATATCAGTTGCCTTTGATTAGTGTGACCTTTTTAAAGTTGTGTTGCTCTGAATAAAGATTGTTTTTTTTTGGTATGACTGCAGTGGTGGCGCTGACGCACACCAGAAAATCTGAAAATGACGTTATTGTGCCTGGAACTGTACTGTAGTATAAAGGAGTGTCTGTATTTTTTCTCACTGTCTGTGGTTGGTTTCATAAAGCAAGAGTATGCAGTGCTGGAAACTGTATCGCATTTCCAGGTGTTGGTACTAAATTTGGCAGTGAGAGGGTTAAGGCAATAAATGTTACCGTATAAAGTTTAGTCAGGAAGTGTTTGGCTCCTAGGAACATGCGACAGCACCGAATCTGAAACTACGACCCCGTATTATCAACGCTAACCAACAAACGCTGCGGAGCACACTTTGGATCTAACAAGCAAGGTCTCCATGGCCACATCGAGTCTAACATCTGTCACCGAGCAGTAAATTACCTATGACAATGACCTCATTACCTGTGTTACATTCCAGCTGGATGGATATCTGTGCTGATGCACTGTTAAAATCCTCCACAGTGGAAGTGCTGCTTTCAGGCCACTTGAATGGGCCTCTGCACTCTATATAAGAACATGTGGCGTTGTGTTTTGAAAATGAAAATCTGAAAAAATGCGATGGCCTGTGGACTCCCATCTGTGCTTTTCAATACTATATTGCAGTTAATATGTGAAAATGTCACAGCGACCCTGGATGAAATGGATAGGTGGATGTGAATATAAGAATTGCTGTCTCCGTGCAGCAAACCCGATCTTTTGGAGAGCCCATCTTTCAGATCACATTATCCTCAGTAAAATATCCCAAGTCTGAGGCAGAACCGCCGCTAGAGATTTTTGGCCCTGTAACAGCATATCGCATAGGGCCCCAACCGAGACCAATCCACTTATGTTCCAATTTTTTTAGGGCCCCTGTCACATGGGGGCCCTTGGAATCTTCCTACCCCCTCCGTACCCCTTTCACAGTGCCCCTGATCGGAAGAAATGTTAAAGATCTTACTAGAAATATCACCATGTTACTGAATTTAACTTGACAAACCTACAAAGACTTAACTGAGAGCCACTAACTGATAAGGAAATCACATTGTTTATTATTAAAATATAAATCGCCGGTACATCCAGCAAATCTTCAAACTTGCTTAGCGCATCTCCAACAACACTGGCAGTTTCGATCTGGTAGTAAAAGCGTAGGCTATGTACGTGTTGGATTTAATTTAGCATTATCAGCTTCTTATACTCGAGTCTCATTTTGGACTGAAATTGAAACTTCTATCACGATTCGGTAGCAGTATTTCACTTGTACCTAATAGTTACATAAACGCAAATAATTTAGCATAAAAAGTGCTTGTGTCATTGTACAGTAGTAGCGCGCACTCAGTTTAACACGATGCGCAATGGGCAACATATCAATCTGGAATTGCGCTACAGACATTTTACCTTTTGTCTGTCTGTTTTGCAATACAACCCAATATCCTTATTTTATGATGCAATTATTTATGCTGTATAAAATCCCAAAGCCGTTGCATATTTCATACTCTAATATTCCGTAGTATGAGTTTTTTAAAAATATACCTAAACTTGGGTATTAGGTAAAAAGCTTTAAAATGCTTACGCTACTTTTTTATGGCGTATTAGTATCTTACTGGTTTAAATATTCATGTACAATTTCAAATACAATTGCGTGTAACTTTAAATTTTGAACATTTTTTGTATGTTGCTAAATCACTGACATGAACAAAAACTTTTAGATGCTATTGAATAAAAGTTATATGCAAAATAATGATTATAATAATAAAAAAGTATACATAAGAAATATTTATATGTCATGTGTTTAATTTACGCCACTTCATTTTAATCCCCGCGACAAACCCCAAATGCCACGTCCGTCATGCTGGAACAGACCATCGGTGGCGCATGCCGTAGGCGAATAAAAGACCTGGTCTACTACTTCATGCAACCTCCCATTCAAAGTAAAAACACTGATAAATCTGGCCCTTTCTGCGGTGATCGTTAATACGTAGTCGTGTGGAATGTAATGTTAATTTATAACAGAGTTATTCCTGCTTGGCTCGGGTCCGTCACCCCTACTATCTGGCCTCATCCGTCGTTTGTAGTAAAGTGGGTGTGTGGTTTCTTATTACGGAGCGCAAAGTGAAGGAGGGATGAAGGGAGGTATAGACGCCGCTCCCGAGTCCAGGGGGAGGCGGTGACTTCCGAAATTTATGGGTGCGATTGTGAGCCAGCGGCGTCGCTGCCTCCGTGCAGAACACAGCGCACTGAAGCTGGGATTACCGCAACTTTTCTGGCAGCGCATATCCACACCAGTCGCATCTCCTATACCGGCTTACTTGCTGCGTCGTCCCAACTAGATGAACAGGGATAGTTTGAGATTTTGCTTGGTGAGTTACCCCTTATTGTGATTTATTTATTCGACAGCGGACCAGTATGTGCTTGGCTTAATGCGTCACCTTATAATAAATATCCCTGCACTATTTCTTCACTTACGTTAAGTGTAGTAGGTGGCGCCGAAGAGAACAGCATTGTATCGATTATCTGCAACTACACAGGCTGTGCTTCACAGGTTTCTAAAGGCACCGCTAAAATAAAGTAGTTTTTATAGTTTTAAAATTACGCCATTCACGAGAGCTTCTTCAAACAGTTTGCGTTTTCTGCTTAAGTTCTTGCCTTCAAATAAATACCTCAGTAAATGAATAGCTTAACAAAGGTATTGGAAACGCCACAGCGTAATTATACACAAAGACTACTTGTTATATGTACAAATAAGTCATTTCGTCTTTTTAAAGCAGTACTGGTATATTAGTACTGCACAAGTTTTTTTTTCGTTATCACGAAGCGCTCTGAAATATTCGCCACCTGGTGGCGCTAGTTGACAGCCGACTGTCGCATAGTTGTGCTTTAGCTCCTGATGTTTAGGTACCGATTCGTTTCACGTTTTCCCCATGAAACTTGTTTACAACAATCCGGTTGTACTTTAATATGTAATACTATGAATCCATATTTTCTATCATTTTGTGAACTTTTAAACGATATAAATGATCGATGGAGAAAATCTGTTCAGTATAACGAAAAGTGTGTCATTGAATTTTGTCATTGCTTTATTTAATTTGCTATAGGGATCAGGTTCAAAGCTCTTATAAGGAAATGCATTCTGGTGTATCTGTTTCATTATTGATTGTAAAGCGTACGGTAGTTGCAGAATATTGAAATATTTTACTATTTGAAGTATAACTTTTTCGCTGCAGATATCTATCCTACTTTTATGTGTGTTTATTTTGCAAGCTTTTTTATTTTATTGTCCTGCTGTAGGTTTTCTCGGTGTGTGCCAAACACCTTAGTTTATATTATGGAATGGTACACGTGACAGTTTTACGTTTCGGTTCGGTATGAATTAGTTTAATATGGTGAGTCTTTGACATTCCGTACCCTGTTGCAGGCGAGCGCTGATTCATGCGGCTTTCGAGTGAAAGTCATGTAACAAAATGCAAAATGATAGATAAAAATCCAGTGCTACTCTCCATGACTAGACTCAAACAAAACAAAACAATCAACAAAAGAAAGGTCCGGTGTGGGTTATTTCAACTTTGAATGTTAAGTTGCGGTTCCACTTTTATTTCCTGCAGTTGAAAAGCAATTGATATGGTGTTAAATGGAAAAACAAAAATATTATGAATTCCAATAATACTCATTTTTCCTACTGATGTCTAACAAGTTGTTTGAAGGAGTGAGCTGTGCGTGCGTGGCGTGTTTACTCGCTGAAGTGACACCCCCGATGCGCGCCATCAGGGCGCATTCAGGCTGAAACTCCGGGAATCCCGAAATTACCGGAAAGTGAAATTCCACTTGAGAGCGAATCCTGAGCTTCGACGGCGTTATGATTAAACACCCGGCAGCTACTAGATACGGGGAGAGGGCATAAGCAACAGCACGTCAGAGGTGAATAATGATCTAGTGACATACCTTTGGGCAGTGCTACTCCTTTATATTGCAGGGGAAATATCAAAACTGTTGGAACATAATGGCTTTATGAACTGAAGTGGATTGACGCTTTGCTTCAGGTTATTTGAAGTTACTTGTATTTTCCCTGATTTATTCATTACTAAAAAACAATATCCCTTTTTAAAGGGCCCCTGCCAATTGTTCTGATTTCTTTTAGACGTTGAATTTTTCCAGTCTTGATATATGAAGTGTCCCTATTGACTGACTAAGTAGGAGAACAGAATCCCACTATGAATCCTTATCACCAAGCCTAGAGTTAAGATTTGTGAAGGTTTTCCTCCCCTTATTACACTAGTGCATGTGGTCTATCCTGGCGGGCAAAGCTAGAATTGAGGGCGGGGCCTTTTGCCTACAGGCAGAGTTGTGATTGGATGAAACCAAGCGGTGACTTTTGTTTGCATGCAATAAAATCTTCTGCAGGTGCTAATGAGCTTCTTCTTTCCCCTTGTTCACACCCTGAGCTATAGATGTGTTACCATGGTTACCTCCATGTGCCCCCCCCATGCTAAATTGGAGTATGCATGATGCATCGTGGAGATTGCAAATAAAAACATCTCTGCAAAGAAAGTTTGTCACCTGCTTTTGGTAGCTTTTGTTATTAGTGTTTTGTATGGTGGGCAGGATACGTTTTTATTTGGTTACCTAGGAAACTAAAATGGGCTGCAGGATGTCTTACTCTTGTGACTGACTTCTCTTTGCTACCAGAGAACAATGGAGAGACCAGGGGTAATAACTTACAGTGCACCTCACTTGTGAATCCTAGTAACTGGAGAAAATACTTTTTTTTAATCAGCAAACAGTTTAACAAGAAGTCTCAGTTTTAAACCCCGCATTATCTTGTAATTTTTATTTATTTATTTTTTTTTTTGCTAAACTGAAATGCATTTTCTTCTGGTAAAATATACTTTCACTGGATGCTTCTGATCAGCTCTTAAATGTCTTTATCGGATTTTCACTAAGTTATGGATATCCATTTAACCAGTGCTTTTTTTCTTAAGCTGTGGCCAATTGGGCAGTTTTGCTGAAATTCTTTAAATTTCTTCCTCAAGCTGTACATTTGTTAATTGAATAGACGATGCTGGGTTTTCTTTCATTATTTTGCAAACCTGAATTTCTGACAGTCAAATGCTTGCGTCCAGTTAACCAGTGAATTACTCGGTATGAGAAAGAGCACCGCCTTGACACCTGGGTCAGACCATTATATAAAAATAGTCCACTAACAGCAGAGGATGGTATGAAATCTAAATGTGGCTGCTGAGAATCTTGTGAGATCTTTCAGCACAAGACCACTCAAGTGTAGCTGTTTGGAGCAAAAACCCCCAGACCTCACTGACACAGCAGAGGAAGTTTCTCGTTGGCAGCAGCTATGCAGAATCTGCAGTGGACGTGAAATACGAGTCCCTCGTCCGCTCATGCTGTCCTCTCTGCCGTGCTTGATAAAAGCGGGGTTTCACTGCTAACACTGGGTTTCTAATGGGATGCCACTGCTACAGTGCATCTCCTTGGATGTGAGCTATTGCTTGTCACCCTTTCTGATGACGCTCTCTTCTGCTCCGAGTCCTCCGTATTTTTCAGTGAGACGAATGACTCTGCAGCATCGTTTCAGTGGGGTCGTTTTCGGAGCGTTCTGCCGGCTGCCGTTTTGTCAGGGGGGGCAGGAGGGGATTTAAGGGCTGTATATTATGTCTCAGCAAGTAATAGTTTTTCATATTTGGCCATTTGATGACAGTGATCCAGGCTAAACGGCATGAAGAGCAACGCAGCCGGAGATTTCATTTCCAGACTAGGTCAGCGATTTCCGTACTTATGGGCCACTGACTGAAGTTTAATTAAGTTTCTAGGGTGTTCCAGCATCTGTTCAGAAAAGTGGACCCCCCACTGGTTTTTTCTTTGTATAAATGAGTCTCTTACTGAAAGAAACACCTCTGCTATTTTACTTATATGATTACAAGCAGGGACACACCCAAATGAGGCACAACTAGGCTGCATTAATACATTTTTCTATAGCAGTATGATGCAATGTACTGGAGACAAAGGCTAACTAGACTGGCCTAATCTTATCTGCATAATCTTATAAGTGCTTAATAAAACTATAGAAAACTATCTTAATAGTGGATGAAGCAGATAGTATCTTGATTTAGAAGTATGAACTAAATTAAACCCAGCTTCGCATGTGTGGAGTTTGCATGTTCTCCCCGTGTCATCGTGGGGTTTCCTCCGGGTACTCCGGTTTCCCCCCAAAGTCCAAAAACATGCCAAGGGAAATAGTAGTTGCCAAATTATCCGTAGGTGTGAATGTGTGTGTGAATGGTGTGTGAGTGGGCCCTGCAATGGGTTGGCGTCCCATCTTGGGATGTTGCTTGCCTTGCACCCATAGCTGGTTCTGGACCCCTGCGACCTTGCATAGGATAAGTGGGAATTGGAAATGGATAGATGGATGGATGGATGGATGGATGGAATTAAATTAAACTTACTTTAACTGGGGGCCCCGAAGGGTCCTGGATCTTTATTACCTATAAGAGTAATTTCAGATGTCGTTTGTAGTCCTGATGATTTCTGGTGTGGAGTTGGGCTAAAACTATAATTTGCAGAAGGAGCTTTAATATCCATTCATTCATCTTCCATAACCATTTTTCCAGTGCGGGGGTCACCTGGAGGCCATACAGCCACGCTGCAAAGCCCGTGCAAGAGTTTTAATTTGAACTTGTAAAAACACTTTTGTGTTCACATTCGGAGACTTGACTGAGTAATATATGTGCATATATACTATATTGTTCTCCTGGAGAGAGCTGATTTATAGATTTTTTATAGATACAGAACATTAATTCTACCTTGATCCAAACAAAGTAAATGGCTGCTGTTACCATCAGTCTTTAGAGTACATGAATTACTCAGAAAGGTAAGGCAGAACTGAACTGCAAGCAATTCTCCATTCCACCAGTAAATCAGAGGCATTATAAGCCGTGTGTTCTGCGCCGAATCCTTTACAGTCGTGTGCCTGTCTTATTGCTGCTCTTCTTGTGCTCGTCGTGAAAATCATCTTGCACCAGACGTTCAATATTTTTGGTGCAATTTCAGTAAGGAAATAAAGACCACATTTGTAAATCTCTCTGCAGATGAAATATTAAAACCAGGAGGAATCTGAGCTTCTTGGTTTTGCCTCACCTGTGATAATAAAAGCATGGCCGTAACGGAAAGTGGTTTCTCGTTAAATGTGCACCCCTCAGGTTTCCCTCAGGCGTCGGGGTCACCCCTGCCCACGTCGCTGCCACTCAGCCGAATCGGTGCTCAATATGTTCGTTCCGGGGATGCAGCCGTTGGCTGTTCTTTGAAGAACCCCGTGGCCCACTGCACGTCTCCGTCCGTGGGCTCCATCCATCACTGTCACAGGTCCAGATTTCGTGGGGAATGCTGAGGAAGGGGCCGGGCCGGTTCTTCAGATTGAGGTTGTTTTTTCTTCTTGAGTTCAGGGCCGTGGTGAGAGTCGGGTCTACGTCTACAGAAACTCTTAATGAGTGTGGCGGGCAGGCAGTCCACCAGCGGGGTGCTCGCGCCACGTGTGCGTTGGAGCTCGTAAGGCTTTTATGGGGCTCCGCACAGGTGAGGCCGGACGTGGGGCCGTTCTGAGCACACAGCCCTGGAGCTCTGCTTCCTTCGCTTGCATTCTGTCTCCAGGACGCTTTGGAGATGTCTCCTTAAGATACCATTTTGTCTTCCTCTATTGTTCTATTTTTTTGTTCTTTATTATTAATTCTCGTAAGTTCTCTTCTCATTTTTGTCATTTAATCTTTGTCTTGATCTTCTTCATATTAATCTTCCTTTCCATTCATACTTCTCACATATAAGGCTTAGTTCTATATTTTCCAATGAGACATACAAGCTGTCAACCCAGACCAGCAAGTGACCAGTAAATCTGTAGCACACATATGAGGTAAACACCAATTTTTGGGTGTGTGTTCTCGTAGTGGCCTGTGCCCTAGGGGCGGGATTGAGTTATTTTACAAAATAAGGATGCTATAATCTCTCGCTCTACCCTACAGACTGGAATTCTGCCAAAGAATGATGGAGATCATACTGATAAGGGGAAGACCCCAAATCCTTCTGTGCTTATCCGGCCTTGATGGATGCACAGAGATATGTATCAGAACTTAATGGGAAGCGAATATTGTGTCAGCAAATGTATTGCTATAAATAAGGTGTTGCTTTTAAAAAATGCGGGGTCGTGTTCTATTTTGCTCATTTGAAATGCAGATTACAGGAGTGAGAAAGAATCTACAGGTTGTTTTCCCCATAAAATAGGTAGTGGTTTGTTGTTGTTTTTTTTTTTTTACAGAAGCATAGCACTGAGAGAGCGAGAGAGAGAGAGCATATGCAGGGTCAGTTCCGGGTGGAGGGGACGCAGTTTTCCCTGTACAGTGATCAGTGCCCCATGCAGAGGATTGGTTAGAATGAGATGGAGCCAGTTGAGAGGTGTGCTGTTTGCAGAGCAGGGCCGGGTGCTCTGTATTATGCAGTTATGCGTACCTTTCTCCAAACTTCTGAATGCCTGGAATCCTTTAAAACAGCACTTAAGGGCTGCCAGGCTAAAATAAACAAACGCAGGAGCCAGTGCAACCAAAATAAGCGGATGAAGAGAGAACTGCCAAGGGCCACTTGTTTTAAATGAGTTGGTGCGTTTGCAGTGGTTTGTAATCCTCACGGCAAGGTTTTATACTGCTGTATTAAGTATGTGTTGGCACCCATGTGTGAATAACTATAAAACCTTTTATATTCATCTTTAATATTAATCTTTTCACGTTTGTGCCTCGACTACAAAAAGCTTAATTTAATCTAAAGTGCGTGTCTCTGTTGTGTGGGTTAAGAGCAGTGGTGGGAGAGATGCCATCCATATATCTATCATTCATCCAGTACAGGGTCAGGCGTGCTGAGGCTTTGAAAGTTGTGGTAGTCAGGATTACCACGCACTGTCAATCAGCGCACGGGTGATCCACCATGGAGACGAGGAACTAACGGGAAGACAGGTTAGCTCAATTCTGAGATTGATGACGCTCGCTCATCCCACGCGCCATAGGTTCTGTGGCACTTCCTTCATTAGGGAGACGTCTGTGGGCCCGGAGCTGCTCCTGTCCCACAGGAAGCCTGCAGCTCTTCAGCTGTGAAGGTGTTGATGTTTCAAGACAGTTGAGCAGGCCGCCGTACGTAAAGAGTTCGAAGGACCTTATTGTTCACAAACAGCAGGAGTAGCTGCAGGGACAGTATGAACTTTACGACCAGACCAAGATATTCTTATGTCAATTCATAGGTCCCCCCTCCCCCACATCATAAACTGATGGCAAAATATTTCACATTTTTTATTATTATTGAATCAATTTGTCCAATTATTGATTCTCTATATGTTCATTTTATGTACTCAATATTGTAAGACATCCCAATGACTTGTTCTTATAAATCCTTTACTTTC
Organism: Hyperopisus bebe; assembly: GCA_026777045.1. NCBI lineage: Eukaryota > Metazoa > Chordata > Actinopteri > Osteoglossiformes > Mormyridae > Hyperopisus > Hyperopisus bebe. Next base: position 6,809,652 of record JAODJW010000033.1, on the reverse strand, counting down.
AATAGTGTTTAATGATAGTGATATCAACTGTGATACATCTGTGTCTAATTAATTTAAGTCCATAATTAGCTACATTGTTTCAGTAATACAAGGACCCATTTCAGGTCATCTCCCATAATTGGAAATGGCCGATATGCCCTTTATGTGATACAGCAAATGGCATTGCTAGGGCAGCACGTACTCAATGATTGAGCTGATCGATTTTTAATGACAAGGCGTACATGATTAGCTATTGTCGGCTGCCACCCCTGGAGTCTGCGGTGTCTGAGTCTCAGTGATAGCTAAGGTAATGGGCCTCAAGCTGGCCCTGTTCATCCAGAGGTGCCCCCCCCCCCCCCCGAAGGAAGGCTTCGAACATCCCAAAGCCTCATAAGCACTGTATTCCACAGTGTTACCTAACTAATGCCCGATTAATAAACATGAAGGCTAGTATTGAGGTGTCTTTTCTCAATAACTTCCTAGGCCATTATGCCATCTACAATGATAGATGTGGAAACAGCCATGACAAGAAACTGGTACTTGGAAACCTTCTACATTTTAATGAGATTTAGTTTTTTATTGTGTTAAAGGTGCATGGGCATCTGATTTAGCTTTATTTAGCAGAGTCTTTTTATGCAAAGAAACATACATTTTTTGAGAAATCTGGGTCAGACAGTCCCTAGAGCAATTAGGGTTAAGGGCCTTGCTCATAGAGGTAGAAATTTCAGGTCCAGAAAGTAAAAATCCAGACTAAGATTTTGTTTCAAGCAACGCATTGAGTTTAAAGAGTCACAGCCAGAGAGTACTCAGCTGGTTGGTTGGAATAAAATCTTGGTCTGGAGTTTTGGTTTCCGGACCTGAAATTTCAACTACTGTTTGCTCAGGGGCCCAACACTGAAATCACTTTACTAACCTGGGGATTTGAACCAGCAACATTCCGATCAAAGGCACGGCATACTAACTGATTGAGCTACCTGCCATCATCGTTTGTAGTAATCAGGAGTCATCAAAGTACAGAGATGGACATTAATTAACTTGGTTTTTCCAGATATATGTGAATGTTTCTCTGTTTTCAGCACACTTTAGGGGTCCGTTTCTTGCCAAATGAAGGTTTGCTGTAGTCATTGGAAAAGTATCTTTAATTCAGTGACGAGTTTTTTTGAACACGTCCCAACTTTTGTTTTGGGTCATTAGTCTGTTAAGATTTTGCAGACTTGCCTCAATTACGCTTCGTACCCCAGCCCAAACGCAGCCATATGCGAATGTGTCGGGCAGGTAAAAGTTCTACGCTGGAAATGAGTAGGTGGAATAATGGCTTTAGTGCTCACAAAGACCTCAGTCATACATCAGTGGAATGCTGACTGGGCCAATTAGGCTCCTTCACAAGTTATACCAGCTTTGAAATTAACCTTTGATGTATGTTTCCTGTGGGCACAAGGCGTCCCATGGTGTTACCAAAACACAAATCACCTATTTGAGAGTCTGTGGTTTTGGGGACTATGGCTGTAGGGTTAGGCAGCCGTGATTTATTTATTTATTTTAATGATCTTTGCTGTAATCCTACACCACAAAACTTTGTCTGCCACACCTGGAAACCACATGTCTCCTCCTTGCTTTACTGGTGAGCTGGAGAGGCTGTAAATGAGTGATCAAAAAGGCGCCGGTGGGTGAATAGGTAGCTCCCTCCATTTTACCGCCATTCCTGTAACGAATCAAAACCCCCTATATTGTTTGCATGGATTGAAACACTCAGCTCACCAAGGCAATTTTTATTTACGTGGCGCTAGCTTAGCATACAGTATTGCCAAAACCAGTGCAAAAGCTTTTGTTAATTCTCACAGGTGCTTGTATTTACAGCTTAAGTACTTGAAATTTTCAGTCTGCTTCCTTTCTTGCTGTGCTGCCGTTTGACCCATATCTGCTCTAGATGAAGGTACATGGTATGCTGGTTTTTGTGTATCACTCGCACCTGTTTTTGGCTTTTTAATGCTCATTTTGATTGAAATGCTTCTAGTTTTATGAGCTCAGATGAATTTATATTGAAGTTTTTGCTGGTAATTTCGTGTTTGTTTAAAAATCATCGTCTGAAGGATTTGTTTTTTTTCTTCTCCAGCAAATGTGATTCAGTGTAGATATATAATTAAATGTATAAATTGTTCCTGTTAGTGGTCATAATGGTTTTGGTCCATTTTAGAATTAAGCAGGACTCCTTTGTGTGGGGTGAATATCACTTTGGCTCGGGGAGATTGTTCTTGTCACTGTCGATATAAGATGCTGTAAATAACTTCTTGACTCCTTGATATATATGTCTGAGAAGCACTTCTGCGACCAAGCTACAAGCTAAGAATGCTTCAATCTTGAATTTCTATTGACTTCAATTATAACTGACAGGTTTACTCACAGTGTCACCTAAAGAAAAATGCAGATCGTTCTGTTATCCGACATGAAACCCTCAGTAGATATGCAGCACAGCCGGTTTAAGGGCAAAATGCTTCCCCCCGATCTTTCTAAATATCCATTACAAAGCAGCAGTATGGAAATTAAGTTCTGGGACCGTAGAACACTGTATGAGAACTTTGGGGTAAAAGTATATTTATATATACACACACATATACACAGCTCTGTAAAAACTTAAGACCCACTGCAAAGTTTTCAGTTTTGCTCATTCCTCAATTTATAGGTGTGCGTCTGTGTAAGATATACATTTTGTTTTTTGGAACTGCATCCCGGCCCTTCCCTGCTTATCATTGATGAAGGGCTTCTTCCTTGCAATCTTATGTCCAATCTTATGAGGCCCTATTGGATAAGTTGACAGTCATCCCTGGCATTAGAAAGTTGCTTCTGGCCTTTACCTGGCTGGTTTTTTGGTCATTGTCAGTGTCTCCTGCTTCACCTTGTGTACTACTGTCTTAGAAAAATTCTGGGTCCAACATTTTATATATATATAGATATAGATAGATGGATATTGGGTGGGGTGTGTTAGACAAATGAGTGTAGCTTAAGTACAAGTGAGACAAAGTTTGAAGCCCCTAACCCTCAGGATCGCCGCTGCCCCCCTCTGACCTTATCCTGCTCCCCGCCGCACTGGGCTCTGTTTTTCCTTCCCTGGCACAGTCTCCATCGGCAGGGATCTGAGGGACCTCGCCGTGTTTTAGCATGTGGTCCCAGTTAGTTATTTACGGCCGTCCCAGGTGCTCTTTATAGCCACCGACGCTCTCTGCCCAGCCCCCCCCCCCCCCCCCCCCCAAAAATGGGGGAGGAGGAGCTGGAGGTCAGCTCTCTGCCGCATTTTACATCGCTGAGATCCTCGCATGTCGCTATCGAGGCAGGCATGTACATGCAGTCACATGGGCGCATACTGTATATTAACTTGCATTTAATGTTAACGAGATTGTATTAAAATGGGAAAACTATATATCTTGTGGGATTCTATGAAAGAACTAGGAAAGACGTGAATACTGTCCAAATATTGGCAGTTATTTGAGAGTTTATAGGGGCAGTTACTGCATGCTGTGGAAATCAGTTGCTCGGCATGGGTGGGCGGTCGTTTGGATGGATGGAGAGGTTACGGTCCTGACAGCGTCATAAAACAGCAAGTCAAGTGGTTTCTAGGCTCCCAGGAAGTCGTCCCCAATGGCCTGGTTGAATGGCGATGACTTGCACTCTGGGAAGGCTTCTAGTTGGGACTTGTGGCAGGTCTTTCATTTGTCCAGGTCTCTCGTTTGGAATGAGGTTATAGACCACTGGCCCAGTACACGGCACCGGAGGTTTTGGGCTGTTTTGGTCAGCCCACTCTCCAGCTGTGTCAGAAACTCTCATGATAACACTTTAACACAGGCTTCAAAACTCACTTTAAGTTATATAGATTATCCTGGTCCACTGATGGGAGGCATTTCCATCCGCGCTTCCAGACCGTGGTTCTCCTGTGGCTTGACGAGATGTGAAGATGTTTTTTTTTTTCTCCCCTTGTTTAGCATTTCAAGGTAGATGGAAAATTTTTCTCTTTCGTCAAAACGTGGGTGTTGTGGTTAGGGAGCTCGATGTGTTTTGATAGAGCTCACAATCATGGCGTTTACTTTTGATAAAAGTTTACCGCTTGTTATTTGCAAGCTATTTTAATACTTTTTGACCTTTATCTTTCTTTTTTACATACTTTCTATACTAATAACTGGAAATCAGGTTAGAGAGAGCTTTTTGTTAAACATTAAGATACTGGCATCAGTCTGTCAATCTTGGCTGATATTGCTGATTAATATCTAAACTTTATAAATGTTCAAAATTGTTAGCACCAGAGGTAATGTAACGTCATTCAATCTCTTGGATCGCAAACTCCGCAAGTCCAAAGTTGCCGTTCCCGTGTTGTAACCATATATAGTGGTACCTCAGTACTCAAACTCATTAGAACTCGAATTTCTTAAAAGTCGAACCAACCAGTTTGAAAAAAAATGACCTAGAACTCGATCTGAATCTCAGAAGTCGAACTGTGAACACTAACCTAAGATAACTTGTCTACGCGGGGGAATGAGTCATGCGGCATGTCTCTCAGCAGAAACAAAGGGTAATGCTTCAGTCTCAGCCTCGCATTCGCTGTGATAGCATTGTTTGTTGGTGATAGTGCTTCTTTTTATTGAAAATAACAGGTAATACACTGTACTTTATCATTTTGGTAGCCATTGCTCACCAAAAAGATATGCAGTAGTTGTATAAATGTTACAACCTAAAAGTTTGCGATTTACGAACAAATTAACGAATACAGAGTAATAATAAAAATAAACAATGGACCTCATGGCATACACTCTCATTTTTTTTCTCATTTTTTAAATGTTTTGCTTACAAACCCTTAGTATGACTCAAGGTAGTAGTGCTATGTCTGGCTTTATGAAAAAGGTGTCATTGGTTATTTTTTTTTACTTTTACACATTGTTTGGATACATTTATTTTCTTACTTTACAAATTACTGTTTTGATAAATGTGCTTAGATGTGTTTAGTACAGTATATGCTCTTCTTGTTTTATCATGTTCATTTTGTGTTTACTGTAAGTGCTAAAAAAAAAAAAACATTTAGGTGTATTTTTTTGGGGCCGGGAACAAATTAATTGGTTTTCCATTATTTCTTATGGGGAAAATTCGATCAGAACTTGAACTTTTTAGGATTTGAACCCGAGTTCTGAACGGATTAAGTTTGAGTTCTGAGGTACCACTGTACTTAGAATTTATCATAGTGTGATCATTTAATTTGTGTCGTTTGTTTCACAAGGCTCCCTGGAATACTGTGGAGGTGCATCTACTGCACAGTTGCTGGGAAAATCTGCAGAAAATGTCCTTCCATTTTAAAGAAAGGAGTGTTTTGTATTCTATTTTGAAACGACTGAGTCCGTGAGATTGTCCATCGGGGTTAATTTGGCACGGACTGCTGAAGGTTCAACGTTGCCTTCAGAGGCATTTTCGATGAGCGTTTGCAGACCAGTTCGTGTGGTTGACCTTGGGAAACCAATAATGGCCCTCATTACATGTGTTTATGCAGGGCATGTCAAGAATAATTACGGAGCACATGACCAGACAAATGCTTTGTCGCTCCATTGCCATTTCTGTATGGGAATCCACTAATTAGTCAGTCTTCATGCCCAGCTGTGAGATCTGAACATATATTAACGCACAGTCTGAAGACCACATGAGGTGCAACCTGGATAAGCTCTACTGATTCTTAAAGATAGCAGAATAATTACCTTAATACCTTATTCAAGGGCCTTAGGGGCACGTTGAGTGAGCTTTTCATTCATAATAATGATTCATGACCTGTAGCTGAATAAAAGCCAGAGATCCATTAGTACTGTGGTTTCTGGTCCCAAGCGATTGAGTTTTTACACTGCAGAAGAATATATGCAGTTAACATCCAGCAACCTTCTGGTCTTATGGGCGATGGTGAATTAACGTAAGGGGAATTTAATATGCTATTTTATTTTGAAAACAAGATGTAGCTAGGTTTTAGAAATACGTGCTAAACATGCTTTTTTTCAATGACTGTTTATGTTAAACATATAAACGTTATAGTTGCTGCGATACTGAAAGATGATTTTATAACCAGTGTACTAAGGCTTAAAAAATTTATGATAGTTTATTACGACAAATACTGTGTTGTGTTCAGATTTGTTTCTCATGTGATTAATTTTTTTTGTTTCAATTGAATGGTTCTGTGAGCCCAAAGTATTCATTTTTTTACTGGGAACTCCTCATTTAATATGAATGCAATTATTTATTTGTCCTGGTTAACACCTTAATTTGCACTCTTATTCATGGAGAAAAACGTGGATTTCAAAGAGGCAGCATTAAAATGTGATTTATTTACTTGCCTTTTGGGAAGTAAACAAGGTTATTAGACTGGCTTTTTAAAAATGCAAAAGACCCACCTCTGGAATATCACTATAAATAATAAAAGATGAAAGAGACTGTGAGTCACAGGTGTTTGTGCACTACCAGGCTTACAGGACAAATGATATAGATTTAGATAGAAAATATGTTAAATGATGCTTTAATGCGACTTGACTTGCTTCTTAAGATCTTTGCAATCTGTATCATGCACAGTGCTGGGGGGGCATCAGTGACCAGGGAAGGAACACGTACCCGTTTTAATGTGTCTTCATCCCCCTGTTTTGTAGAATTAGGAATTATGAAGAAAGTTCCCTACAGTGCATTTGATGCCTTC
>JAODJW010000033.1:6792665-6802870 GCA_026777045.1 Hyperopisus bebe | reverse complement strand
ACACACACACACACATACACACGTTTCTCGTACATTTTTGCCTGTGTCCATTAATGAGGTTCCATAGTTTTGTGAAATTCCCACTGGATAAAAATTTGTGAAATTTGACACCAAAATGAAATGTGTGGAGTTTGGTTGTACCTCAGTCTGCTTGTATTGTTGTCCATCCACTTTCCATAGCACGTGGTCCCAGTTTGTCTTGGAGCATACACGCACGCATACACGCACGCACCAGGCACCGCATGGGTAAAACCAAGGATACCCTGAGGATACCCTAAGGAAACCACAGGAACGACACACAGATTCCTCACAGAGCTTTGGTGAGAATTACTCAGAAGAAAAGTTCAAATTTTATATAGTGCTATTCCCAGCATAATTTCCCAAAAGTGCTTGACAAAAGGTTCATAGACAAACATAACGACCGTTAATTTTATGCCATATTAAAGGTCAACAAAGGATGAACAGAGGGAAAAGCTGCTCCTTTGGTAGTTATAAGGGGCATAAAAATCTAATTGGCTGCCCAAACCTCCGTTCGGATACTAACCCAGTGCTCAGTTCAAGAAGTACTGTCACTGTGCCACTAAAATAAGCTTTTGACATCTTTCTATTTACTTCAGACAACTAAGAGTGACAATTTTTGTGAATTGACAGGTTCCCCTTCAGCCTCTTGAAGTTAAATATGTGGGAATTTCTGTTGCAAACATGCAGTTAATCCATATATTTAAGGTTAGAAAATGCTGTCTTTTTGTGCATAGCAGAATGTTCTTTCAATGTCCTGTTAGTACACTATACAAAGCACTGACTTTGCTACTGTCCTGAATATCGCCCCTGTTCCCATCATATGCTTCAAGATTTTGATGTATGCACACCCAAGTGTAGTCACGGGCATCAAAATACCATGAAAATACCATAATAATACCATATATACACACACGACCTAGATAAATCACCTCTGAAAACCCTTTCCTGGATTATCAATTTCACAGTTTATTGCTATGCGTTTCGTAACGTGTGGACTGAGAGCCGCTGAAATGGCGACGGTGTGTGCTCCATGCTGAAATATACACTGTGCACTTTTGCTGAACCTTTCGCTCTGTAGCTGGAGGCAGAGTGTCAATGGAAAACAATCAGGGGAGACTCTGGGACTGTAAGCGGAGAGCTGTGTCTGATTCCTCATCTGGCTGCGACGTGAGTGGCCGCCTGGGGGGAAGGGCTGGCCGCATCGCGGCCCTGGAGGGGGCACAGTTCGAATGCGGCAGCCTGTGCCATCTCAAGGCATTATGTTAGTTGCAGTTGCAGCAGCTATGTTAGTCAGGCATGTAACTAGAAACAAATATGGGGGGGTCCAGCAACTCTACAGATAAGTCCCATTCTGCAGATTTCACCGACGATTGGGCCGGAGCACTTTATTGTGGGAGGGAGGAGGGGTCAACATATGTGTTTTTAATATCTGGCGACATTCCTAATCAGGAGTGCAAACAAATTTCAGGGGGTCAGACCCCTATTTTTAATGGTTACATGTCTGCTGCTCTCCCCACAGCTCCAGTTAAACGCACGGCTAATTTAATGGCAAACTTCGGTATCTGTCTCCAAACCCTCGCTTTCCCCATGACAGTGATCGTCCGTCAGTGTATTTTACAATCCAGTTGCAGCACATCAGCATTTCGTATTTATATACAGATGTTTCATGTACTGTTTTAAAACAATGATTATTTAAAAAGAGGGATTATACGTTGAATTAAGCACCATCTGCTCCACAATAGAAATAGGCTAGATTATTTGTTATATAATACTGATATATATCGCTATCTGTCTGACTTAACTTGACATTGAATCATTCTGTTGGGTGGAAAAAATTTCAGCCGTTCTTGACACATAATTCTCCAGGATTAATAGCTTGGCCTGTGACTTTTTATCTTAAAAATGTCTCCTTTCAGGACTGATGTTTTCTGCTGTAGCTTTCACAGAGATATGTGGTTCTATCTCTCGCTCTCTCTCTCTCTCTCTCTCTCTCTCGCTCTCTCTCTCTCTCTCTCTCTCTCTCTCTCTTTCTCAGCAGCTGGATGACGAGCTGCTTGAATACCCTAAGTATCTGCAGCTGGGCTAACGCGACGATTTTCACAACTTTGGTCAACGTGTGATTTGAGTACTAAAACGCGAAGCACTTTGCGTGAAAGACACTGTTACTGCTTACCCTGGTAACACCACGAATGATCAAAGCGTAATGGGCGGATACTTTTTTGAAAAGCTAGCCGAAGTCAGCCATGATATCACTCACTTCCGTCTAAAACTAATAATCCACATTTTCCAGAAACAAGTATGGCCTTGATGTAGCAGATCTATCCTGAATTTTATTTATACACTTTGTGTTGTTTATGTTTATTATATTTTTTCTTAGTGTGGACTGTACTCAGATGTGTTCTAACTGAAACAATACACAGGAACACATGTGCTCCTCTACCCTCAAAGACTGGCTCTTAAAGTGAAACTAAGGACATTTAGTGAATGCTGAATGCACCGGTTTACAAAGTCAGGTAACCTTTTTTGCTAGCCTGACTGAACTTATAAGAACCATCTATAGTTTTCTCATCTGGCTTGTAGGCGGTACCTGGTTCTGCAGCCTGGGTCTTTTCAGTTACGTCGGGGCTGGACATGGTATTGGTCTTTGGACACAAATGGACATGGCTGATCTTTCTCTCTCCCTTCCCTTCTAGTGTTTTTCCATCATCCACCTTGGTTTACCTTCTCATAGCCCACGCCATGTCACATTTCCTCACCAGACAGCCCGCTTCTTCTGTTCTGCTGTGACAGGGCTCTGCATAAAGGCCCGTGATGGGTGATGGACCCACAAATGTGCACCATGATGTCACGTTGACCTTCCATCCAGGCCCACCCATGCCACACAGTTCTGCCCTCATTATAACTTTGTTTGGCGGCGGAAACGTAACCATTTCCTAACTCTGGATTTCTGAACAAAGTACAGTCGCTGAATTCAAGTTTTGTCAGGTCGTGAGGAAAACAAATGTCATTCTTCCACTAGAAATATCTAAATACAGTAAAGAAAAGCTCTCTGTAACTTATATAAGAATCATCCATAAACAGTAAGCAAGTAAGCAGGAGTGAGCAAGGGTGTGACGTTATGAGAAATACCTACTATATTCGTCACTGGCCAAGCTTATTTAATTAACGGTGGCCTTTGAGCTGCGACTCAGAGAGCAGCGTTCGCTCTCAATTCCCCTTTTTCAAATGCCACCATGCTGTCAGCTGAGCTCGGCTTCCCCACTTTGTGCTGTTCGACAGAAACCAGGTCTCTAACAGGGGCTGAAGACACTGCTTATTTTAGGTGACTGCCGTCTGGATTGTTTACATCAAATCATTTATCTTTAGGACATGGGGCGTGTCCCCGTAACCCTGTTTTGTGGCCTCTTCCTAGACGGAGTGCAGATGAGTAACTTGTGGTTGGTGTTTATTGTTCTATTGTCAGTGGACACCAAAATACAGGTTAAATATGAAAACCTGCACAGATATATTTTTATATTGTATTTTTTGCTTTGAATAAATGCTGCCCTATGTGTTTGCTTTTTTTTTTAAACCAACAGGATTTATTTTTTTTTCCCTACATGGATTTTTAGCTTATGTTGTTAGTTTGACGAATATACCTTCTGCCAAGCACAAAATTCATGGGTGGTGGTTTTTTTTTTGAGCTAAATGTGGTTATTTTTATGTCTTGGACCCGTGTGACCGACCTCACGCCAGCCTCAATCCGGTCACCCTGGGTCTGGTGGAGCAGTGAGGCCTGAGATTCTGAGTGATATCCCCTAACCCATTCCAGAAGCTTCCGGATGTTGGATTGGAGCCTTCCCCCCCACCCCCCTCGTGTCACGCATCATGCTAGTCGGAGGTGGCAGGAGTAACACGAACCCCCACGACGTCGGAGGTAATTGGGGAGGTTATAAATAAGGCTGACTCACGAACCTCTGGAGAGTCTGGTGGGACTGGATTAAATCGCTGGTTGTGCTGGTCCATATTCTGGTCCAAGAAAAACTGGTGTTGGACACCCTGTTTTTAATCCATGTACTTCTGCATATTGTGGCCTACAACTTCCTTCTGTGGCATTACACCAAGCAGCATCCTTATCAACCTTTTGACTACTAATGATTTGCATATTCGGCCTTCAAGTTGGCTCTTAGGTCCCTGTTTGAAGTCATAGACAAGCCGAAATGTCTTTGATATCTTAAGCAGCGATGCGTGGGTCATGCACCGAGACGAAATTACGATCTTGTCGGTCATAGTGCAAGACGCAGCGATAAATTGGATATAAATATGAATATGAGACATTAAACAGTAACAGTCTGACAGTTTAAACACGACTTACTGAGATATGGACATGATATACAGACAAATACGGTCAAAAATACAGTTTAAAAGTGGTCTTCAAAAATTTGTGTATACACAGAGTTGTGCTAATGGGCACTGAGTTGTAGGGACAGGAAGGTGCAATAATGAATGTGCGGTAATTTCTGTCTGGACAATGCTTGGCTATTAGTGGTGCTGTGGGGTTTCAATGCATAAGATCAGTAACAATTTCCGAGCCCCTCTGTTCTCCCTGTTCCCCAGTAAACGGTTTCTGCTATAAAACGGCTTCCTTTGGGAGCCTGTTCGTTAGGCTGATCGTCGATGAGGGCTTCCCGCAGTGGAGCCCTTGTAGCAGTGGTTATAACTGACTAACAGGGAAACGGTTTATTGCCGTTAAAGTGATGAAATGTTTACTCATCTAATATGCAGTCTATTGTAGGAGTTTTTCGGCCCTTCATATTAAACCCTAACAAGCCATGGGATTTAAACTGATTCACAAAAGGAAATTCTCCCCCGCTACCCCCTCCCATCTCTCTCTCTGTGCATGTGTGTGTGGGAGGGGGCGGGGGGGGGGGGGGTGTATGAGTGTGTCCCCTGCATTGTACTGGGATCCCATCCCGGGTGTCCCCTGCGTTGTGCCCTATGCTTTCTGGGATGAGATCCAGACTCACCCTGGTCTTTTACTGGATAAGCGATTATGGTATCTGAATGGATGGATAAACTTATACTTGTTTTACTGCAAAGCAATATCTGTCTTTTGTCTTCTAGTTTACAAACTGTAGCTGGAACCCATACCCATACCTGGATGAATCTGTACCAAAAACCAGATGTTGGAAATTTATCAATACAGCCTCTCCCCAGATTACCATGGGGTTACATTCCAATAAATCATATGACGAAAATAGCCTGCCTTAAACATGTATGGAATACTTACATTAGCCTACAGTTGTGCAAAATCATTAATACAAAGCCTAATTTATATGTTAAAAAAGACTGAATATCTCATGTAATTTATTTAATAATGTACTGAAAGTGAGAAACATTTACCCATCGATAAAGTTGAAATATCGTAACCCAGGGAGGGTCTGTATAGACTCTTCCCCCCATCTTCTAGTAAACACTTAAAAATGTTGGTCTTGATGTTTTGTGCTAACCGCCAGCTTTTTTAGCAGCGGATCATCGCTTGTGTTGACCTTACACATCTCCTCTTCTCCTCCCCCTCCTCCTCCTCTTCGATACGGACGCTCTGCGTATGATGGATTTTCCTGTGCTGGCTTCTGCTTCTTCAGACCACCTCAGGCTACAAGGCAGGAACAAACAGATGAGCTGTAGAGGCTTTTTGATATTTTTACTGGGGGTGTGTTACCCTTCCATTATTTTGCTCGGCTCCAATCTTATATCTTGCCATTGGGTGAGGAGGCAGTCTGTCATGCTGGGGTGTGAGAACAGACTTTTTAAGTCCATATTGGGGTTGGGGGTTGAGTGATGCAGTATTCCTGAAAATCCCAGGTACTTCCTGTTTGTGACATCAATCACATGATCTGGTCATGACGGTAAGCCAAGGAGGCCAAAAACGACAAGTAAGCAGTTTTTCATTTTCAAATGAATGTCTCTGCAGGTACAGTTTTATTAATATGACTTAAGTATTGTTATTTCTGGCATTTCTCTCTGTTTTGGAGAGGGCATGATATCCAGAAGATTCTCCAACCTCTCTTCACACATGTGAACCACCTTCTCTTGCTGAAATTCCTCTCTGCCCCCATCCCCATCTGCCATCTTCTGCATCTGTGTGTCTTTAGTGACTCTCCACTGCCGCCTTGTATGTGTGGTGAAATGGACTATTACTCAGACTTGTTTAGACAGGGCCCAACTGATTCTGGGAAATCTCGTAAACGATTAACATTTGTGTTTACGGCGAGGTTAGCCTTGGAGGAGGCCAGCTGCTGTGTGGTCTTCTGATTGCAGTTTTTTTTTTTTTTATGTCAGCATTAGGGTTAACAGTGATGTTTATCACTGAGGGCCTTTAAATGAAAATGGTGGGACGTAAAACTGAAATGGTGTCATTTTTATTAAAAGATCACAGCTTGAATAAAAAGCCTAGTAGCCCTTTGAATGGCGTGCTCCGAAAGTTCCCCCACGCCGATTAGACACAGAGACGTGTCCCAACTCGCCGGCCGCAATTAGGCATGCGTGTGACGTGCCAGGAATGTGGCACCGCTAAGACGGCCCCCGCGTTGGGGCTGGGGCTCCAGGGAGCCACGCGACCCAGCTGAGCGATAAGCGCTCTTTTTCAATTATCACACCTCCGAGGTTGCATTTGGAGGTCGTTTGGAGTTACGCTTGCTACAAGCTCAGATTTGCTTTGCCTGGGCACGGTTTGTGGAGGGAGGGATAGGGGCATGGTATGTTGGGGGGGGGAGGGTTCTGGGAATCTCCATGCGCCATCTCCCTTATGCTTAAGCGCCTTAAATCACTCGCTAGGAGATGCGTGCGAGACGTATTAAACGGACACTGCTGTCTGATGCGCGTCTGACGTGCGGGGGCTGTAGATGGGTGTGCTTTGGCTTCCATCTGGGAGAAAGGGGGAGGGACAGTCAGCGTCCTGCTCCCCTCCCCCCAATCCAGCAGACTCCAGGAACCTTGCTAGTCAGCATATTTTTTTTAATTTTTATTTTAGGGTAACCCTCCTGCAGCCACCTGATCAGCCGCATCTATTGCATTAGTTGACTCGGTTGTGACTGAGAGAAGTTCCATTTGAAGTCGGCCCCCCCATCTAACTTGGACTCCTAAAGAATATTAGAGGTTTTTCCAAATGGGAACCCAGGACAAATTATCCCCCCCACCCCACCCCTTCCCAAGTTGTCAACCTGGGGGTGGCAAAAGGTGGTCAAGTTGTCTGGTGAATTTGGGTCGGCACTTACACGCCAAGGAAAATGTGGGTCACCATCTGAGATGCACTGATGTAGGGTCTCGCTAAATCGGCGCCTCCTAAGAAGATGGGGCGCTCGGCAGCCCCTGTGCTGCCTAATGGGCTTACCAGCACTGCCTATTCCTCAGAGGGCAACGTTTCAAATGAAACGAACATCTCACACTTTCAGTCTTACCATTTTCACTGGTATCTGTTTCCAAAGGTCAGGGGAAACTATTTGGGAGGGTCTATATATATCACCCCATACCCCATGAGCAATGTGCTTACAGGTCAGGGTGAAGCTCTATTATACGACACACTTTCTACCGTTTCTGCCCCCGGGCAGTCTGCAATCCTGGATGATTCTTTTGGACCCCTGTACTGAACTCAATTGATTTACACTCTTCTTTCGTGTCCTGGTTTGTTAGATGGGCCCAATGGTTAATTATCTTACAGTTTTTAAAGGATGGGACTTGAGTGCTTGGGCCTCCGGGTTCAAACACAAGGAAGCGCTTGTGATGTATTGTCCTTTTAAAATATTGTTAATCTGGGCTTTCCTGTGGATTTGCTGAGATTTATAAAAGAGGACTTAATGTTATAATGATGATTCTTATCATCAGTGCATGCAGGGTGAGTGTAATGAAATTTATGGATGTTTCATCGAAAGTTCACAGGACAACAGTGGAAACTGGATTCCTTTACCGGTTTCAAAATCGAAATTAGGTTCGTTCACACACACACAGGGGATTGTTCTGTAGTAGTCAGTGGCTGTCTAACATAGAGTAGATACCAGTGTTGGTTGTTACTCACATGTACCAGTTTTACGTAATGAATCTAAAATAAATGTAATTGCAATCTGTTACAGTTACTGAGAAATAAAAATGTAATTGAATTACAGTCGCTAATCGGAATAAGTTAGTAATTTCAAAGGGGGTTACGTCCGAATATATTGTTTTGGTCAAAAGCTTATATGTAGAAAATAACATTCATTTTACTGCTTTGCATCTTTTCACCAAGCAGAAATGCCTGCTTCCGACATATTTCCAGTCAGTGCGGGTCAGCACAGCCGATGGGACTTTTCGGCGTTATTGCTCAGTTTAAAACATTTGTGAGAAAAGCAACCAGAAATTACTAAAATGTAATAAGCTACTTTAATGAAGCAATCACAGTTGTTACATTACTTATTACATTTTTAACAGGGTAACTCATAATCTGTAGCCTATTACATTTCGAAAGTAACTCTCCCGACATACAGAGTTATCAAAAAAAAGGTGACATATGGTTGTAGGGTCAACACATACAGTGTGGATGTGAGGTTGACAAATGTATAAAAAGTGCAGGAGTGCATGTCTGTGGAAGGAATGCTTTAGTAAATACATATGTACAAAACAGTACAAGTTCAGTGAGTTATTGACAACAATGAGGTATTGTTTGTTGGAGGCTGGGGGGGCTGTTTTTGGGAGCACTGTCAGTGCAGAGGGTGAAAATCCTGTCTGGTTCACGAAAGAAGACGACGTACTGCAACTGATTGAAAGGACTCCACTGACAGCTGCTGGTAGCTGATGTCACTTTTGGTTTGTGAGTGGACCTTTAAATCCCTTAGCGGATGCGTATAGGACCTGGTCCAGTGCTGGTAAGCGTAGTTGATGCAGGTGTTGGCTGAGTGTAATGTCACCCCAGGAGATGCTGGAACCTTGACTGGAACCATCTCTGCTTCCCAGGTCCCCTGCCGCCGAGGCCGTGAGCGCCTCCCTCGGGTCTGAGGAGGAGCAGCACCCCGACGTCCATGGCCCCCGTTGCGGGACGAGCCGCGTCTCTCCTCCTGCTCCTGCAGGGCACGCTGGTCCTGTGGCTCAGGGGCGCCACCAGCAGGGAGCACGGCTGGACACCGGACTCGTTGTGTCACCGGGCCGGACACCCCCTCGTGTCACACACAGGTACTCTGCCATGGTTACGTCTGTGAGACGTCTGAAGTATAGCATGTTATTTAAAACACAGTAAACCAACTATACTTTTCCAAATCATTTCAAATGTTACTCTCCTTGATATCGTACAGAACATGGTGATCATAATACCTTCGTTGTAGAACCCTGCCCAGAACGAAGACCCTCACAATTCCTGAGGTCTCACCTTCAAAGAACTTTTTGCCCTACCAGTATTGCTATTAACTTTATTGATTAGATTTACCGAAGGGGGAGAAAAACATATTTTTCATCCTGAATAGGATAAGTGGGCATAGAAGATGGATGGAAGGATGGATGCATGGGTGATATCCATATTAGACTTCAATGTTCTACTTGAGAAAATGTAAAAAATGAATCATGAGTCCATCGATGTTGTACAATATGACTGGGGGACGGTTTGAGCGGACGGCAGGTTATGGGCTGGTAGTAGTTTTGTCTTCTGCTGGGGTGTTCTGATTATTAGAGCTTGCCTCTGTATGTGTGTATGTCTCATGTCAAACCTGCAGTCCAAAGACAGACGGTTAAGTGAAATTGCCTTTCAAATTTCCCTGTATCGTGTGTGTGTGTGTGTGTGTTTAAGTTCCAGGCCCCTTGTTGACCCTCATCAGGAAAAGTGTTTTGAAGATGCATTTATTGGTTTTGTAACTTGACACATTGCAAAAACAGAAAAAAATTGACAGGACTTCAGTGTTTTGTGGAAACAGGAGGTATCTGTATTAGGTGGGGGGTCGTGGGCAAGGTGAAGCTTAGATTACACACCTTCTCCTTGGCCAACTGGGTCAAAGGGGCACCTACCTCATCCCTCTCTGTAAAAGCCTGTAAGCCACAGTGGCTTCCTGGGGGGGGAGCACCTTCGGTGACGAGGCCCCCGCTGTTGTCTGTGACCTGTGATGTCTGAGGGTCCTGAACATTACAGAAAAGCGGCAGTGTTTTGATATCGAGCAGAAGAATGGGAGCCACACTCTCTGGGAAACCCC
>JAODJW010000033.1:6738679-6781463 GCA_026777045.1 Hyperopisus bebe | reverse complement strand
GGTCCGATTGTTTTCGTTTTGTTTTAAGCCCTACGATGGCTCCCAAGCGTCCTGCATCTTCTAAGCCTTCTGGTAGTAGTGAGCCTAAGCGCCAGAGGAAGTCCTTGACCATTCAGGAGAAGGTAAAACTCCTGGATATGCTTCAGGACGTCGCTCGCCATTATGGCTTGAGTGAATGGACGGTACGATACATCAAGAAGGGTGAAAAAAATATTAGAGCCACCGCATCACTTTCCTTTAGTCAAACAGGAAAGAGGGAGGCACCTCCTCGGAAGAAAGCCATCGTCAAAATGGAATCACATACGTATACATTACTTATTATTATTATTATCATCATCATGTTACTCATATCCTTAGCCTGACATCCATGTATTTTAAAGCTTAAACTATAAAAAAATGTTTATTTATATGGTCTTTCTATATTTCAGATTTTCACCTATCACTGATTGGTCTGGAACGCATCTTCCGCGATAGGCGGGGGATCATTGTATATCTTAATACTATTTTGTGTAAAAATAACATGATAAAAAAAGGCAAACATGGTATTTGTGCTTGGAAAATTGTTCAAACAAGAACAGAAACATATTTTTTTGAACATGGTAGTCTGAGAATTATATATATAACATGCAGCATATTAAGCAAGGATGGGAGAGGTATTTTTATTTGTATTCACATGTGGCAGCTTTCTAATTAAGCGCTGATATTGATTTTCAGTGCATGTTTACCTCAGAGGAAGCACATTTCCCCGATAGTGTCGTAGTTACTCCTCCAGATAAGCAGCCCCTGAACCCTCAGTCCGCTGTCTCTGGGATGCTATGGCGCTCGTGGGTTCTTGTAAGTCTCAGTTCAGTTGCATCGGATAATATTTTCTTTCCAAGGCACAGCAAAGGTAGAGCAATCCAAGTGTCGTCTTAGAATCACGCACCTGTATTTAACCACGCTCAGTGCACACAGATTAGTGTTAATATACGATGACGGATAATATCCTCGTTCCTTAGACAGTTGAATGCATCATACAAATTTAATATGCCTTTAGCTGTCACACGAAATTGCTTCTGGCTCTTTTCTGTGAGGATTTGAGCCGCATGCCTTCAGAACATCCTACACGCTTTTCACCCGCTGTGTCGCTGCAGGGAAATTCAGTGTGTAATAGGTCCCTGGTCACTTTTGTCTGATCTGTCCAGCTGGGCTTTGCCTGGCCACTTGATCCATGACCCTTCATATCAAGCTCTTGGTTTTGTTATTAAAGCTTCTAGAATTTGATTTTGAATTAACTTTATGAACTTCATAGAGAGAAATTCTGGTGCATACAGCAATGAGCAAGTTGAGCACGAACGAACATGCATTCAGTGCAAAAGATGAGGTGCAAGAGAGTACACATAGTGCAAGCAAAAAAAGTCACGTAGTGCAAATTACACAATGCACTAATAGAATCCTGAGAACAGGATAATATAATATATGGAATATGAAATAAATATTAAATGGGGAAAAATACTGTTGGTGAGTGAATGGTGGTAAGTGGACGGTGTGGACCCTTTGTAACCTGGCTTTACTAAGTACAATTTATTTGTTTTTATCCAGAGTGATGTGAATGTGGGGTCAAATGTTGTCAAATGTGTTGTGTGAAATCACTCTGACTCTTGCATTTAAAGTACTGACCTTCTGTTCACAAGCATGGTGTCCTAAAATGTCACACATTATTCACCTCCTCCAACGATGAATCCCAATGACGAAGGTGTAGGGGGTAGTTATTAAGTAGGAGCAGCAGGGTGGGGTTTTGAGTGTCCCGTCTCACTCCCAGACGTGCTGCTCGAGGCCGCTGCTCCATCTGGGTGTTGCCCCTGGCCCCCCCCTCCGCGACTCCCTCATCTCATCTCACCTTTCCCTCTCGCTCTCTCTCTTGCACTCTCTCTCCTGCACGATTACCTAACGCCCAGCCACGCCGCTCTTGAAAGTCCATAAGGTCCCTCCTGGTCTGATCTGCCTCGCAAGTACTTTTGTTGGCCTCCCAGAGAGGTGTGGTACGTCCCACAGGCGAGTAAATGTGTGTGGGGTTGCCCCAGTCCCTGCAGGCCGAACGGAAAATCACTGCGTTCCCACATGTCTCTGTCAGAGCTCGTGCTGCTTCCAGGTGTGCAGCTAGGGGTATTATTATCTTATTTTAAAAATCAAAATGAATGTTTCAACGGTGCTCATTACTATTACAAAAAAAAAATCACAGCTATTTTGCATGTTTGCTCAATATTTTCCAGGAATATTTATTTATTTGATTTTGTTTATATGTCTTCCCCCAGAAATCATCTCTTCAGGCTGCATTTGGAGGACCTTTCCATAATCCAGGTGTGTGCACCATCTGCCTGAGCTGGTGAGATGCTGACACTGCGTTTTCAGTGGCGTCACGAGCTGCCCGAAGCAGTTTGGCGCCAAGAGGAGTTTCACTGTGGGGGGAGAGTAGCGCAGCACCTGTCACACCTCGGTCCCCTGCAAACGTAAGGTGTCCCAAAGCCACAGATGTTACCTAAGCAGCTTGCATTGTGGGTGGCAGCATTCTGCAGGTTCTCTTTTACCTTAATATAATCCATCTGAACCAATGTCAGGTTCACAAAATATATTACTTTTCTCATATGTACTATATTGATGTCAGTAAGTAAAAATGGTGAGAATTAATTTGCATTTGTTACCAGTATGAAATTTTACCTTGTGGTGATCCAAAAATATGTCTTTTGAAATGACATTTTAACTAAGAATGTCAAATAAATTTATGAGATATTTTTAATTATGTTTGTTTGTATTACAAAAAAAACAGAGTAAAGTGAAAAGCTGTCTTATTGATTCTTCTATGGATACGTGCACCAGCCATTTTATAAGCAAGTACACTCAATGACATCACTTATTGGAGAAGACGGCGACCTTGTTACTCTAAATGATAGCTTAGCAAGTGTCATTGTTCCTGCATTTCTCTCAGAAGGATTGCTGACATTAATCACATCATGAAGTGGACAATAAGCCACTATGCAGTATTAGGCCTGCTACGATTGGTCGGAAGTCATGTGGGTGACGTGGCCTGCCGGCAGCTGGGGGATGGGTGGCTTGCGGTGGAATGTCACACTGTTCCTTCCCTGGAATGTCCCTCAGCGTTCATTGGCAAGTTGGATGGTGAAACCACAGTCGGTGGCAGTGCTCCACGATGTCCCACAAATACGTTGTAATATCACTGTCCTGCAGTTGAAAAGACCACAAAGGAGGGGTCTGAGTGCCTCTTTTTCGAACCCCTGCGATTTGCTGTGGGCTGGAGTCGCAGCAAGTGAGAAAAGGCGACTTGTAGTCTGAGAAGTTTTCCCAGTTCCACAACATGCCACATCAGCTATTCCATCTCTGGACCCAGCTTATGCCAGGAAGAAAAAAGCATTTATCTGTGTACTGTAAATTCTGGGGAAATGTAAACATAAAGTTTCTGGGTATTTCTGTTAAATTCATTTTGGGCTTTGGAGGGTTTGTGGATGTTTGTGATGGACAATAGTCAGGTCGGCTGGGTAAAGCATGTTACTTGGTCAGCCTCAGTTAATGCATACACACGGTGTCTGCCTGCCTTCCATACCTTTTGGCTTCCTGCCGTTCTGGAAGGACATACTCTTTCTGGTAGCTAAGTACAATATTGAAGCTGTTTCTGTGAACAACTTCTACTCCAACAAACAGAAGTAAACAGCTCTCAGACTCATTCAATGCACTCAAAATCGTTTAGGCCTGAGGTGGTTTTTAATACTGTTTTGAAGACTCATGTATATCAGTAGAACTTGATGGAAGTTTTATCCTTGAATTTATTTGTATCTTCAAAGCCTTTGGAGCACCCTAGAATCGATAGGAGTGCCCGCAGGAAGGATGATTTAAAGGCCTTTGGGCTGTGTTTTCCCGACTGTATATTATTGAGCTGCTCACTATCTTTGCACGATGCTGGTCGCCCTGATTCACGAACAACAGCTGGCATTGATTAGCGGCAGTGATGCGCCACGGCATTGCGCCAGCGCCTCGCGGGTCCCTCGGAGGTACAGACGCAGCAGGCAGCCGGGACGCCCCGCGTACGGCAGCGACAGCTTTGCCAAAGTTTTTGTTGGAGCAAGTTTAAGCGGTGTCTTCATGGTGGAAGTATCACAGTTCTCTACAGTGACAGATGGCTAGTTTTTTCCATCAGTACTACTGATCAGGGATAAGAGACAAAGAAATGAAGTGTGAAGGCTCAGTTGCACCACTAGGATGTGGGTTTGAATCCCACCCCAGCGGTATGTGTGTGTGTTTTGCACGTTCTCCTCTTGCTGTGTGGGCTTTTCCAGGTTCCTCCCACAGTCCAAAGATGTGGCATAGGTTGAAGTGCTGTGTCTGAATCACCGTGTGCGCCTGTGCGTATGCGTGTGTGTGCACGTGTGTGTGTGTGTGTGTGTGTGTGTGTGTGTGTGTGAGCATAGATCACATTTAGGGACCAAATTTGTTTCTGGTCAGATACACCCATACAACGATAAGTTCCTCATGTGCTGCCCAGCAAGAACTGACAGCATTTAATCAGTGAGATCCACGTTTCATGATCCTGTTTTATTATTTATTTTAAAATCTGAGTTATACGGATGTAGCAGATTTTCTCCGTCATTTTTGTTTATAAGACTTGTCCTTGAAAGTTATTCAAACACATTACTTAGAAATGAAACCAAAAGATCAACAAAACAAGACATTTTACCCCCTTTATTCCAGGAAACCATTTGCTACATTTGCAATTCCTGCTTGACATCAAACTAATTATATGAGCTTTATCGATCAAACTGTCATTTGAGGGAGCAGTGTTCAAAACCTGAACACCAAAAACTGGGTGCTGAAATGGTTATTGTTTAAACATATTGATTTACTTGTAGCCGGGCACTTTAGGAAATAATTACATTTGTGGAGGGGGAGGGCAGATTTGTGGGGGGAAAAGCATTTGAACAGGAAATGCACTGCTTAACAAATGGGTATAAACATTCAGAGATGCTCACTCAAGCACAGAATGTGCAAGGAATTCCTTATACTATTTTGTGAGGATGTAGACTTTCAAATATGCCTTTCATTCCATAGTAAAAACATCCAGCAAATAGGAAAATAACATTTAATTAATATGCCTGTTTTGAATCCTCTGGTTGGCACCTGACCCATGCATCATTATGGGCTGTTGTAATTCTCTAGGTACGTCGTCTACCTTCAAATAAAACGATGGAATTATGGGCACCGGCTTCGCAAGCCATCATATCTGCTCTTCTGTTGCCTCGTTTTATGTTTATTAGTTTATCTGTCGCAAAGTAAACGTTTACAGCTTCAGTATAGCGTAGTTAAACCCGAGAAGATGAATCGATGGCAGGAATATGGCTGACTGTGACTTGTGTATGTGTCTGCGAGGGTTTTTGCTTGTGTTTTTTATGTAACACGGTCTTGCAATATAAATGAGCTGAACCCATCCCTAGCATAGAAGCATTTGTTGTGGGGTAATAAACAAAGAATGCCATTTCACACACTGTGATCCCCCCCCCCGCCGATAACTGCAAAAAGCCTCGGGGCAAACATCCTTTCATTCGCGATTTTGACGCACTCCTGACGAAGTCTTCAGATTCATAACCCTTGTTAAGGGGCCCCCATGAATATTCAGAAGCAGGCTGGCGGGCGCAAAGTAAGATATAATCTCGCCTAAGATGAGTCGTATTTTAACCAAAGAAAGTAGCGCAGCCTCTTCCCGACGACGACTCTGCCGACGACGGGCAGGTAGGCAGCGGTGCAGAATGAATAAGCAGAGTGTCAGGCTCGGGCTGGTGGTAGCGGAAGGGGTCAAACGTCATCACACTGCATGTCTGGAAATTAAATAGCGTTCAGTCTGGCGATGACAGCCGTATTTAATCCTGGCATTTAATAACTGTTAATGCCAAAGTCATGATGTGAATACGGGGTGAATTCTGAAGCTCACAATTGCTCTCGGTTGTTGTCCCACTCCCTCAGTGCCTGGCAACTGGGCGGGACGGGCTGCCAGTGGTGTCTGTCTGTGGGCACCAGCGCTAGCTGTGCCTGGCAGAGCTGATAAGTGCCTATAGTGATCCCTGAAGGGGTCACATGATCTGAGCCTCTGCCTGCTTGTTGGAGTGTGTTATGGGAGGCTAATTGCAGGAAAAACCCATTCCAGAGCTGGAGTGCAGACAGAATCTGGCCCTGCCATCCCATCTGATGGGTCTCGGGGTACCGCTCACGGTTGACCAAGCTTGGCTGCACTTTCCCAGAATACACGGCTCCCCGATGAGTCATTACTCGGCACACTTGAGCTCATGGGCATTGATGAACCTTTTGAGGATTTTAGCATTGGCACCACCTCATGTTATCAATTTGAGTTAATACATTTCACTCCCAGGGGCCTTTTTAAGCTCCGTTTATAATGACGCGATTCTGGGATTCCATCAAATATGGAGAAATCGGTGCTTCAGAATCATATTAAAAGGGAGTTAAAGAGAGGAGAGCTTTCCCTTCTCTGCCGGGAGTCAGAAGGCAGCTGCAGGAATGTAACGAGGACCTCCGCCTGCTTCCAGTCCAAGCCCTGAATGGAGACATTATAACAGGAGGTTCACTGGTGCCATTCAGACACAGCAACAGCACTAATAACTGGGGAGCAGCGTCACTCTGCAAGAGTAAGATCAACTGATGTACCGCCTCTATTACCCAGTTAAATGAACACAGGAGAAGTTCAAGGTGTTGAAAACCAATTTTCTCCGGAGCCTCAAAGGACCACTGGGAAGCGGGTCGAGTTCCCCGGAGGGCAAACGCTGGTGCGGCACGGCGCAGACAAATTGCCAAGACGTTTCACCGCCCCTGAGGGACACGGCGGTAATGAGCGGCGTTCTCGGTCCCCCTTACCTCCGCTGCCGTCGCCCCCTGTCCTCAGAGTGTGGGGTTGCAGTCTGTTTTTGGCCCAGGCTCAGATTCAGCACCCTCCCTGTCGGCACCTGTGAATTCGCACTCTGCACTGGCGGGTGGTCGACCGCCTAAATTTTGCACTCTGAGCTAATTACTGCTGCAACTTTTAAAATTAGCGTAGCTTCTGGAGGGCATTTTCTAAGGCACTGTCTCCCAATCCCCTGACCCACACAAGGCTCCAGCACTTAATTTAGCAAAGTGATGCACTATTGTAAAGGCAGGGTGACAGCAAGTAGGGGTTAAGGGCCTAACAGTGAAATCGCTCTGCTGGACACAGGATTTGAATCAGCGACCTTCCAATCACAGGCATGAAGTCCCCACCCACTAAACCACACACTGCCCCTCAATTTATGAGTAAAACAGGTAAACCGCTTTGAGTTCTTACCGTTTCACTCCTCCGCTTTGTGTTCAAGGTTCTCTGGCAGTTTGAGTATTGTTTTAATATTGAGGGTGCCCAGTGCTGCACACCTAAGTGATATTTTTGAATTTGTGGGCGATTGCTTTTTTAAATGATAATAATAAACTCAGTTTGGCTGTAGAGGGATTTGTAGTCATTAAAAAAGGTAAAATTAGATTCTTGTTTTAAGTATTCATTAATTCCTTTTTTTTGGTGTCTTGATATTCCTTTGAATGGAAAAGGCTTTCAGATTCTCTATTCTTCGGTTTTCTGTGTGGTCTAAAGAGGACTGATAGCATAAAGTCCCAGTCCTGTTCTGCATTTCATTTTGTTTCCATCTCACAGTTACAGGCTAGCGGGGAAACAATTAGCATGAGCTAATCAGCAGACGGCAGAGCGCTTCCGCTAATTCCCGCAGCCCGCTAATTGAATTGCATGGAATAACTCGGTCATTTAAATGCATGGAATGAGAGAAAAATTAATCGGCGGGACAATGGGCTAAATAACGGCAGTGATGGCAGCGTCACAAGGAGCTGATCAGATAAAATCTCTCTTCCCTGGTCTGTGGCAGCGCTTAGCGTTCAGCTAATCAGTTTCCTCCCCGTCTCCCGTAAACGCAAGTTAATTGCTCGCCCCTCACGCATATAATTAGAAGAACGATTTTGGCCGAAGGGGGATCTTTGACGATGCTGATAAGGGATTCAGTTAGGAGTTGCGCTGCGGGCGTTGTCCCCATGTCAACAGCCCAGTCCAGATACTCATGGGCCAAACCATAATGAAGCATTACCCACATCATGTTCATGAGGAAGATGCTCAGTAGGTTAGGGATCTGTACTTGGGTCTGAAAGGTTGTGAGTCTGAATCCCTTAGATACCCTTGTAAACCCAGGTATGTCTGTCTTAGAATGTTTACTGGGTGCCTACCACTCTGTCCTGGTGGCAGTGTGTAACTCAGTAGGCTAGGCATCTGTACTTGGGTCTGAATGGTTGTGAGTTTGAATCCGTTATGCACCCTTGTAAACCCAGGTCTGTCTGTCTTAGGATGTTTAGCACATGTCTATCACTCACTCTAGGGGGTAGATGTACAGCTCAGTAGGTTAAGGATCTGTACTTGCGTCCAGAAGGTTATGGGTTCTAATCCTGGCTGGCAGAGGCCATATCATCAATGAACCCTTGAGAAAGTGCCTTAATCCTAACTGCTCCAAGGGAACTTCACGCTGACTGACCTTACTCTCCGACCCCAAGTTATTCTGAATCGTGTGATACTTTGGACAAAAGTATCCGCCAGATAAATAAATCCAAATGTAAGATGTCTTCTTTCTAATGCTGAAAGCTGCCTGTGCACCCCTTTGAGAATGCATAATGCATCATTCATTAGTAATTTAAGATTTGTTTGAGTGTTATTATGAATGAGTATATGAATGAGTATTAATTGTTAATTGTTCACAGCCAACTCACAAATGCGCGGAGGTTACTGTATATTTGTATTATCATTATATGATGCTGCATTAGATAGGATTAAAATAAATGAAAGTATTATTTAGTAACGTACCATTTATTCATGGAAATTACACACTGGCTTTAAATGTTACTGTAATATTCAAGGCAAACGTTGCCTGAAAGCTCGCATTTGTGCTCTATCCAGTACACCCATGTCAAAGGCTTATTGTTCACACGAATAGGGACGACACAGTGTTTTCTGAGCTAAGCGGGTATTTGTGTGGATGAATTCCAAAGGCGAAGCTGAAGTGAAACAATGTTGTGATTTTTTTTTTAAAAACATTTTTTTTTCTCGAACGCCCTCTTCCCCTTCTGCCTGCTGCCCACACCGCAGGACAGCGAGGAGTTCTTAGGGAGTCAGGAATGCTCTGGCATTGGCCTGCGAGGCAGTTTGACATTTCTCAGCTTCCCATCCTTGGGATTTCTGGCATAGCAAAGTCAAAGAAAAATAGTAAAAATAAAAAAAAAAAAAATGCCGCCACCCACTTCACGGGCCAGCCTGTTCCCGGCCTGTTACTCTCCCCTGCTGCACGCCCTTTGTCCTGCTTGTGTTTCTGTCAGGTTCCCTGAGTCTTGTCAGCAGAGTTAAATATATTTCCAGCAGCTCAAATCCTTGGAGTAAAATGTTCTCCCTTCGGCGGTCTTAGACAATATACCCACACTTTGCTAGTAGTCTTATTACGCTGATTATTTGAGAAGATTGACAATCATTATGATGATTATATTCCACATAATTCAAAAGACTGGGTTAATTACTGTTTAAGAAGCAATTTCACTAACGGCTTTATTTAAAGCATCTTGCACGTGAGGAACTGTATGCTGGCTCAGGTGGATATCTATTGAAGTAATAAAAGATAAGTCTGACTGGAGGGTACAGGCGCTGCTCTCCTGGGGTTTTAAGCCTGCTGGGGTAAGCTTATTTTTTGACTATCAAACCTAGATGGATCACTTCTATAAAATGCTTTTTAAGTCAAGTATAAGAAGTGACCTTCGTTTTGAGAGCTTCATTGTTTTATTGTGAAGACAGGCTATATTCTCACACTAATTACACCAGGGGGGCCTTCGTAGGTCTTCAGTTACACCCTTCTGTGCTTTCTGTCTTGAATTATTTAACAAAAAGTGATATTTATAAATGAAGGTGAGGCAACTGGCAGGGTGTTTCACAAAGCCGGATTTCTCAGTTAGCTGGGTTAACTTAAGCTAGAAGTCATGATTGTCCAGTAAGTATTTAGGTAGGAGCATTCCTATAGGACAATCATGACTTCTAGCTTAATTCAACTCAGCTAGCTGAGAAGTCCTGCTTCATGGAACACCCCCAGCACCTTGTTTCATGAAGCAGGATTTCTTGGTTAGTCAGATAGCTGTTTAAAATGGATTCAAGGTAGTCTGGACTAAATGTAAGTGAAGGAAGATACAGTGCATTTAAATTAGGGTACCTGACAAGTTATTCAGCTAAACAAAAAAATCCTGCTTCATGAAACAGGCCACAAATGTAGGGTGCAAATAAGCTTATCAGGTCAATAAGAGTATGAAATTTGTACAGTGAGTGACTAAATATGAAAAGGTCCCTAAAGTGGAAATGTGCTTCTCTGGGGTTTCAGGAAAGTTCAGCTGGTGATTAGTCTTTGTACGTAAGGCACTTACTGGAGATGGAATGATATGAAAATTTTATATTACGGTTATAGTGACCAAAATCATCAGGGTTATCAGTATCATCATGGTATTGTTAAAATATTTTGTTCAAAAATTACTGATAGGCAAATCATTTCACCAAATTATAAAATTAGCAGAACTTCACACTTTTTGATTGTATAGACATTGAAATAATAGCATAGCCAATGCGTTACGTAAACATATGGACACTGTATCGAATGTGCATTAACGTTAAAAATCTCTGGAGAGCTGCCACCACCTTCCGCCATGTTTACACAGAATTCAGCATTCCGAATTCAGGGGCTGCATCCTTCGAAGGACGAAGGCATTACCTTTGTAAGCCCCGTTCTTTGAAGGTTGAACGGAAAGCGTTGTCAAATGGCCCGGCCTGACCCTCACTAGCTGTTGTGGCGCTTACCCTTGAGTCACGAAGCGCCAATCCCCTCGCCTAGCTGGGACACGCCCACTTTACCTCTGTGCAGTGAATCTTGGGATATGTTGCGCTGCAAAGGATCTATCGGGTGGATCCTTCTCTGCAAAAGGAGGACACATTTCTAGACCGCAGTTGAAGGAGCCTTTGAAATGAGACAGCCTTGGCGTGTCGCTGTTACGCTTTCTGACACAGCCATTGTCTTCTCAGCCACAGCAGGATGGTGTAAAGGAATTCTCCTGTGCAAATGAGGTGCAAATGAATTTATATGTATTTTTCTCACTCTAAAAATGCATCTACTAAGCAGGTAAATGGAAGTGGGCAGAGCCTTGGAGAGTTTGATGGAAATTAGGTGTGGGGCGTGGGGCTGGGTAGAGGCCTCGGTCTGCATCTCCGTGCGGCCGTTTGGGGACCTGTGTCACACATGAATGCTTGCCGGCACGAACCGGCCTGCCAGCGGCTTTGGGGAGGAATAGGAATTCCGTATTCTGCAGAAAAAGCAGCAGCAATAAATTATGAGAAGGCCTTTGAAGACTCTGCCCATTTATGTATGATAGCACACGTTAGAAAATGATGATTCTGTAAATAAGGTTTCTTTTATAAATGAGCCAGACCTTGGTATGCATCAGGGTTCCGGAATGCATTCATCAATTCCAAGCCAGATTAGGAAATGGAACTGCAGTTGGAATTTAAATCTTTGTGAAATTCAAATTCCAATTCTGTTCCCCATTGTTTTTTTCCAATCCTAACTCCAGTTCCATTTCCTGATTTGGAATTGATTCGATGAATGCATTGCGGAATGGCCCCAACCCTGGTATGCAATTGGTGTGTTGGGTGATTCTGGATGCCATAAAAACCTGAAGTAGAGAAAGAAATATGAGGTCAACAGAAAAAGGAGCAAATACTATTTGTGTACAAAAGGAACACTGAACACCCCCCCCCCGCCCCCCATTTTGAAATTTCAATGTTTTCAAGGCTTTGCAGGTTTTCCCCATCTAAACTGCTGCTCTACTGCTCACTGTGCGATTGCGTCCATTGTCATTCATAGAGGACAGACACATTGTTACCAGTTTAAATATTTAACGTTAATATGCCTAAAGTTGATGTAATGAACTGGGCTTTACCTGGATTTTCACCAAGTTTTACTGCAATTGTATACTGGAATACCAGTCAGGTTATTAATCATGCTTTAATAGGTCAGAGGGATTAATCATAATCATAATTAATCATTTTGAGCCATTTTAACTCTAAATGTTGTCACCTGAACACCTTGCAATCACCACACTGTAATACAACTATAATGGCTTGAAGGACTTTAATCTGGGGTGGATTAAAAAGAGCAAATTGGCTGGTGTGTTTAGCTTTTTCAAGGAAGATGTGCTCAGAATGTGTTTCAAGGTTGATACTCTTTCCGAAGTGTTGGAAGCAAAGCAGACCATCACTCTGAATGGTATATTTACTGCAAACTAACTACCAGTGCATAGCAAGGATCGATAACTGCCTATATCCACACTAAATAATTTAGAGCACCCTGCCCTTGATCATAATTGGTTTGTTTATCCTGGTCTGCAGGTAATGCCTTAGTCAATAATTAATTATGTGCATACATTCACATTACGATCCGTATAAATGTTGCCGTTATTGTTATGGTCATTTTTGTATGTTTGATAAAAGCTAATAACTATTTTTGCTGTAGAGATTGTTGTTATCTCTACAGCAGTGAATCTTGTCTGATGTTGTGCTTTTTTTCTCCAACAGGACGTCGAGTGGCAGTGTGATAAATTCACCAAAGCGGCTTGTTTCAGTCGTGGCAAGTCTGAGGTGGGTCACTTACACAGGGGTCTCTGTGTCATTTTGAAATCCTCAAAATGTTTGTGCCATCTGATTTAATCTGATAAATTTTATTTGATGATGCATGCGATTCCTCACTATTGAGCCTTGAGAATTTGGACCTCATTTTTTTTTTTTTAAAGCAACCCTTTCCCTGATCGTGAATTTGCACACCACTCACATTTCTTCTCTCTTGACTGCCAAAGCGTAGTTGCTGAATGAAACAATCCTGACACTGAAGTTTGTTTACCTGGTGCTGCTTTTTTCAAAAAAAAAAAAAAAAACTGTTAAAAAAAATGGCGAACTGTTCTTGGTTTGCGGAGCCAGCCTTCCGACACGGGTGCCTTGAGGCTAGAGGAGGAGCACTGTTATGTTTAAATTTGTGGCTGGAGGCGGGTGGATGGAGGTGCAGGAGCCTTAGACAAGCTGCATTTTACTCCAGTGCGGTAGCTTTTTTTAACACTGCGCTCACAGTGCCGGCTGTTTACAAGGAGAGTAGTTCGTCCCTGGCCTTTACTGGCCCAGTAGCCTGTATTATGTCAGCGCCCTGTGACTTGCCTAAGCACGTTTGCTTCTTTACAGTCAGCGATCGCTTACGGTGCAGCCGTTCCGGATATATTACGGGCTCCTGTTCATTTGACGCTCCGTTTAGAGGTCGAGATTGACGAGCGGGCGGTGTGTTTACGTTCAGCTTTCATACCGTTGGGATGAGCGGCTCTGGTTTCTGGTCTGCGTGGCCTGACCCTTTGCTGACCCCACACGGTTCGCGTTCCAGAACGGTACAGACCCCGTCTGGCTCCCGGTGCCTGGCTCTGAGCGACAGAAGGCCTGTAATAAGCACAGACACACTGGCCGATGTGTGAGCCTCACTCTTAATATATGGAGTCACTCTTGATATATGGAGTGTGATGTTTCTCTAGAGAATCGATTACTCCCTCTGGCTCTTTTGTGCTTCACTTCATGCGTTTCGTTAACTTTAACGCTACAACTCAATAGCAGCGTAACGTATCTGTTACACGTTCATTGCGGTCGGCTTTCCTGCTTTTCGTTAACTTTCATGGTACAACTTAATAGCAGCGTAATGTATCTGTTAAATGTTCCTCAAAGTGGGTTAAATTGGTATATTCCTTTTTTTTTAATAACCCGCATTTTGGTCCTTATCCTCTAAATACACTCTAAGCTTTGATCAAAGCTACTAAGCATCAGTGATAAACTGTTCGTTGTTTTGCCACCTGTAGAGCTGCAGCATCTGCCTTGATGGTTAAATGTAATTTGAGCTGCTTAGCGAAGAAGGACCCGTCACACTGGCTAAATGAGATTAAGTCCCTCGGATTACTTTGTTTGTACTACAAATTGCATTGAGCAGCTGCTGTATTAAACCATGGATCTTTAGCATCTGTCACAGGCTTTTCTTTATGGGCTCCGTCGTAGGATTCTGATTAGTCCACGTCTGTCTATTTGCAAAGTAAAAGTTTTCCATGGAGCCACGTGGAAAATATAAAAATGAAGTAACGGTTCTGGAAGTTCAGCGATGCGCCACGTTCATCCACATTCCTCTCGTTTTACGCCTGCAGTTTAACAGCACGGTTGCCAAATCCCATACCTGCTCTCGTACTTGTAGTCTAACATGATGAAAAGTTTCCAGCACCTGTGAATGTCAGAGATACTGTGCAGGAGGTGGATCGAATGAGTAAAGCACTCGGGAAAAAAATACTATGTTAAAATACATGCTGATTTTTTTTTTGTTTTGTTTTGTTTTTTGCTCGATGGTTTTTGTAAAATATAGCATTGTCTTGTCTGGAGATGGGCTTAAAATATTGCCTTAAGTTGTCTGCTGGTGAGCTTGTTGCTTTTGCTTACAGTCTATTATCCTTCAACACTTGTGTAAACATCAGAGTTTGTTTTTATTTTTCTTTCCTGCAGGACGAGTGCCAGAATTACATCCGCGTCCTGCTTGTTAACGGAGGCCGTCTGTTCGCCTGTGGGACCAATGCATTTACCCCGATTTGCACCAATCGCACGGTAGGAGATGCCGGCTTGATCTGGTCAGCCTACTGATCTCCAGATCAGCATCAGGAGCATTAGGGGCATGGAGGGAGGATCTGAGTCACTCCTGCTGCCTGCCGTAATGCTCCTGCAAATCTAATTGCTCTCAGCGGCAGCGTCAGTCAGACATGGATACCCTGACAGATTCAGGGGGCCCAACACTTCACTGGGGCCCTTGAACATGTAAAATTTTATCACGAGGCCCAGAATTTATGCCTCCGGCTCTCAGTCCAAGATAACCAGCAACTTTATCTTTTTTTTTTTTCTTCCTTTGCCTGGGATAAAATGGGAAGGTGCCTTTTGTGTTTTTTTTTAGGGGGCGTTAGCTCTGGAGAAATCATGATCTGCTTCTGGAAGATGGCAGTGTCTAGCTGAGAGCAATGACAGGCCTTAGTGTTCTGTCCCTGTGTGTTTAAGGTAGCTGGTAATCTCACAGAGACGGAGGGAAGACATTCGCAATCCCGGTACATACATCAGGCGCAGACCTCAGTGTTTACGTCTCTGCGCTGCTCAGATCATCGGCGGCAGTCATCCATACCCCGAGAGCCGGCGGTTTCTGTTTGCGCCGTGCCGGCAGCAAGTGGCTCGTCTACGGCGTGAGGAACTGGCGGGAAGGCAGGATGTGAGCCAGCCGGGAAGGCAGAGGAAATAGCGTGGCGCGTGTCTCTTAATGTTACGGACAATAAAGCCGATTGCTCACAGAAAAGGGCAGCGAGGCAGTAAAGTCAGAGTGTATCGCTTAAGTGCAGCTGCCCACATCCTGAAAGGGAGCCTTTCAACATCCGTTATTAACGTGCGGGACGAGCGCGGCCCTGTCATCCGTGAGGACTCAATGGGGCCCTTTATTTTAAAGGACGACTAATTCTCGACTGCTACCGGCAGACAACGTGCCTTGTTGGTCTAGTTTGGTGGGGGATGTTGTGTGTTCGGGAAACTCAAAGCCAAAGGTTATATCACATTGGCAGCCCTCACTTTGAACTGGTGAAGACCCGTCTACTAACTGTATGCAGGTGTGGTGCAGTTTAACGACATGGACTCACTAGTTTGTAGGTTTGAGTCTCACCACAGTAGTACTCATGAGCATAGCTCTAGTACCCAGTATCTAGAATCCATACTAGACCCTACTTAAGGGGCTTCAGACACCCCATTCTTTGTCTTGGCCCACCTGAAAAAGTATTTTTCATTTAGCGATTTGTCCTGTTTTTTTGTACACATCTAGTGGTTGAGCCGCTCTAAGGGTCAAATCCTTGAGTCGCCCCTGCCCAGGAACAAGGTACTTGGCTGAAATCGCCCCTGCAAAAAAAATCTTATCAAATTTTTCTTTGTGTAGAATGCGCCACCAGAGGAACCGTGACTGCAGCACTAACCGCCATCGTGTCCCCGAGTCGCACCTCACTCTAGCGCAAATCAGCCCCCCGAACGGACCCGCCATTCCTATTTGCGGGTTCTTGATGAAAACCGTTCGTCTTTTAACAGATGGCATGGAGCAGATTTAAAACCGCACGCTGCAGGCCAAAACAACCGTCCATCCATCAAAGGGGTGACTTTTATTTGATCAGCCACGTAGCAGAGCTACAATGAGGGAATAATGACTGCGAGCATGAACAGGCAGGCACATTAAGGCTGACACATTTCTTCCCCGCTACCTGGATCTACTTCTACGGAGAGCTACACTGTTAGTTCACCAGAATAAAATAAAGAGGCGGACACCTTCTAAGTGACGCATGGTCCACCTTCTACTAGCACTGTGGAGCTTTATCTAAAAAAATGTCCTACCCTTTCCGAGTTTGAGTCACCTGTTTTTTTTATTATTTTTCTTAGTTCTTAGTCATGCTGTTGAATATTTTTGCCTCTAACAGTTGGATTCGGCAACATGCCGACAATTGAGATAAATGGTACGGTACGCAATGAAGGAATTTAATCAATGTGTTTTCTTTGAAATTCAGCAGGGTGCTTGTACGGATATGGGCACATTTTATCCAGTGGACAAGACAGACATCTGCTGATATGCTATAAAGCTGTTTTGTTTTCAGAAGGGTAAAATTTCTGAAAAGAAGCAACATTTGCAGTAGGTTACTGTGCCACTGTTTATACCTTTCTGAATGTTTTTTTCAAAGAAGATCCATCTCTCTGTGCACGTGCAATGCATAAAAAAATCACCATTGATGAATTTATTTTGTGGTTTTGAGAGGACAGTGGGGAGATGCAGTTGCTAAAGGTCATTTGCCAGAAAATCACCTTTGGGCTCTTTTCCACCACACCAGGTACCATACTTTTGGTACTTCGAGAAGGTATTAAAAGTACGGTACTTCAAGGTGTTGGTTTTCCACTGCAGAAAAAACTGGTATCGGCATTTGTGCCGAATTCAAAAAACGCTTGTAGTATAATATAGGGGTGGATGATGTGCGATATTAATACCAAAATCGCATTGTTATGCAATTGCAATTGTTACATCACTAGTAAGCTAGAGTAAGATAAGGCTTTTTCTTACTTTCAATTCTGTATATGGATTATATTGCAGGGAGTTAGTTTCGCTGAAACATTTTTACTCTGTCAGAGGAAAAAACCTTAGCTAACTTTGCAATTTAAATTATTATTCCTTTTATAAATTATCGAGTATATGCCTAAAATCAGTTTAAAGTTTACCTCCGCTTCTTTGCATGAGCGCTGCATGCATTGTTCGAGACAATCATAATAATTTTCATCCTTGCTGTTTAAATCATTTCTATATGGGTTTGTGATAAACTTATAAACTTCCTTTTCGCTTTATAAATACCCAAATATTTATTATAAGAAAATCACATTTCTACATTTACAACAAAATCACATCACTTTATTTACAACCAAATCACATCACCCGGACAGCACACTACAGTATATACTATATACGTTATACGTAATGGCCTAGTATATTAAACAAAATAGTTTTTAAATTTCTTGTCATGCCACCCTGATCTTTTTGTTGTATCTGTTCTTCCGACCAGATCGCAGTATTTACTTTCACTTTGTTTATCGTTGTTTTTAAAGGTGGCATTTGTTTTGTGTTTCAGCGGCAGGCTAATTGCATAAGAAAGGGATTCAAATCCCACCCCAAAGTACCAAAGTACCAAAGAAGTACCACAGTTTGTTTGGCACTTATAGTACAGGAACCTTTGGTACTGGTACTCGATCGGAAGTAAATAGAAAAGCGAAAGTACCAAAACTGCTGTAGCGAAAGTAATGTACTTGGTGCGGTGGAAAAGCGCCCTGTAAGAACTGGCAAAGAGTCTTTCTTTTTCATCTAACACTGAATCACTGTAAATATTATGGAGGCGTCGCACTGGTTGGCTAGGATATATATTTCCCCTGCAGTGTTCAGGTGCTGCGTAAACACGCGCCACCTAGTTCACTGTTGGAAGGGTGTAGTGAAATTAATTAAGCTCATTAACTTTCTGACGGGCGTCTGACAACGCTACTCTGTGTGACACAAAGGGAAGCGATTGCTTATTCTGGTTACAGAGCTCTGACTGTGGTCATCTGCACCCCCCACTCTGCAGCTGACCAATCTGACCGAGATCCATGAGCAGATCAGTGGAATGGCCCGATGCCCCTACAGCCCCGTGCACAACTCCACAGCCCTCATCACCTCCACTGGCGAGCTCTATACCGCCACTGCCATGGACTTCTCGGGCCGGGACCCTGCCATCTACCGCAGCCTGGGCGGCCTGCCCCCTCTACGCACTGTCCAGTACAATTCCAAATGGCTCAATGGTGAGAGGAGAGGGCAGGGCCAGTGAAAGGAAGAGGCGGGGCCAGTGAAAGGAATGGGTGGGGTCAATGGAAGGAATGGGTAGAGCAAGTGAAGGGAATGGGTGGGGTCTATAAAAGGAATGGGTGGAGCCAGTGAACGGATGGGGTGGGGCAAGTGAAATCTAAGTAAATGTCAGAACCGAGTGACCTAATGTCCGTCGTCATGAAGACAAACTGCATGTATGATTTGGCTACTTTGAAATGCTCCTGTGGTTGTGTGACATTGGTTTCACGTCATTAGACATGCTGCCATTGAATGTGGATGTGTGGGTCAATAGATGAATAGAAGGTACATAACGTGATACTTTATTCTGCCCAAATTCAGAGCCCAACTTCGTTTCGTCCTACGACATCGGGAACTTCACATACTTCTTCTTCCGCGAGAACGCCGTGGAGCATGATTGCGGCATGACGGTGTTCTCACGCGTGGCCCGTGTGTGCAAGAACGACATCGGCGGCCGCTTCCTGCTGGAGGACACTTGGACCACCTTCATGAAGGCGCGTCTCAACTGCTCCCGGCCAGGCGAGATCCCCTTTGAGTACAGCGAGCTGCAGGGCACCTTCTACCTGCCTGAACTGGAGCTGCTCTATGGCATTTTCACCACCAACGTGTGAGTGGTCTCTCCCCCGGTCCCACCTCACGTTTGGCTGTTTGCTGTTCTGCAGCCACCTCTTGCATTACCCGCTACATCAGGTCAACTCGCCAGCCATTAACCAAACATGCCCGGCTTGCATCGTTCTGCTAATTTAGTTGCTTGGCAGGCTGCTTAAAGCTTATATACATATGCCGCTAAACTGTTTATTCAGGTGGCTGATGCACTGGAGCACCATGGGATATGTACTTCATTTAGCGGCGCAACAAAACTTTCCAACAGCCCGAACCTGCAAACTTTACCAGCAGTTAGAATTTCTCAGCAATCTTACTAACACTGCCCAACCAGACACTGTGTCAAACACAATTTTGCTTCCCAGTTTTTAACCTGTCAAATGCCCCCAGTAACAAACAGAGAGGCTCACAGTTTTACATTTAAATTTAAATCTCCATTTATTCATTTGGCTGATGCCTTTTCCAATGCATCGTGTCGGTTACAGGGATAAAGTTGTATGCCTCAGTCGATTAATACTGTTGAATATTAATCGCCTGGTAGTTGTGTAACTGCAAGATCTTAATCTTTCATCTTTTGTTTGCAAGTCCCACTCCTTAATATTTTATAGAGCTGGGAGGGATGCTGATGCTGTGCTTCACTCTGCGCAGGAACAGCATCGCAGCGTCTGCCGTGTGCGTGTTCAACCTGAGTGCCATCACCCATGTGTTCAGTGGGCCCTTCAAGTACCAGGAGAACTCGCGGTCGGCCTGGTTGCCCTATCCAAATCCAAAACCTGAGTTCCAGGTAAAAATTCTGGAGAACCCCGGCACACTGTCAATTTATCCATTTTAGTATGTAACTGCAGTCCAGCTCATGTTTAGGTGTGTAATACACGCAAATTAACTGATTTTTCTCCTCGTAGCACTAACACGAGCCTTCTCCCCTACCTGGGAGTACAAGCTAAATGCTATCTAGTCTCAAAATATGTTTTCCTATTAAATATAGTAGCACGTTAGTATGTTTCGTGAGTTGTCAGAACGCGTCAGGGAGTGCTAAGGCTCAGCCATTTGCAGATTAAGTCAGACAGTAGGGCTGAAAGCGCTGCCGTTGAATGTGATTTAATTCTGTGTGAGGACTGGGTACAGCGGCGAACTCTTGGGTTCGGAGAGTGTGATGGCGTGTGAGTGTTCTGGGACCGGTCCAAGAGGGACTTCAGTTTCAGGCTGTATCAGCCGACCGAAAAGGTGGAAAATATGCAGGGGAAAAAACAAATGTAAGTGTTAACCCAGTTATTTCATACACACACACACACACACTGTGTCATTGTGTGTACCTTTTACCCCAGTGCTTGCAGCCACTATTTTTTTTGAGTCACACTAGCAAACCTTGTATGGCAAATCGGTACATTGACTTATTTTACTAATTAAATTAATTCATTAATTGACTTGGTGGTGAAATTCAACAAATGAGTGGAATGGCTGAAGTGCCCCTGAAGAGAGACTTGGGAACTGAAGTGGTGTTCTTTTTGAAGAATAGAAATTGCTGTTAGTTTTTTATTGGGTTCTAATGTTAAATTGTTTTTATTCTGAGCAAATATACACTTACTACTGAGATGAATAGCTTTAAACATTTTTTTTTTTGCTTAAGATTTTTGCACAGTACTGTATATATCTTTGTTGGTCACTGGCTGAATGATCGTCAAAGCACCCCTTTCAAAGTTGACCTCAGAGAAAAGGGGATTCTCGCCATTTGACAGCATGGTGCTTAAAGCCTTGGTTTACATCTCTATCAAGAATTTGGCAGTGCCATGCGACTCGTTTGAGCAGACAGAGATTTATGGTCTCCTGTGAAGATGTAAATGTTTTGTCACATATTCTCTCCAACCCCCTCTTGGATATTGCGCTGGCGTATTTCCAAGTTTTGACAATATTATTTTCATTTTATTTATATACGAAAAAAGCAAGCTTGGGTTTTGGTTAAAGAGCAGCCGGTCAAGATTTTCTCTTTTTTAAAAACTGATCGAAGCTGATGCACTGCAGCCGGTAATTGTGGCATTGCCTGACAAGAAGGAGTTCACTTTCTCTTTTTACCTGCAAAGAACCATTTAGCTCTAATGGCACATTTAGATTCAAGCAAAATGCATACTCTCTTCATTTACAATGCGATGAAGTGCAGACCGGACGGCGGAAATGAATCAGTAGCATATTTCTCATAGAAAGCATCAGCTTCACAGAGGACAGATGTGCTGACAGGAACATAAAAATATGAGTTGAGAAGACATGACAAGGATGGGTAAAATGAAGACAATTGCATTAAGTTGCTTGCCTGGTAACATGAAGTGTGCCTTTGGAGGACGTCCAATTACAGCATGACAGCCTTTAGCGGAGAACAACAGCCCTGACTCTACCGCTGCATCGATAACATGGGACCTTGCTTTGGTCTCTCATGGGAAAATGGGGCATAAATGACCTCATGGCCCAATAGGCTGCTTTTTAATTCCACTTCT
Organism: Hyperopisus bebe; assembly: GCA_026777045.1. Lineage (NCBI taxonomy): Eukaryota > Metazoa > Chordata > Actinopteri > Osteoglossiformes > Mormyridae > Hyperopisus > Hyperopisus bebe. The sequence goes on along the minus strand of JAODJW010000033.1, from coordinate 6,759,757 downwards.
GACTCTCAAGAAACCAGCATCCTCCAGCTGGCTCTCTTCCGCCTCCTCTTTAGGTAGCGGTGCACCTATTAGCTCTACAGAAGTTCTGTGATTTTGACTCATTGCTATTGTGGTCATGAATAGTTGTGTGTATGTCTGTGTGTGTGTGTGTATTTAATTTATATATATATTTATATAAATATGTAAAAATATATTATAAAATGTGAAATTTAAGCCAATGAAAAAAATGTATAATTGAGAAAATAATGTCTTTTTCATTTGAATTGTTAGTATTGAATTAAAACAATACATTGGATAAAATAAAATGTTTGGTTATGATAATAATAGCAGTATAATTGCACTATAATTAGTATGTCAAACTTCTTGAATTGATAACGTTGACAACTTCACTTGTTAGACTACTGATTAAAAAGCGTTGACGTAAGCTCCTGTGTAATTGTGTTTTGGTGTGGCTAATGTCGCTTCTTTTTCTTTCACTTTTGTTTCTGTCTTCATGGCCCTGTTTGTATACTGCGGTAGTGCGGCACTATAGACTATGGCGCCAACGTGAACCTGACCGAGAGGAACCTCCAGGATGCTCAGAAGTTCATCCTGATGCACGAGGTGGTGCAGCCAGTGGTACCCGTGCCGTACTTCATGGAGGACGATGTTCGCTTCACCCATGTGGCTGTGGACGTGGTGCAAGGCAAGGACATGCTCTTCCACATCATCTACCTGGCCACAGGTACGGCCCCGCCTGCTTTTTGCGTTTGATTGATGATATGTTTTTTGCCATTTATTTGCCATTTATTGCCTTGGTAAAATGCCCTTTCGTGTGTCAGCTCTGTCCCAGAGGACGCCAAAAGCAGAATGTGTCAAAGTGCAACGTGTCACAACTTGGGTGACCACTAATCCATGTCCGAAGGGACGGTATGAGCTACTTCAGGTTTTACAAACTACTTTAACACTGAAAGATTCCAGTGCTCGGCTAATTAGTTATAAGCTTCTTGTGATTTTTACTGGTTTGTTTCTGTGATTGAAAGACTCATCCAGCTGTTTCACAATGACATCAGTGACACATGCATGATTATAGGAGACTGACCAATCAGCACACACCAAGAACTCAGTGCTAAAGTGAAATCCAGGTTTATTTAATTAAAATGGTAGTTTACAAACCATGTCCTAGCTCATAGTTCCCCCCCCGACATGAATTAGGTAATCGCCCTAGTCACAGCACACGTGAGAAATGGCTACAATCGATATCAACAGCATTCATTTGTAGGAGAACTAGGAGAAAGCAACGGCAGCTGTTTCCCCCGAGTGGATTGTGGAGATTTGAATATGAGATATTAGCTTGCCCTTTCGTCTTGGTCTGTGTAGCCATCCCTGGTGAATTCCTGAGTTCAAGCGTGAGTAAATTCCATGGTTGATTCCGGATTAATTTCCCTGTTGCTGTGTAAGGAGGAAATGTAGTAGGGAAAAAAAGACAATGTGGGGAGAATTAATTGCTCAAAAGCTGGTGAATAATTACATGCCACTATCCCAACATTTTTTTTATTGATCTTGTATCCGGGTGAGTAAGCTTCAGTGGATTGTGGCTTGGTTACACCAGTTACGATATATCATGTTGGTCATTTTTGGATGAGGGACGTTCTTCATTATACTGGCCCGTTTCATCCCAAGACGATGATTTTAGGAGGAACATATTTAATGGGCAAGCATGTGGCGACAGGAAATCTTCAAAGCCTTCTCCTACTGATGTAGATGTAACATTACCATATGAACATGTGCAATCCACATGCATCGTTGCTCCTCCACTTGTAGAACCCAACGTAGCGTCACCCGAAACTGTCGAAGTCTGGGCCAGTCACCTGTCTAAAGCAGATAAGGCTGAAACTGATATACCGGACATTTTCTGGTGCTTAACGCCTTCGGAAGAGCCTGTTTTTTTGATCAGCGAGGGCTACAAGCTAAGCTCCAACCGCAGATTTCTGTTCGCCACTGTTATTCCAGGTTACTGCAGGCATTGCTTGAATTTATGTTGTCACTCTTCCTAAGATTATGGAGTATTCATCATCATGCCCCCCCCAGTAGAATTAATGTCCAGTGAAATTACCAGTATTTGCAATGAATTTTTTGGTGCTGGACAGATCCTGAAATTATGATGTTAAAGTCTACTAGAATGGCACATAAAGTCAGAGTAGAAACATGTAGTAATCAGGTTAATAAATCCTTCTTTTCATAGCATTTTCTGGTATTTCACTCAATAATTCAACTCAATAATTTTATGGCATCCCTGAATTATCTGCTGAAGCCCAGAGCACTTATTTGTTCACTTAATTGTTCCACGTCCCCTAGCATGAATCCACTAGACCTGAACCGTTCTGGGCATAATGATCCAGCACAGGTCCTGAAGCCAATCCATCACCTCCCTGCCAAGCGGACAGACCGTTGGTGCTTTGTTTACAGCCCCCATACAATGTCGTCTGGATGGCAAGCATGTGCTGGCTGATAAATTCCTCCAGATTATTTCTAACTGGACTTATTTTCTAAAATGACGGTTGTTTGGCAGTTTTCTCATACAGAAGAACTTTGACATGCTGAATTGCTGTAGGTCTCTTGGGATCTTTGGAGAAATTGCAGCTATATCTGTGAGTTAGCGCACCCCACATCTTCAAACGAAATTGCAACGCATAAAGCTGAAGATGGAATCAGATGACATTTGCGGTGGCTTTGAACATCTCTAAATAAACCGCAAGTCATTTCTTTTAAAATGATTTAAGAACCTCTTCGTTTGTCAGAAATAACCACCTCGGCCTTTGACTTGTAGGCTGGCCCCGTATTAGAAAGAGGTGAAACAGCAGGCCGGTTTACACTGAGAGAACTGGAACAGATCGATGTTTCAGTCTGTAACGGGGGCAATTGGAGCTCGATCTGTCTGGAGATTATCATCTGGGAAAGACAACTGTCCCGGCATTAATAGGATCCTGTTTTATCACACTCCCGGATCAAAATTCCTTGTCCTCCTCCCCCTTCTGAGAAATGTTGTCCCCCTCAAACAGATTACGGGACCATCAGAAAAGTGCTTTCCCCACTGAACCAGAAGATGGGCAGCTGTCTGCTGGATGAGATAGAGCTTTTCCCCCGTGGAAAGCAGCAGCCAATCAGAAGCCTGCTGATTCTGCACAGTCGCAGCATCCTTTTTGTTGGCGTCAGGGACCAGGTTATCAAGATACCGCTCATGCGATGCGACTTCCACAGAACCCAGGAGTAAGTGCCTTCCCCCCATCTGCTCACCCTGTCCTTGCGGGGACCTAGTTTATGAGATGCAGTAACAGTCGTTTGGTTGGAAGTTCCCTTGAAGCTTTATTCACTTTGCCGCCACCAATCGTGATAGCGCGCTTGGCGCCGTTCGGAAATAGATACACTCGTAAAAAACGTTTTGTTGGTCCTTTCTCGTAAAAAATGCATTTTTTTCCGCACTTTGTTTTTGCCGCTAGTATAACAGTTACAAACAGACGTGGTTTTCGTTCGTTTGATCCGGCTCGCAGGGAGATTGAACTTGGCCAGTGGGAATGCAGACAAAACCGTGAAACTTAATTTCTCTCGCAATTAAAAAGCCCCTTTAATTTTATGTTCTGTTATCTCGAAGATATAGGGCCAGTGGCAGCTAACTAAAGGACAGTATCCTTTTCTTCACAGACACTGCCCCCATTCTCTTGTCTCACTGCTTAAATAATAAAGTTTATTTAACCCCCCCCCCCCCGAATCCACATCATAAACAGCCCACTTCACTTCTCCTTTGTGTTTCCCCATGCATAACGGAGAACTGGGTATGAATGATTCTGGTTGTTCTAGTAGAAACCAACTGGGTGTGGTCTTTACTGGCTAATGCTAGTATTCTGTGTAGTCCAATAAGAAAAGACAAGGGCCCCCAAAATGCATTATGGGTGCCAGAGAAAATGTTTGAGCGTTTTAGCCTATCTAATGTGCCAATACGTGCGTTACAGAGGATGTTATATAATTCTGTCATTTTCATGGTACTTCGGGTCGGCAGTAGAAAATTGTATTATTTTCCTGCCAAACCCTGTAGTTTATAAATATATCTAATAATGACATGTCAGAAAGACCAATTGGAAATGGAGGCCAATAATATGCTTCCAGGGACCTCAAAGGATCATGGAACTAAGGGGATTGTGTCGTTCCTCCGCTTCGCGTTTTTGACATAAATATGTTGCGTGACATTGGCTCACCTTGCTTATTTTCTGTCACGGTGATGTGACTTTGTCAGTTTGGCAGGGGGGGGGAGAGTGCTCCGGCTCGTTAAGCCTTACAGAAAGGAGGCAACGGCGCATAAATTTAATGTATAACGCGAGCCGCTGCTGGCGGCGGAGCGCCCATTAAGCTAGACTCGTTGACTGAGACAGTAAATGAAGCATGGCTGTTGTCCTTAGCGAACTTCCCCCCCTGCCACTCTGCAGGGCGTGCATGGGGGCCCGGGACCCATACTGCGGCTGGGACCTGGTTCTGAAGAAGTGTACCACTCTGGAGGAGAGCGTCAGCATGAGCCAGTGGGAGCAAAGCATCACGGAATGTCCGGTAGGTTCCCAGCCTGCATCACTCACAGGGCCTTCACAGCATCGTAATAGATTGTCCTGGTTGCAGGACAAATGGAAATAAAATGTCATAATAATCAATAAAATTGAAATCTCCCTGGGAAAAAAAGAACTTGATGTTTCTCACCTATAAAAGTTGATATATCGTTCTGTCATGTGTCAAAGTGCAAAAAATCTGCCCTGACAAATCTGTGCTCATAATATCTCAGAGTGTGAGGCATGCTATTTTAGCGTGTCCCTGTAACATGAGTGGAAGCTGAAAACCAGCAGTGGGTGCATTTCTTCAGCACTGATGATTGAGTATCAGGTATAACTGATTATTAATCTAGACATGGTTTTCCTGAATACTGTCATTTGAATATCTGGTGTCATTTAGTGCCCTGCATAAAGTTATTTTCAACCCTGATTCTTCTGAATGTATTAGGGCATTACAGATAAAAATGTTTTGCAGACTGTTTAACATGGGGGGAACATTAATCCATAAATTTGGTCTTGTGTCTTACTAGAGAAGAGTCCTCGCTGAACCGTGTGCCATTGTTTCAGCTGTTTTATGCATAATGAACTACAACATGGAAAATAACTCTTGAGATGGGATCCCGTTTGAATGTGAAGGGAACTGTTTGAAAGTTAAGGTGTAATGTCAGTCTTGTGAGATCTCGGTGACCTGCGGTTTAGCCAGGGATACTGCAGTGTTGATAACTGTCAGGAACAGAAGGGTCCTTGGAAAGGAGCACCAATTCGCAGCCTTGGGGGTGATATATTCCGGGTCTGCAGCTGGGTTAGAAGGAGAGAACCATCTTTCTGCAGTCCCTTTTAAGAGAGTGTTGCATTGAAATGTAATTATTTAAATTTTTTCTTGAATAAATAGCAGTCTTGTGAAGTAATGTTCGGTAAATTAATAACACACTCCTTGCTTGACCCCTCAGTCACCCCGTTCCCCAGAACACACATTGTTTCTTCCTTTGAAGCTTAGCATATGGCTGTTATATTTTTATAGTTTTACGAGATGACTGGAATGACTCATCGTTACGTCATCCTCAATTATTGATCCCATAGAAATGTAATGGAGATCCATTTTATCCCAGGTTTTGTGAGATGCGGGGAGAGCGTAGATAGGGGGGGGGTCGGGGTCAAATCCCTCATATAAGCAGTTGATAATGATGTAAAGTACGTTTTTTTCTGTGTGTTAGTGCATGTGTGTGTGCATGAGAGACAGAGAAAGAGAGATGCGGGGAGAGAGAGAGAGAGTGCTGTGGTCTGGCTTTCTTGAGTTTGTTTTTTATTTTTGTTACAGGGTAAAACTGTTATTTCTGTATAATTTGGCTATCCTACCAATTACGTTCTAAGTGTGTCAATAAAATTTCATAGGGCTCAGTTTAAATGCTGCACTGTGGACAGTTTAGGCTTCCTGGGATCCCCGATGCCATTCACTAGCAGAAGCTCTATGAGGAACGTGTGTGTATTATGCTAATGCTCGTCCCATAACGCCGTTTGATTCAAATTTATACATACTGGTTTGAATAGCGCAGGGAATCTTAAATTTCAGTAAGTGTGCATTTCATTTCCAGAATGGCTTATCCTGTATGTAAGATGGGGCTCCTTTAACTTCAGCTGTCCTGGTCTTCTGTAGCTTCATTAAATCTTCTAATCAAAGGGCTGGGGGAGCTGGGAACTCACAGAGCTGCAGTGTCTTGCAGAGCTATTATATCCGCACAGTGAGTAGCCTCCCAAAAAGAGGAAGATTGTGGTTTCCAAACATACTCAGACTCACTTTGTCCTTTGAAAAGAACTGCAAATGTGTCCTGTGTAAATGTCACTCCAGTGACGTTTGAAAAAGTGCACTGTATTCTTTTCACTGTGTGTCTTCTGAATGAGTGGAACAGATCATGAAAATGTTTATAATTTGGCAAAGTTTTTTATTTCTCCAAAGCAATAATACAGCCATTAACAGAACTAAAATATGCGTACAGACAAAACACTGAGTAATATTTTAAAAAATAATGTAGATATCATTATATTTGCAAAAATGTTTACAGGCAGTAGTTGTAAATTCTGTTTGCAAGCAAGGTCAGTCTGACCAAACAGATTGTCAACAAGCAGCTGCATGAACTCACTGTGGGATTCAAAATGAAGTACAGTGGAGAGAGGTCATCTCTCAGTCTTTTTGATGGATTTTGTAGAACTGAGACTCATAGGAACCTTGTTTCATTGTTAAGGTCATAAAAGATGGGACTCTGCGTTCTGGCCTTTCAGACTGAGAACTGTCAAAGGACCTGATGCAGAGAACCACAGTGACCTTGAAGATGTTTAGGGTCTGATGAGATCTTTTTGGCCAGATCTCAGTGCTATTCTCCTGTCAGCGGTGTAATGCAGCACCAAGGCCTTAAAGTTGGCTTGAGCTCCAACTGGTAGCTGGTGGAGAAAGACTAAGAGTGGAGAGCAAGAAGAATTTTTTTTGAAGTCAAAAAATTATTTTCCACTGGTGTTCTAGGTGAGACCTTTCACAGGACAGGTCAGAATCCCAGCCTGGGGGAGCTAGAGTGGTCTTGGCGAGAGGTGACTGAATCACGCACTATAGCCAGATGAGCTATAGGTCAGTCTGCCTGGTCTTATATATACCTGACTGTTATAAGTGATGAGACACTGTGAGGCTCCTGTGAAGTATAACACATAGATTTTGTGAATTCCAGATGATTCTATAGAATCAACTATAGAATTATGTCCTTCCCTAAAGAACATTTCTGTCAGGAATAGTGCAGTGTTGTATAGTTATAAAATTACCTTGAGGTACAAAAGTCTGTCCAGGAGATAATATGACTGCAACACAGAGAAAGTTTACTGGGTCACTGAACAGTTAGGATTAACACCTCACAGGAAGCAAGAGGGTAGGTAATATGGTGTAGTGTGTGAAGGAGAAAAGGTTCACAAAGGGCATCGATTATGCAGGCAGTATTAGCTGGAATATTACTGTTCAGTAAAGAAAATAACATGGAACCACTCCGGTCATCAGATAATGTAAGCTAATATAGATAATGACGATAAAGAACTACAAAGAAATTACATTTAATATGAAACTTGGATAGAAGTAACTCTAGAATCATTCTGAATTTTATGAAATCCATATTATATATATGAAGATAATATGACACGTCTCCAGTGTGTCATATTATAAGATGGTGGAAATAAATGTTAAAACTAACTGTGACACAAAGCCATAGAAAACAGAAGACAGACCATTAGAAGGGTAGCAGGTGTAGCACCAATCTCACACCGACTCTAAAATCTCCCTTTTTCATTATAACAGACTTGCTCATGCTACAAATGGAGTAATCAGTTATTTTGACATGCGAAATATTGAGCAAGATAAGTTAAACGTGTTAACGGTACATGATGGGGCTAAGGCAGGGTAGGATAATTACCCTCCTTAGTTTAATAGCAGCTAAGCAATAGAGCTTCTTATTGTATAGCCTCAATAGGCAGGGATGGCAGTGGGTGGGTGTGGCGGGTGCCAGGAGAGCCCGGGGTGATTCTGCAATAGGCTGGGTGATTGCAGAGAGGCGGCTAGGGCAGACCCCGTCATGGTAAGGAGTCATGGCTGGCTGAGGTCCTTTTTGCAATCGAGGTTTGAAGAGCAGAAGGGTTTGATCTTGGCACACCCCTCTGGCACTGGGGGTCTGAGATTCAGAGCTGTGAAACAGGAAGCTGTGCCCCCCCCCACCCCCAATGACCCCTAACGGGCATGATGGGGGAGATCCAACTAGAACTTAGCAGTGTAGCTTTTAGAATTTTTTTTGTTTGTTTGTTTTCTTTTTTTTTTTTGTTTTGCGTTTTCATGAGACTGCAGCCTGTTTAGACTTCTAGTTTTTCTGAAGCCATTCAGCGATTTGTCCTGCATTTTCATATACATTTCGTACCCCCGGCTTGGCAAACTTTATCATGGCCATCCCCCCTTCTCTTCTCCTGGCAAATTTAATCATTTGGGGGGTTTGACATCCCATTTTTCTTCAGGAGGCTGAGCCCCCCTATGGGTCAAATCCTAGAATTGCCCCTGCTAAGGTCATGACAGGGGGCCAAATGTTTGCACTGCAGCTGGGTGTTATCATATCACAGCCCCAACCCTCTGACCAGCCTACACCCTCCACACAGCGTACATCCCTCACACAGCCTACACCCATCACAACCTACACCCCTCACAGAGTCTACACCCATCACACAGCCTACACCCGTCATAGAGTCTACAACCCTCAGACAGCCTACACCCCTCAGACAGCCCACACCCATCACATAGCCTACACCCCTCACAGCCTACACCCCTCACACAGCCTACACCTCATACAGCCTACACCCCTCACAGCAATACCTTAGTTCCACCTCAGAGCAGTCGATACCACCTACATTTTGTACCCCTTTTTTATGCAGACAAATTTTATTTCACAGATCACTACAGATGTGCCATTTATCCAGAATCAGAAGTAGTTGAAAAATGTGCAGTGTTGCGTAATTTTATATCAATATATTACAGTATTTTTTATCTCTGTGATTGATAATCACCATTAATGTAATTACCATGGAATTTAGATAATGAAAGTGTCGCTTAATGTCCACCAAGTTGCTAAATACAAAAGATTTTCTTCTTGGGATAAAATCAGTACAAATTGCACAGAAACTGCCATGCAGCTTATAAGGAATTTAAAGAATGGATCTAAATACATGGTTTGTAAGCAAAGCTGACATTCTGCAGATCAGTGTTCCCAAATCCGCTCCTCAGGCACCCACAGTCGATCCATGTTTTTGCTCCCTCCCAGCTCCACATTTTTGCTGGGAGCTGGATGGGAAAAATGTGGACTGGCTGTGGGTCCCTGTGGACCGGATCGGGAATCACTGCTCCAGCTTACAGCTTTTGGACATGTTTTTATTGCGGTGCTCTAATTTAGATACATGTTGGATTTCAGTGACCAGTCAAGAGAGATTTTGCATGTCAGGTCATGGAGGTCACATGTGGCATTTTCCAAGGTGCTGCTGTGAGAAACGTGGGTCTGAATAACAGGGAGGCCTTTCTTTGTAATGATCTCTACTATGTACTGTGCTGATGAAATGCTGAAAACAGAGTACAATGTGGATTACTGTGTGCCTTGATTGACGGTTTTATCAAATGAGCCTTACTTATTTGTTGAATCTCTCTGGCATTATTTATTGCAATTTTTCCCAGACAGATCCAGTCTAATAACATTTTGTTACTCAGACTGGAAATGCCTCAGACTGTAACCCCACCATGTTTGCCAGGAAGCAAATGACAGTTGATTTGAGCCATTCTGATTTCAGCTCTAGCCGCTCATATTATCCATCACTTAACGTTGTGCCGTGCTATTATTTTTACTCGGATGCACCGCTGGAACCCAGCACCAGATCTTATCTGATATATCCTGGCTGATGTTGACCTTACCTCCCTCAGCAATACAATGTCTAACTATTTTGCCACCGGGGGCTCCCTGCTGCATTCATGCAATGTAATCCTTAGCGTCCCCCTTTATCTTTTAAAGAGGTTTCACTACCAGCCAGCGATGTGTCGATCTTTGTGGGTAAACTTCGCTTGCTTGTTTTTATTTTGTTATTGCAGGCAAGGAACGTGACGGTGGATGGGCAGTTTGGACCGTGGTCACTGTGGAAACCATGCGGTCACAGGGACGGGAGCGCTTTGGGCTCCTGCACGTGCCGGACCCGAGCATGCGACAGCCCCAGCCCCCAGTGTGGCGGCCGGCCATGTCAGGGTCCCGCTGTGGAGGTCGCCAACTGCTCCAGGTATTCCCGGGGCGGGGGGGGGTTAACGGAGGAACGCACATCTTAATTCCGTTGCCGTGCCACTCGGCCCGTTGCCGCGGCATGCACAGATGGCACGGAACAGTCCCGCTGAGCCTCGCTGGCACTCCCGCCCCTCCAGGAACGGCGCCTGGACACCGTGGACGGCGTGGGCGCCGTGCAGCACCAGCTGCGGCGTCGGCTTCCAGGTGCGACAGCGCTCCTGCAGTAACCCCGCCCCCCGGCACGGCGGCCGAGTGTGCGTCGGCCAGAACCGCGAGGAGAGGTGGGTCCCCAGCTCGCTGCCACAGCAGGGAACACGCCGGGAATCTGCCCACCTTTTTATGTCGACTTATCTCATGTGTCTGACAGCTGATTAAACAAAGCGGTAGCGATATCAAAGTGGATCAGGAATGCTGCATGTATGCGAATGCATGCCATTTTATTTATCTGTTTTATTAACACATTTTGAAATCAAAAAAGACATCAAAAAGATAGATAGATAGATAGATAGATAGATAGATAGATAGATAGATAGATAGATATACATGCAAATTGAATTAAATAAAGAAATTAGGAAATTGAGGAGACTGGGTTTTGAGTCTGCATGGACTTGATGAAACTTCATATACATGTTTCTCAGGATGTTAGAATGAAATTGGCAGCGATACTTGTGCCTGTTACCAGTATGTGATTCATTTAAGGCTCGTCAGTTCTCAGTGGTTGCTGAATGGAATTCCGCTTTGGTATGATGCAAAAAGACATGGATATCAATCAAGCATTTTACGTACATGAATACACCACACAGGCAGAATTTTAAAGCACGATGCTTCATATGTATGAAGAGGTATAAATGACCCAGTTGGTTAATTATTCCCGTTTGTGGGGGTGTTTAAAGGACCCCTATATTCCTCTGCTAGAATATGAATGGCAGAACACTTAGAGAATCACCAGCCTTCTGTAAATTTAGGGTAAATGCGCTCAAAGAGGAAAAAGCCATTTCATTGGAACTCCGCAGATCGCAGAAGTTGTTTATAAAAGACGCCCGGAGGGATATGAACATTCACATCCCGGTGCTCTAACGAGCGACAAAGCCGCATGGACCGGTAATTACATTTGCCATTTCCTGCGTAGCTGATGGCCAGCCTGCATGGAAAACGTCACGGCTGCCCTACGCAGTCAAGGATCCCCGGATTCGCTATCAAAGCCAGACAGGAGGACATGTTCTGCTCTCTTCAGACAACGCTGTCATGCATGCATTTTAACAGTCCTTACAAAAAGACAGAAACCGAACATGTGAATGTGTTTGTCTCCTATTATAAGATCAATTTGCATACCCCACACCGCTTGCATATACCCCACATCGCTTGCGTATACCCCACATTGCTTGCATATACCCCACATCACTCATGTATACCCCACATCGCTAGCGTATACCCCACATCGCTTGCGTATACCCCACATTGCTTGCATATACCCCACTCTTGTGTATACGGGACACATTAGAGATGCCAGTGCCTTAGTGAAATGCTCTTGGCATCACCTCCATCATGTCTTCCGGGACGCTGCTCTTCATTTCAAACCTGATGAGATGGCAGTCAGAGTGAAAATTAATGAGCCCATATGAATTTCCTTCTTTTTAAATCTCACATTTTAAGCTCACTGATTTCAGTGCAGAAATAAGCGTAAGATAAATAACGGAAGAGTTTGTAGTCAACACACAAATGGCATAACTAATAAATGAACATTAAGAATAAAAAGTGGTATTTAATACTTGAATTATGGTGTTCGGGATCCTTTGTAAAGTGTCATAACGGTGCAATGGAGACATTATGTTGACATCATCTAAAGAACATAATGCACACTCATTTCTTCCTTACTGGAAGATTAAAGTGACCATGAAGGACCTTATAATTCCAAGCAAAAAAAAGCAGTAGAGCAAGCAGACTTGCTTTGTGTCTGGGTATTATTATTCTAGCTGTTTACTCTGTCTTCTATACTGTAGGCGTTTTGGAGAAATAGATCAAGTAGTGTTTGCTCTTTCTGGTAGTCGGGTAAACGTATAATAAAAAACCAGATCTGTGCTTTCATAAAGTTGTTAGAGTTATGCGCTCCTTTTGTCATGCCATAATAGGTTTCCTGCTAGTTGGCTGCCTAGGTATGTATTTTACAGGGAGTCACAGTGATGACAGGCCGTCGCGATCGTTGGAAATGCAGCCTTAGAGGTAGCTTCGCTGGCAGGACTTCCGTTTCAGCGTTGACCTCGCGCTTTGACTTGTCGCCTCTTATTACTGCTTATTTTCTGCCAGCCACCAAACCCTTGCAGGGGTACCTGTGTTCCCTGGGAAACCTTGCAGGTAGGAGACATCGGCATGCCCAGATCTCTTCCTGCTACAGAGGGTTGCCATGGAAACACATGCCGAGCGGAGACGTGAGAGTGGCGGTGGATGTATTGTGGCTTTGGAAGACCCTAATAAAGAGGAGAAGTTGTGCGGTGCAGCCTCTGCTCTCGGGGCCTGTCAAGCCCAGCCGAGGTGTTGTTTACGGTGTTTGGGTGTGATGAGCTTGAACAGAAGAACTATGAAGGCAGCCAGAACTTTTGTCATCTGCTTGGATGTTTGCCTGCTGACTGCGAAAGCCTACCTGAAGTTCAGTGGGGTGTTTGAGATCATTATATGTGGACTAAACAAGGCTTAATGAGCTGCATTCGTCTGAGATGCAGTTTGTTTTTCGTTTGGCTCCTTTCTCTCAATTAATTGTGCACGGCAGCGTCGTTCCAGGTCATTGTTCTGCTAGGAATAGCTGCGGGGGTGACCTGCTCTCTTGTGTTTTATCCTATAGTGCCTGGACAGATTTATTCCATCATTGCTGTTCCCGTCCTGTTAAATATGTACTCTCCTCGTGCCTCTCGGGTACCAGATGGCTGACGGGGGCTAAGGAGGTCGTCGCGTGCTGCTCGTTGGCAGCCTGACAAAGAGCAGGTTGATTTTGGCAGTGGAACAGGCTGCGTAAGACCACCTCAAGCCCCAGCGAGGGTCTGCCAGAGTCCAGCACAGAGCCCTGTCTCATATCACCCCCACAGTCAGAGGGAGGGAGGTCTGGGGCGGGGGTGTTTCGGTACCAGAGCAAAAGTGGAAGTGTTTCCAATATCCTTCAGCCCCGAGAGCGCTTAAGAGGAAAACAAATGTTTTCATAGTGGCTGAAATTACATTGCTGGTCCAGTCCGGATCTGATCCGACTAGCCTTATGCACATTCGTCTTATAGCTCCCGTCGCCTCCAGAATCTCTCAGGAGACACTGATTTTCTGTCTCTTTGTCTGACTTATTGCCCTGCATTTTAATTTAAACTGATTTACAGCAGCAAATATAATTACAGTGAAAGCAGCTTTTATGCTTTATTGGGAAATGTGTCTGTTTGAACTATCAGTTTTCCAAACTATATTTTTAAATAGTTTTTTTTTTCTGTACTGTACAAAACAGATTGAAATTGACTTTCTCGAAAAGGATTTATGATGCATTCAAAGGCGAGTTGGTAGGCTGGACTGTGGCCTTAAAACTGCAGGGTTGGGGGTTCGACTCTGGGGATGGCAGTTCTGTGGTTGTGCTGATTGCATGTTCTCCATGTGCATTGCGTGGGTTTTCTCTCACAATCCCAGAACGTGGTTCAGGTGCACGAGGTTTGTCTGTAGTCTGATCTGCGACAGACAACCCATCATGATCAAAAGCTCTCTGCTCCAGGGCTTGTTACTGCCTCCATTGTACCATTGAGATGGTTCCTAATGACTTCAGTAAAAAATCCAGCCTCCCAAGCAAGATACAAACCCCTAATCATGTTTTAAGGGGTAAAATTTGTGTTCGCAAACTGCTGATGTGCAACTCACTTCAGATTCACTTCCAAAGGAAAAAAAACTGTGTCTAAAGTATGTGGACCAATGATTTGAAAGCTGTTGTCCGCTAAGCAAAGTGTGACACCGGGACAATCGAGCCTCATGAGTAAAGCTACTCAGTGATATTCAATCTGCCTTGCTGTATAATTTATAGCTTCTGGGGAAGAGTACAAAATTTTGTGGACACGGTGCGCTTGTCTTTCATGGGCATGGGCTGTTCGTAAATGTGTTCAATAAATCCTAACAGGGTGATTTTATGAGCTGTCCTATATAAATCTTACGAGTAGGCTGTTTTAAGTAATCACATATGGGAAATATGATGTTTGCCATACTCTTCCCCATTTCAGTCTCAAAAATGTTGCTTTTTACAATCAGAAGTATTATAATACATTTTTTATGGACTTATTTATACAGTGCAATTTATTTCTTGCATTTGAGGCCTTTCATAAACTCTATGTTTAAGGGTGAATCTTCCCTGTACTTTCCACATAAGCAGCGTAGTGGCGTAGGTACAGACTGAACTGGTCTATGTGTTTTGTTAAACTTCCCCATCTGACAGAAGCAGAATGGGGGGTGGGGGGGGTTGTTAAACTAACAAAGCTCCCTGTCTGACGGTCTATTCATTAAAGTGGCATTTCATTGGTTTTCTCGGGTTTTAATCTAGTTCCTGCTGTCTCGTGGTACATTGAACTGATTTGGCTCGCAGTGTCAAAGAGTACAGGCTGAACGTGATAAACTTTTCAGAGGTTCATTACATTCTGTTTATAGCGTTAGTTCGGTGTTTGTGCTTTATCTCAAAGAAGCCCGCTAATTTACTGGAAGCTCCCAGTAGACTTAAAGTGTCAGTCTGCCTTCGACATCAACCCAGTATTTCTGTTTCATCCAATCTATCCTGTAGGTGGGCTGCTGTGCTTGTAGAGAGAAGGTTTATGTTTTTTTTTTTATTTTCCACATGCAACAGTGAACAAAAGGACAATAGACAATAAAGTTGGTATGTTGCTCATGTCAGATGCTTCAGGAAGCTTATTACAGAGTTTTTATCAGACTTGTGTATGGTGGAACACTTCGGTGATTGTTTCAGTCAGGACAAAGTTTTAGTTTTGTGAAGGACCAGCCATACTGACGCAGTTGTTATTACCGTCATGTGACCTAATTGTAACAATTGCTTAAGTGTGTGTTTTGTGTAATTGTTTTTCTCCAGCTTTACCGGTTTACTGCTAACTCTACAGCATTTTATTTGGTTTACAAGTCCATGTTTTGATACCTCCCCCAATAAAGTCATAGATAATCTCTGCAAGCGATGTCATGAATACTACTGCAATGACCCGTTCCCTCGCAGGTACTGCAACGAGCACCTTCCCTGTCCACCGCACATCTACTGGTCGAGCTGGTCGCTGTGGGAACGCTGCCCCGTGCCCTGTGGCGGAGGCATCCAGACGCGACATCGGACCTGCGAGAACGGGAACGAATGTCCTGGATGCAGCATGGTGAGTCCCCTCGTCTGTATGCCCCTATGAGGGTCACGGATGCTTACGGACACATTTGTGATGATCCCTGAAATGCTGAGTATTTCTATTCATCTGCCTATAAATTTCACCCAGTTACCCTAATCTGATTCATCCCTTTTTTTAATTAAACTTTGTAACTAAATTTAACCATTCATTAAAGTTGAAATGGACCTGAAGTATTTAATCAGTTTACCCCTAGAGATTCATTTGCACAAATGTAGAGGAAGCTATAAATACTATGACAAATATTAATTTAAAAAATACTAAAATGCAATCAGCTGTATGCTGTTATCATTTTATCTTCTTCTGTCTGGCAGGATTTTGCCTCCATTTTAGCATTAGCGTTCACTGACGTAAATGTCGTAGTCACGAGTTCCTTCCGTCGTTCAGAGAAATCCACAGAGATCCGTCTATTTTTTTGTCTCTCTGGCGCGTGCTCATAATTGATTAGCGACAAATCTAAAGGGATGGCCCCCCTTGACCAGGCCTTGCAGTTCAATTTTGACCATCTCATGCGGTGTAATTACACCTCTGTCACTCACTGCCCCTACAAACAGCCAAAGGGGACTGTCTGATGGACTGGTGCCTCTTTTGAGACGTCAGTGTCTCCTGGAAGAGAAGCGTTTGCCGGAATAATTACACAGCGTGTGTGTCGCCGCTGCTGAGAGCGCGTCTGCCGGTGCGAGCTTCAGGTGTTCTGAGCAACACGTTCCCAACAAGTAAACAAAAAGAGTCGCCACTTTGAAGAAGTAGGAAACACCATCTGTTCATGTTTCGATACCTGAAAGGGGTTCCGATTTCAGAAATGGGCAGACGGAGCTCTCTCACATAGGAGTGGTTCTGTGACTCTTTTACTTTACTGAAGACCCAGACCAATCCATCCATCCATCCATCCAGTCCATGTACCTGCTTGTCCTATACAGGTTCTTGAGGTTACGGAGCCCATGCCAGAACCAACAAGTGCAAGGCAGGAAATAACCCAGGATAGGTCACTAACCCATCGCAGAATCAAGACCATTTTAAAGACAAAACACAAACTTCTTATCACTTAATCCATATGATTTTCTTTGAAGCTTCTCTGCCATCTAGACTTCCAAACTGCAGGCTATTTACAGAAACAGGGAAGTATCTCCCTTTGGGGCATGAAAACAGATTCTTACTACTGTAGATCAGGAACTTCCAGTCTTGAGCAGAATAGCTTAATTTGCATGAGAACAACGGTATCTTCTTAATTAAATTTTCTGCTTTTAAAGTTGGTTGATCGGAAATATTGCTGAGGACAGCAGAAGCCAGTGCTTTCATGGTGTGGCTGTACCCTGCCCAGCCGGGAATGCAGCAAACTGGAAGGCGGGAAGATGACTCCTACTGGGAATCGTACAGTGGGGATGCGCTTTTCCGGGATGTCTGTGCGCTGTTCCCTGTGCCTCCGTCACGCAGTTGCCTTATTTCATGCAATACGGGTTAATAGTCGCAAAGTTAATGTTATGGTAATTCATTTCCGGCATTAAAATGTAAATGAATTTTATGAATTGATGAGTGTTTTCAATACATCGGAGTCAGTCTTGCTTAACGATGATGGTTTCCTTGGGATCTCTGGCAATCACCAGCTGATTTTACTGAGACTCGTGTTTTCATCTGGTTTAATTCTGTGCCAGAATCTCTGCGGACGGTTCTATTGGCCCATTCTGGGGTGCCATACATATCCCGAATCAGAAAGCCGGTGTTTGGCATGGACGCTTGTTAGAACGCTGCCATGCATCAGCCTCTTCCTGCTGCATTTATGCTACAAGTACTTGTCTGCAGTTATCATCTTTGATATTATTGTATTATTAATACAATAATTAATAATAACTATTTTTTTTTAGCTCAGCTAAATTTCCTCATTTTACAGCTGATGAAGATGACGTTTCCTGGAACCGTTTTGATTATTACATGATTTTACAATTATCATCTTGCCTTGAATTAACGAGGTGTGCACATTTCATTATTATTATTATTATTATTATTATTATTATTATTTAAAGCAACATGTTAATTGGCTGCAAATACTCTTTATGTAATTATTCTAATATTTATAGGACTGCTTGTGTAAATTACCTCAGCCTCCCTCCTCTAATAAGAGTTATGATGGCGGTAACGACATTGACAACAGCTTGTCATGATAATATGCAGGTGAATGTATGGCGCATTAAATTTAGCTGTCCCAGGTGCTGCCTGATGATCTGTCCTTGAAACAGGCTGCAGTTAATAGACTTTTGTTCTTGACTGCTGCTTCCTGTGTTTACTAAAGTGTAAAAAAGCATGGCCTCTCTTTAAATAATGATTACATTAACTTTTTTATGGTGCTGAAATTGTGAACTAACTTTTTTTGTATTCAAGACAGAAAGGCTAATTAAGAACAGCTAGATGTAATTATATTGGCAAAGGCAAGTATGGCTTATCTTTTAAAAGATAATCATTTGTAGTATATTAAAAATACATTTATCATTGCTTAGTCATGAAGAGAAATCACTTAGAATTAATATTTTATAGTAGCCTGATATATTGCCTGAAAAAAAGGGATGAGAAAATTTATTTTATATTAGAGGTGGGAAGTGTATTGCCTTGAGAATTACGGAACTGAAATGACGTTTTTTTTTTCTCTCTCGTTTTTTTCCTTCTGTAGCCCAACAAGTAGAGCACTATGCTAACAATGCAAAAGTCATGGAATCAAAAGGCAGGGAGCGCACACAAACTGTGGCCCTTCTCTGCTGTAAGTCACTTTGAATAAAAGACAGAAAAACAATAACATATTTTTATAGGCAATCCATTGAAATCAAAATAATTGGAATAATTGTAAATGCTGCTGTGTGAATATTTGTACAGTGTATTGAAATTGGTATTGACCATGGTCTTGGTTAGATCAGATTATCTAATCAAAAGTATTGAGCAAATTAAAACCATCACATGAAGTACAGCTTGTTAGTGTTTCCTTTCATAGGTTACTGCAGTGTGATTTGTGCTGTTGCGTTTGTGCGTCAGAAAGCCTTGGGAAACTATTATGGTTATTTTAAAGCCATTCTGTTCTGGTATTAATATATTTCTACATCATAAATAATGACCCATATTTGCACTGGATGTCTGTGCTACCCATTGTTATACATTTTTGCATGTATTGCAGTAATGTGAATCATATGCAAAAAAGTTAAGAAAATTGTATTTTATGGCATTTAGTTAGTTATGAGAGCAAAGTATACATGTAGTTTATATAAACATTTAATTTTTTGGATTTATTCCTATTTGGGGGGGGTATTTATTTTTTTCCTTTTTAAACCACTGCTGTACACAGTGCATCAAGGAGTGTATCTCACAACACCAGGGCCATCAAAGGTGAGGATTAGCCTTGGGTTTTTCATTCATGGCTTTGTCACTTTAATCCCTTTTGTCATTTGGTTGTTAATCCCAGGGGTTTGATCTTTTTTATTTTCCCCAGCAGCAAAATAAACAAATAAATAAATGAAAGAGATGGCCAAACTCTATAATCGACTTTGCTTGATCTTCATCTCATTGTCTCTGTTTACCAAACGAAGTGTGGACCTTTTGAAATAAGGGTTGTCTATACTTATTGGTACCATCTCCCTGCTAGTGCAGATTACTGCGGTCAGTTTAATTGTATTGCAAGGCCTTGGGGATATTCTATTCAGGGCCTGATTTTCAGCTGTCCCGTTGCCAGACGTTGGGGGAATTTTCATGGGTCATTTTAAACATGACAAAATGAAATTTGACAATTTCCAGTATTTACAATGATATCTACAGTAGGCTTTTTCCTTTCTATGGCTAAGTAAATCTTGTATGTTGTTGTATTTTAATTTTTGCCATAAAAGTAGCATTTCGACTTTTTAAAATCTTTTATTTGGACATTTCCCAGCATTCATCTGCTGTTTCAAAGTAGAGAGGTCTTAAATCTTGGACCTTGGTCTTAAATATGCATTATTTATTGTACCTTATGACTAGAAGCAGTGGTAGTTTGAGATGCAACCTCTTTGCATCATTGTATTGTATTTGAGTCCCAGATATCTTTTCTTTGAGATTCTTGCTAAAACACTTCACTCTGTGAAGGACAATGTGCGAGTGCATGAAGTTGTGTACACTTGCTAATGAAAGGCAGTAATTGCGAATAGCACATTCGACAGAACCGTGTTGTGCGTCTGTAATGCATATGATCCTCAGAGGTGAATGAAACTGGAGACAGGCTTGGTTGGTTGATAACAGATTTCCCTAATATGGCAAATACATCACATCAGAAAACTGTACATCATCTATTGTGTAAGTGAAAAGTCTATTGCCATAGAAAAGTGAAACTTAATTTAATTCCATTTCGTGTTCCACATGACCCTCGTTATGTTTCATAGATTTTTGCTTAGATATGTTTTTTAAGAAATTGCAAAGAGATTACAGCTTGGTGTAGCAGAGTGTAAAAGTAGTAATGACCCCCATATTATACAACCAATGTGATTTGATTAGCCTGTGTGTCCTTCCTGAACACAGATGGCTTAGCAAAGAAGTCTTTGGAAACAGGTGACAAATTTTGAATTATTACCCCTATAATTGTGTTGCTCACTCTGGATGGGTGTCCAATGAAATTTATCAGTATGTATCAATTTGGATTTTAAATTATGTGTCATTTAAGCGAGCAGACCTTTAATATGTGTATGAATCAACATGATGAATATATGTACAAAGCAACACATTTGTAACAATTTAGCCAGGTCATAATTTCTTGCAAGACTGCTTCAAATATTTTAGATGTCAGTGCCTAATTTGTTGGTTTCAGAGTAGCAGAATGTTTTTTCTCAAGTCTTTTTTTAAGTACGGCAAAAGAAAGTTTTCTTTTGAAAAACCGCTGTTTGAAAGACAGTAAACATGTTACATTGGGGGTGGGGGGGTCAATGCTTAAGGCCCTTAATTAGCATCATGGTTTTCTATACAAATATCCATTTCCCTGTAGAACTTCAGGAAAAATGTTTTCAGTTTTGGAATATTCACGCTACGGGTATTGCAATGTGTTGAAATTTAAATACCCCAGAGGTAACACTGGAAATTGTGCTTTTTTTGTGTGTATCGTTCTTTTCTCTCCCCTTTGGCTTTTCTTAGAGAGGCATCGGACGGACCACAAAGCAGCGTGTCGTTTTCTTGACATCTGAAGTCGTTAAATATTAATGAACAGCATTGATTACCAAGTCATGCAGTGTGAACGCCGGCGGTTTATGACAAGCTAATTTTTCTTCCAAAAAAAGCACAATGTGACCCCCC
>JAODJW010000033.1:6703244-6721147 GCA_026777045.1 Hyperopisus bebe | reverse complement strand
GCTGAGGCTCCCTCTCCCTCGTTCCTCTTCACAGCCCGGTGTGTCTGTGCTCTTGCCCCTGGACGACCACGGCTCTCGCCCGCCCTTGTCTTCTAACACCGGGATGTCGCGAGGCTCCGAGGTTCTCTGCTAACACTCACCAACTTTGCGCCTCCCCAACTATTCGACCTCCTCCGAAAATCAGTCCCTCTCCGCAATTGCGGCAGGTCGGCGCTGACGAGCTCGCTCATTCGCTAGGCTCCATCTTTCATGTCCCATATCACAGGCCCAGCCCGGCCGTACACTTGTGAGAAGGCAGTGTATTTTCATCATTTATTTCTCAGTTTCCTTTTTGAATCGCTCCATATACATCTCATCTCCTGGTTTGAACATGCGTTTTTAAGCTCATTTTCCCATGTTGCAGTACATTGTGAGGCTCTTACAGTATATAGTCACATGTCTAATTAGACCCTCAGTTTTCCAAAATAATAAATGTCAAATTCAGCTGAAATGGTATCTAAGTAAGAAATGTCACTTGTCAGTGACGCTGGGCTTTTATTGTATAATGGCTGTTATTTTCAAAAGAAAAGACTGCACATTTTAATTTAAGAATTGCACTGACATTTACAAGAATTCTCAACTTGGATTTATATTGTACACAATATCAGATGTGCAAATACCATTGTGTGTGTAAAAAAAAAAAAAATGCACCCTTAAGAACCGAAAGAAAAATTGATATTGACACAAAGTACATTTTTTGGAGCTATGCTGACAGTCACCACATACATTATTAAATAAAAATAAATAAAAAAATAAACTGTCACAAACATTTTATTCACCATGTCACACCAAAGCATTACCATAGATTTTTTTTTGTCTGCAGTAGTTTCCACTGGGTAAGTGTATATAATGTTAATTTGTTTTTTTAACATCTTTTTTTGACAGATGGTTTAAATTCATGAAAGCTGCAGAATTGCGACTTTAATGGGTAGATTGAATGATATGCTGATACCACATGAAGTTTTGCTTTTGAATATAAAACAGTAGAACCATGTGTAAACAATTTTTGTGTTGAGACCAACCTTTGACATAATCTGGAACAATGGTTCAGATTAGAACCCAGGAAAACCTTAATTTACTAGGTCTATGGATATCTCCACAGACATATACCAGCTGGCATTGAGGAAAGCAAATTAAATTACTTACTTGTTTAATTCAAGTTATGTTACCTGTGTGATGAAGGATTATTTATAAACACAATGTGCTAGAGCACAGTAATTCAAAATTATTCACTAACTACTGAGTTTTTTTTTTTTAACATAAAAAAATGCATCGTAATGCATTGGGACCAGCTTGAAAAAATGCCTTCTCCATTCTCCATTCTACATCTGAGTTACTTTTTTCTTTGCACAAGACTTTTCATCTGTGTGAAATATTGTTATGTTTACTGCAGCCCTGCTACTGTAGTAACAAATAAATCTGTAAACCATACTAAATAAGTCACCACCTGGTGTTCATCATTCGTCTGACAGCGATGTGTTTTATCCCATTTGCAGGCATTCAATAAAAATAACCTGATTTTGGAAGAAAGGAATAAATACTTCAATCCAAACCTTGCAGGGAAAACCTACACCAATGGCTACTTCTCAGATCTCAACGCCTATGATGACTATTGACTGTCCTTGGATAGAGCTGAAGAATGAACTTCTATGTTGAGTGAATCTGCCTTTTTCAGTACTGGTTTATAAAGACATTTTGTAACATTGTGTGTTGGACTTTCTCAGTTCAGTTCATTGTCCACTGTCAACCTGCAAAGAGAACAGAACCAGCTTTGTGAGGCTGGGAATCCCTTAGCAAATCTGGACTTGGAAAGACCCTTCATTCTCTGTCCCCAACTTTTGGATTGGGTGGGGGAGAAAATGGATGGAGAATTCAACAAAAAGCACCAACTCCCAGGGAGAAGTCATTTTGAAGAGACAGTGAAGCATAACTGCCTTTTCCGAGGAACTTTGAGAGGGCGGATGCATGGCGTTAAATCAGAACGTGTCGTCTGTCGCTTTGTTTGTTTTGCATGGTTGCTGCCTTCCAAAGTCCGCGGTGTCCAGACAGCTTTGTCTGCAGTGCCGGTCAAGCGGCCCTATAAGAGAGGTGAACCAATCACACGGCCCTATTCCTCACACCATCAAGGGGAAAATAGCTGATTGGCTGTCAGACAAAGCCAGACAATCATAATGTACATATTTAGTCAAGGGGCCAACGTGATCCTCTTTGTTTACTATATGATCCCCTCCAGCAGCTAAATTGTCATTTAGTGAGTCAATTAGTGAGTCTGTTAGCATTTTGTTTTAAGCGAAACTCATTTTGCAGCTATGTTGCTTTGCTTTTTATTTTTGAGGGAAAAATATTAATTTCTGTGTTGTTCTGGTTTACACTTAAATCCAGCAAATGTAAACCCTAAGAGGGAAATAAAATTGGCTGCTGGCAAAAACAGCTCCCCACACGGATTTTCTGTTGTGAAACAAGCAGTGACTTGCCTTGGTACCTGCTAAGATGTCCAAGCGTGGCATGAAAAACATGTTTTTCATATGAGCATATGTGAATTTCTAGGATGTATGAAAAATATGTCTTCAGTATTTTTTTATCCAGTAACGAAGTGAGCTCTTCAAGTGTTTTAGTAACATGTATGTGTTTATTGTAACCATTTTCATTTTTTTATTACCAACATTGGCAGTTATATTTTGCATAAATTAAAGAAAAAGTCACGTCTTTCAGCTGTTATAGCTTATGGTAGATATTGAGTTTATGAAATTTAGTCGGTATAACCACAGCAGTGTTCCCCATCACCTTTAACCTACTGGGCCGTCTGTGCACAATGGTATTTCGGTCTCGACAATTAACGATAACAGGCTTCCCTCTGTGAAAGAGTGCTGATCCTGCAAAGGGGGAGGTGACAAGTTTGAGTTAAAGCCCAGCCAGAGGTGACCTTATCATGTTTTTGTCCTGAACACTTTTTTTTGGCTGGCTGTCCGTGCGAGCTTTTGCGTGTGTGTGCGTGTGGAAAAGAGGTATTGTTTCTGTGTATTCTTATTAAACCTACCTGTTCATACATAAAGCTTTGTTTGAAATATGTACTGTAAACAGATTAAATAAATGTTACATTGAACTGTCTTCACAATTGTTTCTTTTATGTTGAGGGAATCTGGGTTAAACTGCACAATATTTTAAAAAATGACTCCCTTATTGTGAAAGGGCGGCATGGGGATCAGTAGGTGGTTCTGTGGCTTTCAGGGCTATGGGTTGATTCCTGCAATAGCTCTCTTTGTGGAAGTTGCATGTTCCACCTCTTCCAAAACTCTTCCCTTGTATTGGCTCCAGACCCACCCACAACCCTGCATTTGCTATGCTGTTATGGAAAGTGGATTTATTCATTGCAAGGTAAATTTGTATGTTCCCATGTTGTCAAGAGGCCATACAATATGCTGTATCTGTGAAACTACCATACACTACCATTCTATAAATAACATTGCGTTCCCTGCAAGATAGTGATTGTGACTTAATAGCATGTTGTTTTTACACAATAATCACAAAACTAGGCCGAAAATAAAGGTCTTTTGGCTAGACTAGCTGTATTGGTTTTAAATTTTTTTCCCCTGTGCAATTTGTCTAAATTTTTATAGTTCTTTTTTTTTAAAAGGGGGCTGTAGGTAAAATAGCTGATGTTCAATAAACATTACAATGTATCGACTTTAAAATTAGTTTATTCTGCTAATGCCACTCAGGTTGCCAGACTCATTTATAAGTGGTACCAGGTCAGTTATTCCTACAAAATCATGTGGAAAAATCTGCAAGGGAAAATAGACAAAATACAACAATTACTATCTGGCCATTTTATTATACAACAGGAACATGTATGATCACTCAACTTACTGAAAATGAAATATTCTAGAGAAATTGGTATATCATAATTTTTATAAATAATGGTACATTGCATCACTATATATATATTTCTTTCCAGTTATGTAATCTATACTATTATGAAGCATTACTTAATAAATGTAAATTTGACTCTTAAATGTAAATTTCACAGTTAAGTTAAGAAAGTGCAAATCAGGCTTTGTAGCTGTAAGTCTGATCCACTTCAGCTTTGAACCAAAACCCCCCCTTAGTTGTGCTGCTTTCACAAACATCAAAATAATGTAATCCATGCAGAATAATAATGTACATAATATGCGTACATAAGTCTGACATATGTAACACTCTCAGCATTTTTAATTGGGGAACTACAGAAAGAGGCTTGGGGGCCTGTATCGTGTGTATCAGAGAGACTAATTAGGTAGTGTAATTAAACCAGAGCTTCGTATATCAAGCCACTGAATTAGAGGGGTGACTTTGGGCCGACCAGCATCAACAACTCCACTAAGATTGTCCATTTATCACGGGGCCAGAGTGATCCAGTTCTCATCTGGGTGAGTGATCCCTCTTCCTCACTCTGATTGGCCGTCCCACTGAGGAGGAGGGGAAGGATGGGGAAGCACGTATTGGCTATGGAAGGAGCACAGAGCACGCACGGTACTCCATAGACTCGGTTTTCAATATTTCGCATTTTGGTTTTGTACAGTTAAGGCGCCTTTCTGCTGCATCACATTCTGAATTTTTGCTACTAAATAACCAGTACTGCCCTTTTTTCATTGATTTGCATTCCAGAACCAGTGTTAAACCAGCTGGGGTACTTGTTTGATACTTGAAAACATGAAAATATATTTATTGTCAATTGGTTACACGAAATACAATCACCATCTTGAAAAACTGTAGTAACAAACTCGGAAAACAGCGACAAATGAATTAAAAAAGAAAAATAATAATGGATGTGTGGACGGATGAAGAAGCCCAAGATTTAATTGCGGTCTGATTGGAAGAAAAGATTCAATAAGACTTGGATAGAATAGCAAGAAATAAATAATAGCAAACCGTTTGGAGGAAACGGGACACATGTGCCAAGCATTGATGTTTTTCGCCAATGGAAAACAAAAAGTAACAAGTATAGTACTTTGATACTGTTTTGAAGTACCCGAAGTTTGATCCTTGGTGCAGTGGAAAAGCGCTCTTGGATCCATTGAAATAGGCTGTAAGCCAAAAAGTCTAGTCTATTGCCAAAAAGTATGGAGAGCAATTCCATGCAAAGGTCTCTTTGTTGCCACATACATAATGATGATAAAATGCTGTGTATTTCTAACATATAAATTAATATATGAATTTTGTGGATTTGTCCATATTCAGCTCAAGAGGTTGACTCATTGATACTAAGTTTGTCCGAGCACTGAGGCATTATGTTTGCTGAAATGAGTCTAAATGTCACATCCATAACGCTGGAATTGCCTGTATCTTTTTGCTATATGTTATACTAATGTCTGAGAAAATGAGATGGATTTTAGTGGTATTTTATTCGAATTATTATTTGGTGGACAGTAGCACAGTGGGAAGCGCTGTTGAAACAGTGTTTGGGATTTGATTCTGGCCTCGGCTCCATATGCGGACTTTCCCTGTGCTCTCCGTGACGTGTGGGAGTCGTCCTGGTGCTTCGGGTTCCTTCCGCAGTCCAAATGCATGCAGCTCTGCTAACTGCCATCTCTAAATTGTCAAGTAAAGTGTCCTGTGATGGACTGGCATTGCATTCTGTGTACCCCAGCCTTGTGCCCTATGCTGCCTCGGATTTGCTCACGGCCCTTGCAACCCTAAGAAGGATCAGTAGCTGGAAGGTGGATGGATTATTAGAAATTGATAGACTGGAGATCAGAAGTCTAAGCCCCAAGATACATTGTTATTAAGGGTCGCTCTAAATGAGTCAGGAGGAAATACTTAAACAATCTAAAACAGGTACTAAATGATTTTAATTACATTTAAAAAGCAATAATTAGATGGGATGCAAGTTTAAAATGTTTATAAAGCCTGGTTTCACCCTTTTGGGACTCTTATACACCATCATGTTTTCTAAGTGGCCTGCTAGTGGATGAAATGTAACTCCCTGCTTTGGGGCTTGATGTAAATGTATACGAATGTAAAAATGTTTCAATTACATGGACATAATCCATCATACACAGTAAGTACTCTGTCATTATGCATAATTTTAGTCCACCTTTAGATTAAGTATGTAGGTCTGAATTAAATCATCTTTGTTTTCTTGGCCTTAATTATTTTTCCATTAAACGTATCTACAGCTTACTACCACCTGAGACCTACACCCTAAGGATAAAAGTTAGTTTTAATGAGGCCCCATCTCACCCAAAAGAAAACAAACAAAATAGTCTATTTCCCATTATGTACAGTGACCAATATTCTACAATTCAAAACGTACATTTAAGAAGAGGGAATTTTTCTAACGACAATGGGTCGGAACTGACAGCCTGTTTAAGTGAAAACATTCTAATTTGCCTAATTGATCATCTTGGCAGCTTGCTGAAGTATGGGGCCTCATCCGAATGTTCCGTTTGAAAAATAGCACAACAGTGGAACACGAGCAATGAACCGCTATGCATTTACATGGCACCATTAATAGTGGGATCAAGACACAGTCCAACGACTTGCACTCAAGCGTTGACTTTCGGGAAAAATCCTTCGAATGAGGCCATGCGAGATCTCGCATATCACTGTAATAAGTACCTTAAACAGATAGATATAGCAGATACTGCCTGTTATGATGATAGTATTTCTCTTGTTATGAGCATGCATGCCTTTAGATGCCGGTATGCATAGGGACATAACATGCATTTGAATATGCCCAGCAGCTATGCGGAACTTGGGCGGCTGTTTTTGAATCTCACTCATGTTTTTGTGTGACCACAGGCACCGCCGATCCGTTTCATATTGATGTGTAAGACACTCGCACGCGTCACGCTCTCTGTCTGTTAAAACACGGTTAAGAGAATCCCTCAGATCTCAAACACAGCAGCCAGGGACCCACTAGTGTTTGATACTGTTGCATCTGGTTGGGGAGTTTACAGTTTCGGCAATTGTGCTACTGCTACGGTCTACTAACGGGGAAAACATATATTTGCTGCTTTTTGCACATTACGAGTCCATCACTGCTGGAAACTGACATCCTGCAGGTGCTTGACAGGTCTGTGGGAGATGCCTTAATTAGCCCCCCCCCCCCCCATCTGTGGAAAGCACCCAGGTAGCGGACCTCTGGCAGGCAGGTATGTCACGTGATCCAAAATCACAGGCTGAAGCATAGAGATGGGAACACAGAACAGCTGTGCAGTTTTACAGATGCTTGTTTATGTAATGCTGTTATTTCAGTTATATTCTTTTATAAAATATGCAATTTTTCATTTGTATTCTACTTGTATTGAAATGTATTTATCACTTCTGTAGTGATCAGAATTTTAATGTAGGTAGTCAAAAATTTCTAAAGATTATTCATTCTGAGTGAAAATAATTGCTGATATGATATCTTGTTTGTCTGGCAAAATCTGGAAATTCTTCATTTATTTTCTGGAGCCTTTCTAGCATATAGTGCTGCAGTGTGTGTGTTCTGATCTCCTCGTAATGCAGTGTGTGTGTCCTGATCCCCTCGGAACCGGTATGTGTGTTGTCCACCCATCCATATTTTCCAACTGCTTGTCCTATTCAGAGTTGCAAGGAGGGAACAACCCAGGAGGGGGCGCCACCCCATGGCAGGGCACACTGACACACCACTCAGTCACACATGCACACCTATGGACCATTTGGTAACTCCAGTTAAAAGAGGGGCTGCCATTAGGGAAATAACTGTTGGTAGGCAGAGGACTGCAGTTAGGGTTAGGGTTGCCTTTAGGGTTATAGTTAGGGTCAGGCATGTACAGGTGGAGGAGGCTTAGATCTAGGGTTAAGGTTATTATCAATAATAAATGTTACTTCATTGATCCTCATGGGGAAATTCTCTTTTTGCCTCCCCCATCGTGCTCTCTGTAGGTGAGAGCAATCTGGCCACAAAGGGCAGCCACCTGTTATGGCACCCAGGGGGACAGGGACTAAGGTATCCGCAGACGTGCCAAGGCCAGGCTCGAACCAGTGACCTTCTGATCACAGGCACAGGGGCTTGTTTAACTGAGCTACATGCTGCCCTCTAACTCTCCTGTGCCACCCTTTGAGATCTGCAGTGCCCATTCCCACCCCCCGATCATGAAAATTTATACACTTGGCCCTCAAAAAAGTCTGTGCATGCCACTGGTTAGGGGTGCCTTTGAGGTTGGAGCTAGGATTAGGGTCAGTGGAGTAATCTGAGATTTTCAGAATCAACATCTGCCTCAAACTGTAACAGGCCTTGAGTGACTCACAGAGGACATATGCAACTACTCTGTCTAACCAACTTCTGCATTTTATTGAAGTATTTTCCACTGGAACCAGAATATCATGTGATTCCCTTTATGTACGGATCACCAGTAAAATAGACTATGACACTACACCACAATAAACCTCACAATAAACTGTTCTTAGATTGAAAAAAATATTTTATGGAGTAATACGTAATGTAGCTAACAAACATAATACTTTGAATAACAAATAAATTAAAAAACTGACTCAGCAGAGTTGAAGCTTGGATTATTATTATTGTCTTTCTAGATGGATCCAGGGGTTAATGTTGTGATTAATTTATTAAATGACTCTCTCTCTCGACTATGAGTGAGCTAAATGACCCATCCACCACAACAAACAATCTTATTTGTCATGTCTTTAGCATGACATGAGTCATTTTTTTCCCACAATTAGCAGTTGTGTCACCAACATTAACTCTTCCATTTTGCTTGTGAGAATGGATGGTACCGTCTTTCCGAGTGAAAGTTTGTCGTGTTGCATGGAAAGGGAAAACTCTTCTGACGCTGCTAGCAATTAACTCTTTTCTGGTCCCCAGATTTATCAAAATACTGCTGCACTTCAGAAGGCATTTTATAGCAATTATACATTAGTATTCACTCCCACACTACTCACAATGCGGGTGTGAATATTAAGGTAAATGGGGACTGGAGTTTTTGGATAATGACTTACTGCACAGATTGCTTACGATTGTAATTCATCATATGCGTTATTAATAATTATCAATAAATGGATAAATGATTGAGGCCCTAGGATTACAGTATGCATGTGGGACACCTGTCATTAGCACTGCATTCTCCCTCATAGGAACAGAAACTCACCAGTGTGTTTGGAATGTGACGAGAAACGTAAAAGTATCCATGGATACGGTGATGACCATGAAGGCGCTCAGTCACACAGAGACCGGCTGAGGCAAAATGGGCGCAGGGCAGAAAATGAATTGTCTTGTATGTCAATAAGGGGGGCTAAGGTGTTGCATGGCTGCCCCCCCCCCACCCCCATCTGTATTCATTTGCGTGGCACTTCATTCCACGCAAGACGAATTTCCTCAGACAGAAAGTATAGCTTCCAGACGCCATCAGCAGCAACTCAGGTATCAGATGACAACACAAGGAAAATTAGGACAAATTGTTTGGTGGGGGGGGGGGGGGGATCACACAGAATGCCTTTGTAAGCATAAATTTGGTAACCTACTACTGCCAAGCAAAAGTTTATAATGGCTTCTATTTCCTCTAAACATTTACTTTAGGTTCGTAGTATGGAGTCATTTTTAATCGCTGTCGTCACTTTGGAATGAGTTATCTGAAATCTCCATCTCCTGGCTACTGAAACAAACTCATATTTTCAAACTATCCATTTCACTCTCATTGCATCGCCTGTCTGTACTTTAGAGCTGTTTTCTTTTGCATTACACCCAATGGAAACACACACTGCTGCAAAGACAAACCAAGAGCATAAACCAAGAGCATGAAATCATAAGCACACACACTTATGCTCTCCTTCTCCTCTTGTACTGTCCATCTCCAGCAAAGCAAAAGATCAGTCTAATGGTGTAGATCAGTGTTTCCCAATCCAGTTCCCGGGGGACTCCCAGACAGTCCAGATTTTTGTTCTCTCCCAGCTCCCAGTCAATCAAGAACACAGAATCCCTGGGGAATTATGAGTGGGGAGCTGAGAGGAAGATAAAATGTGGACTGTCTGGGGGTCCCTGAGCACTGGGTTATGAAATACTGGTGTCGACATCACTAACACTCCCCTGATAAACTGAAGATGAAGCAGATTCAGGGATATGAACCTTTTTTAACTGAATCACAAATTCATTTCTTATTTCTGTCATATTCTAATTTGGTACCAGAGCAAACGTTAAGCCGTCCTCATGTTTTTCCCATCTCAGCAAGCTAATGTTTGAAACCAAAAAACCCTTTTGGCTCAACTTATATGTAAAATATAGCAGATAAAGGCAACAAGGCTTATTATAAACTATTCAAACAAATCTCATACTGGGCAAGATGTATTTTGCTGACTTTGGTACATTTGGGGCACTGATGTTCATACATGCTTAAGAAATTGTGAAATTAACAAATTGTACTGTAAAGATAATGACTGCAAATTGAAGTTATGTTTCATAGAAGGTTATAGAATATATGTGTGTGTGTGTGTGGGTGTGTGTCTCTCTGTGTCTCAGTCTCTGTCTCTCTGTCTCTGTCATTGTGGGGTCGTTGGTATCCCCCCCACAGTCCAAAAACATGTTAAGGTGTTGGCTGCAGGTGTGAGTGCAATGGGTTGGCAGTCTGTCCTTGCACCCATTGATTCTGGGATAGGCTCCAGACCTCGTGACCCTGCATCACACAAGCATGGAAAATGGATGGAAGGGCAATAAGTAAAAATGGTAATTAAACTAAATATGAGCTACACAAATTATCAGTGTTATCTAATAAATAGGAGTGAAAACACTAAGGCAGGTAATTCACCAGAATCGCATGCATTCCTTCTTAAATAGGACACAAAAATGTTACATCAGCTATGCAGAAGTTTATTGGGGCAGAGGTAAATTAAGAGCAATTTATCCTCTGGATCTTTGCGACATCAGAAGTCAAGGGAAAGTGTTAATTCCTCAAAACAGGAACAAACAGAAAGAAAAAAGGTACTGGCACTAAAAATAAAAAGGCATGTCTCTAGCTTAAGGTCATTAGGGAAAAGGTGGAGGACAAAACAGAAAGCTTCCCGGCATCTTCAGACTGATGTCCTTTATCAAAATGGGTGGGGGCTGAAGCTTGATGAATGATCCAGTGCATTATTGCTTGATGGTTTACATTAAGTAAATTCTCCAGGAAAGGATGCTTTGAAGATAATGCTTGCTTGCATGTTTTGAGACCAAAGCTCTCCTCCTTGAGATCCAATATGTTTTACACTGTGATTCACTCAGTTAAATTAAAAATACAAATGCTGGTTCTCTCTCACTCAGTGTAGACCTGCAGCACAGCATTTTTAATCTCAGCAGTATTTACAAATATTTAATATCTGCATGTAGAATTTGTAGACTGGGTAAATATTGAATGTTTTCACTCTATATTTAAAATTGTTGGGTTCCTCAATATTTCTTAACAGCAGTCTGTCTACTTGTGTGTTTCTTTTCAAACTCACATCACACAAAATATACTAAGAAAGTAGTACAATGGCTATTACGGTGTTCTCAGTATACGGACACAATAAGCTTATCTGGTTATAGGTGTAGCGGGCAATTGTGTGGTAAAAACCTCACATAAAAACCTCTAATAATCTACAGACATTAGTTTGTAAAGTCCACACACCTGAAAATAAGGTTCTTTTTTCAGTAGGTGGGATGAGATTACTTACTGGACACTGAGATAAAATTAAGATTAAGAAGTTTTTAGTCATATGCACGGTAAAACAGTCAGTTACACCAGACAATGAAAATCTTAACCTGCATGTTCCATCTGGGCACAGTTGACACAGATCAAGCATAAGACACAATACAAAATAATAGAAAAAATACAATACAATTCAAAACAAAACAAAATAGAACTATTAGCCAGACATGGGCCTTGGAGGGTCATGGATATCCTGAAAGACTCAGGGGATCCAGGAGTCAAACGGGGCTCTTGAATATGTAAAAGTGGGTGAGAGGTCCCAAGGTGACATTTCATCAGGGGGCCTCATAATTTCTAGATTTACCCCCGTTGCCTTTTGGATTGGAGAGTGAGAGCAGTGATTCCCAATATATTCAACATAACTCAGCCTCTCTTTTCCACTAAAAGAGTACTGATTAGATGTCTGGTACAAAGTATAGGACTATAATGGTATATAAAGGTACAAGCAAAGACGCAGTGTGTGGCCCTACATGATCAGGAGATCGGAGTCATTTCACCATTGGGCCCTTGAGCAAAGCACTTAAAGCCAAATTTGACCCCGATCTCTCAAATGTCTCCTAACAAAAGAGTTTGCTAAATAAGTAAAATTTAAATATGAGGCGCTGTATATCAGCGATTCTCAACCAGTGAGTTGTGACCCAACTTTGGAAATGTCAACATTTTAAAACTACTGAGCTCCTATGCTGATCCACGATCAGATTTCCCAGCCCCAATCCTAGAATTAACCTATATAAACAGGTCTTGGGTCTGCAACTGCTTAGCGCAGAATTAGTGAACTCTCAGCCAATCCAAGAAGGCGAACCACAGAAGCTTTATTTAAAAGTCACTGGCATATCCGATCAGATTTGTGTGATAGGCATTGATTGGCTTAAATTGCATTGCATGCTTGATCACAGCATTAATTTAAACCTATACTTGATATAGGTTTGTGACTGAGCTGACATGGTAAAAATTGGGTTGCGATGAAAAAAAGTTGTGAACCACTGCAGTAAATGTTGTCGCTGGGGGGGGTTGCCCAAGCTGATTGATTTTTCCGTTGCTTTCAGCTCTGCCTGGAAGAACTGAACAATCGGTCCATCTTCCATAAGGCTTCTTCAGTACAGCGGCACTCACACATGGCCAGTCATACGCCACACCAGAAATCCCCCATTTCACAGTGGCCAGTGTGGTAACGACATCGTAAACTGGGCCAAACTAACGAAAGACCGGCTGGTGCGATAACTGGGCCTGTCATCATCACTAATATCCAAACCAGTCTCTGATGCCAGCATGCTCTGCATCTTATGCTCAGCACTTATAGGCTAAGGATGACTTGCATTTGGTCCCACTTCAAAAGACACTTTTTAATTGGGTCTCTCTTTGCACCATTTACCTTAAATTAGAGATATGCACACTATTTTCTCTCAAAGACTGACCAATAAACCATTTTGCACAATTTATTTATTTATTGTAGCATAATACTGTATCATAAGCCTGATTCAGTTTATGAAATTATGGGCTAATATGAAGCAGCACAGTGGCTCAGTGGGTGACATTGTTGCCACAAACCTCCATGTTTACAGGATTGACTAATGCCTTCGCTCTGCATGTGGAGCTGCATGTTTTCTCTGTGCCCCACATTTCCCCCTGCTGTCCAAATATGGGCTAATTGGTGCCTCTACATTACCCACAATGCATTATTGTGTCCCTGTGATGTGTAGCCACCCCAGCCTTGTGCCCTTGCCTGGGATAAGCGCCAGCTGTGACCCCAACCATGATATTTATATGCAATTATTTACTGTTTGATAATGTCTCAAGTTCATTTAATTGTGGACCTCTTTTACTATGGTTTGACACTTGCCTGTCAAAAATGGCATGCTTCTTTATGTTCAAAGATCAGAAAATGCAATTTTTGTATTACCTGAGCCCTCTTCCTGCAGATGAGGTCAAATAAACCTCAAGAGAATGATAAGCGTGAAATTGGCAATAAAAAAATATCAGGGGTGCTTAGAACATTTATAAAATTTTACATGGGTATCTATTATACAATAACAGAGTCATATTTTAGGCTCCAAAGGGAGTCAGGTGACCATGACAATTCATCCTGGTTTGTTCCACCCGTCCTAGGTTCCTTGTGGTTTTTTGTTGTCTTCTTGCATTTCTAGTTCTATCCATCCCTGAATCAGGAAAGGCTGCATAAAAGAAAATTCTGCTCACCAAGTCATCAGGATTCCACCACGTATTTGTCCGCAACAGTCAGGATGGACTGCTGCTTTTAAAATCTGCCTTTTGTCACTTATACAATTCTGTATACTCAGGAACTGTTACCTGAACAATTCTGTACACTTGAGTGCTGTTACTCACACAGTTCCTATACTCAGAGGCTGTTACTCACACAGTTCCTATACTCAGAGGCTGTGACCAAACTGACTGCTGACCAAAATGGAGTGGGTTCAGATGTTAAGGAGAGACATCTACTAAAAACTCTTAACCCTTCACCAACAAATTACTGTAATAAATATGTGAAATCATAAACATTCTTGTATGAGTTGTCAGAATGAGATCAAATCAGTTCCTACAATGAAAAAAAGAAATTAAAATCGCAACGGGCAACTTTTAGCTCTTTTTTTACTGCTAATGTTGCATATTATGGGCTCATAACAGCCTTATATTTATTACAGTAAAATACTTTTTCTTGCCCATTGGATTAGATGAATGTCCACTGACTTTCAATATAGCAAAGAAAAACCTGAAATACAGATTTTTTTTCCTCTGGAAAGGGCACAAGTCTATATGTGTGGGGGGTGGACTTTGGGGATGGACAGGGTCTTGTTGCAACTTGGCAATGTTTTACCCTAGGAAATGAATAGTCAAGAAAAGTATTCTCTTGTGTGAGAGTGTTTTGAAATTCTTCACTATGCTTCATGAATAAGTATGAAAATGTAAAGAGGAACACAACAGGCCACATTTAAAAATGACCCTGTATAGGAAAGCCAAGTTTCTATGCACTTATGGGCCGCACATTTTATTCAGGAGTGTTTTGAAGCATTTTTACTATCTTTTTGGTCTCAGGGATGCTGAGAAATCAGATATTTGTTTTCTAGTGTCCGATGTGTTGGGTTCCAAATTATGAAAGGTCATTTTAGTGTAAGATTACTTAAGTTAGCAAGCTTGAAGTCTAAATATTGAAATGGTTTTGATTCTGTACATACAGGTAATGTTCTAAAAGTCTTTGTAAACATCTGTACATAAGGTACTACAAAGTCTCAGATCCCTACTCTATTTACACATTATATAAAACCTAAAAGAACTATGTAAGAATTCTTGAATAAATACAATCCTTATTTGGTCCTATGGGAAAATTCTGTTATTTTGTGTGGCCTCAGTGCAATATATTGTAGCTCAGAGATGATACCTCATGCTGCATTATTGAAATGTTATACTTTATCATTTTGGCTCACAAGCAAAAATATTATGCTGGAATTAATTTCCCATATGACAAAACATTGCAGTAAATGAATAAAACAAAGTGCTACATATATTGGGTTAACCAAGTGACTGAGCTAATACTGCATGACATAATCATCATTTTTCTGCACTAACACTTTGTCAAAATAGCATGGAAAAATTAGCTTTCATGTTCTCCCACGAGCTTTAATGTTTCTGTAGGCGTTTATTTCTAGGTACGGCTGTTTTCCTTTGTAGATTCCCACTAAACTTGCCCGTATCACACATATTGCATCCTGCCGTTATAAAAAAGAAACAGTTTCACAAAACTCCTGTAGTGATGGACATAGCGCAGGTTCCAATGGAAACCATTCCACTTGGTATTTTCCATCATACTAAACCAAAACCCATCCGCTGTGACCTTCCATAACGTCTATTACTGCCTTCACCTTTGAGCTCAGCGGCTGGGTGTAAGAAAAAATATCTTTATTTTATTTAAAATAAATTAAAATATCTGTTGAACTGCATGCTGCATGCTGAGTATGAAATGCAGACGAGCTTCAAAGTCTGTGTATAA
This sequence comes from Hyperopisus bebe, assembly GCA_026777045.1. Lineage (NCBI taxonomy): Eukaryota > Metazoa > Chordata > Actinopteri > Osteoglossiformes > Mormyridae > Hyperopisus > Hyperopisus bebe. The sequence goes on along the minus strand of JAODJW010000033.1, from coordinate 6,705,421 downwards.
AAAATCAAGGGCCACTCTGAAGACCGAAAACTCCTAAGGCTTTTCTTAATGTATGAGCTAGGTGTGGGGGGGCAAAGAGAATTAGTAGGAATTACCTTTGATAGCCACAAAGGGCATTACACCGAAAGCAGAGCTGAAGCAGAGTCTTCACCAGTAGTTTTGCTAAAAAGATGTGATTTATTTTTTCCTCCTGCGTGTGCCGTTTGGTTTTTACTTTTCACCGGCCTGCCAAATGCTTTTCGACAGTTTCAGCTGGAAGAAACATTTGACTTCCGGCCTTATTATAACTCAGAATCCAAGGACACAGCAGCCTGGCCGGCAACAGATCAGCATTACTCCTCATGGGAAAGCGGAGTAACTTTTTATTCAACTCCAAGAAGAAAAACACTACACTGACAGCTCAGTATAATTATTTAATGATAAGAAACACTAAACCATCCTGAAAAAATATGCATGTCATACTGTATAAATGCTAGTATTGTGGTAGGCCAAGGAGCCATGAACAATCCATCCATGTCTCCACCCACCCATCTTCTAACCGCTTATCTTGGTTGGGGTCATAGAGGAGCCCAGGGGCTTAACCCAGATAGCACAGGATGGGATGCTCATCCATTGCAAGGTGTATGTACATATCCACACCCTAGGGGCAATTTATATATTTTTTACATTTTTATTAATTTAATAGAAGCGACATACATTTTTGATAAGGCAGAGTTAGCCAGTGTTGGGGGTAACTGGGGATTCAAGGCCTTGCTCAAGGGCTCAAAGGGCAAAATTGTGCTACCCACCCTGGGAATTGAACCAAGAACCTTCCACCCATAGGCATAGTGACCGAGCCTGCTGAGCCGAATCCCCGTTAGGTTAAGTAAGGTCCCCGTTAGGTGCTTGTGTTTGGACTGTGGATGGAAAACCAAGTATCCAAAGAAACCCACAAAAGATAGAAGCACACGCAAACTCCACCCATACAGACCCTCCCCATACAGACCCACCCCATGCAGACCCTCCACATACAGACTCACCCCATGCAGACCCTCCCCATACAGACTCACCCCATGCAGACCCTCCCCATACAGACCCACCCATCCTATACAGAGCAGAGGTGGGATTTCAAACCCCAGCGCTGGGGCTGTGAGGCAGCGTGCCCCACATGCCATGGACAATTAAAAAAAATGCAAAAATTATTAATACAGCAGGCAGAATAATTAATGTTTTAACCAAGTACTTAAGACTAATTTCTGCATCACAGCTCATAATTATATTATTCCACATTTAATGTTTTAAGCAAAAATTGAAATAAGAAAAAAACCCAAACACTGACTACTCCAAAGCTTACTGCTTTTAGTACTGATTTAGGTCAATATCACTTTAATATTAACATAACACTTTTCACATTAATCACCTGTTTAGTACATTACTGCAAATATGAAGAAAGAGTAAAACACTAATGACAGATTATTACACTACCCATCTTGCAGAAGATACATTTATTTAAAATTAAATGCCTGCAAAAAACACCTCAATTCACTGAAAACACCTTGGAATATTTATAACATACCTTAAAAGTATCGGAATATTAATGTGACACTTGAGTTCCGGATTGTTTCAAACCAAAACGATCATCATAGTGCAACAATAGCGGTAAATCACGCAGAGTCCTTATTAAGAAAACCAACATGATCTGTGAGCATGACGTTCCCCAGTATCCTGTGAGTGTGTAACCTTGCCAGGAGCAGAACTCGCCATCCCCAAGCCCCCATCATGAACTCTGCCCAAGTGACCCCATCTAAACCCCGGTGAGACCAGCAGCCTATTCGGGACCAGCTGCATCTCATTAGCTATGGTGCTTCTTAGCCCTGGGCTGATTATCTATCCTCATTGGGCTTTAACTGATAAGGTTAATGTTCTTTCTTTCATTTTTCTGCTGGCTGGATTACATGAGCAGTAATCATTGTTAGTCCTTCTGTGATCATCCTTTGATAATATTTATTAAATATTTTTAATGTTTTTATGATACTGTTCTTGTTAGTATTTAAATTATATATGTAATTTAAATACTATAAAGTTTTATTGTCATGTGTTGTCCAAGGCACTCAGTGAAATTCTTATACACTCACCTAAAGGATTATTAGGAACACCTGTTCAATTTCTCATTAATGCAATTATCTAATCAACCAATC
>JAODJW010000033.1:6675761-6690380 GCA_026777045.1 Hyperopisus bebe | reverse complement strand
ATTTTGTAGCTGATTTGGAGGAGAACAGGGAAAAAAAATTCCCAGGGATTCAGGAAGACTACTTTAGATTGAGTAAACTGCTCATTAGCAACTGAGTGTTTAAGTGGAGAAATGAAGAAATGTGAAAGTCTACAGAATAAGGCACCTGTTTCATTTAGATTTGGTGTTTCTTATGATTCCTGAAGTTTCTGCGTTTTTGTGGATTGCATTACACTACTTTTGTGTTGATAAGATATAGATCCCATCCCCCCTTTTCCAGAGCTTGCCTGAGATTGCATCTAATACATTTGTCTTAGTTGTGTTTTTTGTTTGTGTTTTGTTTATGTTTTGTTTGCTTGTTTCTAAAATTGGCATAAACATTAGTTATAACATTGTTTACATTTATATGACAACATCTAAAAGACCTTACAATAGTTAACTAATACAGCTACCACAATTCAGGAGCAATTTGCATGAAGAGGGTTCAGTTGACCTTTAGGTCCCTCGTTGAACTTCAGGGGATGCATCCATGTCATCAACAACTACGCCCCCGGCTACTCAGAAATAAGGATATTCATGTGCTAATTTTATGCATTCACCCAAAGCAACTTGCCTATTTATAGGGCAAAATTTTACCAGCTCCACCTGTTATTTCAGGCAGTAGCTTTCCGCATACTTAACGACTGCACTACCGTCTGTTCTCCATCTTGAAGCTGCAGTAGTGGCAGATTTCTCCTGCCTAAATGTGCGTTCTCACATCCTCGCGACACTTTGGCACACATGCGTTCAGCCTGCTGTGAGTCATACGGGATGCCGTACGACCACAAAAATATGACCTAATTAAAGTGATGAATCACAAAAGTGCAAAAACAAAACAAAAAAAAAATAGCGAATGCAAAATGTATGCTATCCTATTAGTTTTGCATGTTGCATTCATTAAATATTGTATTAAATTATGGATAACTATAAGTATCCCCTGTGTTGGTTATTACCAGGCACATGCAGATAGGGGAGGCTAGTAGCCCAAGCCATTGCCCCTTTCAACCACAAAAAAAAAAAAAAAATCTATAACGACATGGTCTGGAACATGTTGGCAGTAAGACACTTGTTGAAATTGGCTCTTTACCATACGCTAATGCCAATACGCTAATGCCAATACGCTAATCGCTGGTGATTGGTAAGGATGCCTGTGACAGCACATGCTTAATTTTTCCAAATGCAAAGTGACTCTCTAGCCAGAGATCTTCCATTCACTGCTTTCTGCAAGTGGGTAGATATCACCAAAACACTAAATTGTATATTGTGATATAGCTTTTTTGTGTTATTTTTCTGTTAGTAACATAAGTGTTTGTGAATTGAACGTAAAGAATTTTTCTTTGATAGATATGCATATTTGGACTGTAAAACTAATACTCACTTGCTTGATAAATAAGCAGTTACCCGGTTGTGAATGGAGATCTGTTCTCCAATTCTGTCCTTGAATTTGTAGGAATAATAATAATAATAATAATAATAATAATAATAATAATAATAATAATAAAAAGAACAGGGGTTCAGCAACCAATGCTTCTTGGAGCCCTAATTACACTGTACTGTACTGAACATCAAGCCATTGAACCACTGAAGCAATGTTTTCACAAGCGTTTGTTATTACGAACCATTGTATTTAACCCACATTTTAATATAATAGGTTTTATGGCGGCCCATTTGTAAGTAGGAATTATCTGTATGTTAGATGTTCGTAAGCTGCGATTTGCCTGTTTACTATCTATTTATTACATCTTCAGTACGAGTTAAGAACTTGATTACCACTGTCTGGTACTCATCATTGCCATATCTGTGGGTGGTGTCTTTTTTGGGTTGGGGGGGGGTCTGCGCCCTTTTCCTGTGCTTGACCCACTGCCTAACCCTGACCTGGTTAAGTGTTAAAAATGTGTGGACTGATGGGCAGCAATTTTGAAGATTGTCCAAGTATATGTGAATACACATGTAAACGTATACATACACAAAGAGTGGTAGAAATGTTCCAAGCCTTCCTCTCAAACAGATTATCTATTACAGTGTACACAGTAATGTTATTGGTCACTAAAAATTGTTTATTCAACATGAAGGTTACCAAACAGGAATAAATCTGTTAGTCAATATCCTCATGTGGCTTCACCAAATAAATCCAGGGATCCCAGGAACAGACAGATTTGAAAGGCCACAAGCAGCAGGACTGAGGGCTCAGACAGAAGTAGGCAGACTAATAATGCGGGATAATGAGGGCTTACAGGTGCAGCACATGGGGGCAGCGGCTTTCATTATGCAGTTTGCCGGCATCGATGTAACGTGGAATTTTAAAAGTCTGAGAGGCTTTTTTTTTGGCATAGCAATAGCAAACAGGGCCGTGCAATGCGGCGATAAACTAAGCGGAAATGGCAGGTTACTCCTTGGGGTAATCAGGACTGGATAAGTACAGTGCTGGTATGATTGAAACGGAAAACATGAAAATAAAAAGTGTGGCGAGTGTGTGAGTGTGGGCAAAAAAAAATACATATCAATCACAACGTTGCTGCTTAATCCCAGGCTAACGCAGTGACTTTGGTTTGGGTTAGTGAAGGTTAAATCTATACTGGGAACAAGGGCAGGCAAACTGAACTAGGCAGGTAGGCTGGTGGTCCACCACATCCTCCAAACAGAGGCTTCATTCTATTTACATCAGTCAATATTCCTGGACTCCCTCACGAGCCCTGGAAGGATTTTAATAGATTTCTCAGCCATTTCTAAAGTGGTTTTATATATTTTTAATAAACCTCAATTTCCTCACATTTTTTCCACCAAAAAGAGGGCCTTTGGTATCAATGTATCGTGCACGACAATCTCATTATTGAATAACGTCATGTAAATACTACTAAACTGAATGACGTTTCTTCACCTCGGATCAATTGCAATAGATTAATTACTTCTTTTAATAATATTTAAGGGTAGCATGTTGTATGTCTAGTTTGTCTATTGAATAACCACGTTTAAAACCCATTACATTTGTAAATCTTCTGACGTGGCTTGGTTAAGACGTCATGATTACTCCAAGAATAAGTCTTGGAGGCAGTGTAATACCGGCTTAAGGCATATTGGTAGATAGATCAACTTGTTACTGGGATTTGGGAGCAAGGAACTGGAATGCAGCAGTAGAGACAGATTTCGCAGAACAAGGTAAGGAGTGAATTTGAAGCAATAAATTCAGCACAGGGGAAAACTCAGAAAAGAAACTGGAAATTTGGTCAGGAGCAGGCCTGCCAAAAATGTCCTCTTTCCATCCTCCCTTCCCCAAGTAACATGTTTCTGCTCACTGTCCCAATCAAAGCAAATCTTATTCCGTTTCTTCCTTTCTTTTATTTTACTAAGATTATATTTGGGGATGTCCAGATCCGATCACGTGATTGGAAATCAGGCCCGATCATGTGGTTTCAGACTCGATTGGAATCGGACGTTACCTCCCGAACAGGACTCGGATATATATGTATATATATTCTCATTATTTTTTAATACATCTATAGTTATGCGGTGGCACAGAGTTAGACCTCTTGACTCCACACAGAAACAGCACGGAAGCAGCTTGAAGCGGAAAGCGCGAGTATGTCTGCGGTCTGGAGGTATTATAAAGCTGATGACAACAACATTGCCATAGCAAACTGTGAGATATGTAAACTTGGGATTGCAAGAGGTGGAAAGGAAAAGGCTACATTTAACACAACAAACCTGATAGGGCACCTCAAAAACAAACACCCGACACAATACAGCGAGTTTACCCAGGCAACCCAGCCGAAGACGAGTCAGCTCACGCTGCAGGAGAGTTTGAAGAGGAGAGAAAAATGCCCCGTGACAGCGCGAAGGAGTAGGACATCAGAGCCAAGATAGCACAAATGATCGCAATGAGTGACCTGCCATTCGCCTTTGTGGAATTAAATAAAAAATAAGAAACATCCTGGATCTGTTTCTTCGCTCTTCTTTATTCTTTTTTTATGTATTATAGAAGTATCGGATCGGGACTTGGTATCGGTACATACTCAAAATCAAATTACTCGGACTCGGACTTGAGGGCAAAAAAACCTGATCGGGACATCCCTAATTATACTGTTACATTTTATGTTATTTTTGGAGCCAAATCTGTAAATGTTTTTCCATTTTGTAGGCTGCATTTTGAAATCAATTTTAACACTTTCATTTAATAATTATTATTCATGCCTTTGATTCTGTCACAGGGCATATATCTGATCAACCAGAGACAAAAAGACATAACAGAAAGACATAAATCATACAGGATAACACTGCTTCATATTTATGAATCATAGGTTGACGATGTAATATGTGATGATGAGTAATCATGAGCAGGGAAATATTCAGCTTTTGTCATATAAAGGTATGGCTGATGTCATTATCCACAGATGATATTCAGAGGTGAATGGTAATCAATGAGGGTGCCAGTGGAGTCAACTCAAGGATTTATTTTCTCAGTCTAATGAACTTCTTGGGGAGACAGTCTTCGAAAAGCCATGCCTTTAAGGTATCAAGCAACTCCTTGATGCTAATCTGCCAGCTGTTTTTCTCTTTTCAAATGAACTGGGGGGCATCCCGATGGTTGATCGTTTTCCTGAACATAAAAGGACTTCTCACAGTTTCACATTTACCATTTGAAAGACTGCTGTCGTCCTGTGTTGAAATTATAGCACCATCCACCTGCTGGCACATTCACCAGATGATTCAACACGCTGAACAGAAGACGTTGCTGGATCGCTCCATCTCGCCCGTAGCAAAAAGGAACATGTCTAACCCCCCAGGAGCATCAACATGTGGATTATACTTCAGCAGCTTTTGTTCGGTCTCACTAAAGAACTTGTATAAAAAGGAAATTCTTATGTGAGTGTGCTTCTGCCATTAATCCTTAGCCCTGTGAATTCTTGTTGATTGGCATTAACCCCATTTAGGGCAATGTGGTGGAGTCCTGGCTCCTCGAGGTTCAGAGAGCACTAAATTAGATTAATTAAATTCACGTGGGGAGATGGAATTACACCAGCGGTAAGGATATCCACACGAAACCCCGGCAAAAAACAGACAGCAGCGTTTGGTAAATATTACTCCATAATTAGGGGTGCATTGGTTCTGAATGGCTATTTTGTTTTAGATATCGTTTTGTGGAACCTGTCCAGGGAAGCGTAAGGAACAATGAAGGATACAGCTATGAACTGCAAGGCATACTGAGAGCCTTCTAGAGTAAATAGTTTGCCAAAAACGGTGAGACCAGAATAACAAATGTGACGGCATGTGTGCTGTGATTAACATGGACCCGTCATGCCTCTGCAGACCTGGGTTTGAGTCCCTGCTCTGGCTCCATGTTTGTATGTTCTCGTTTCGGGTTTCCCTCCACAGTCCAAAAACATGCTAAGGTGAATGGCGTTTGGCAAAGGTGTGTGTGTCCTGCCATATGCTCATTGTGTCTGGGATTGGCTCCAGACCCCATTAATGTTGTTGAGGATGAACAGCATATAAAACGAGTGAATGAATTGTTACTGTGACAAAAAAACTGTAATCCCAAATCCATTTAATATTGTGGGCGACATTCATTTCACAAATCTTACATAAATAAAAACTGAAAACCAAATAAAACAGTCTATGCTGATGATATAATACAGCTCCGTCTTAAACACGTAGGTGTGCATTAGACGTTAATCTTATTAAACAGGCTTCTATATATCAGTTACACCTCAACAGATGGCAACATACAGATAACTTTGACTATTGATTGTGCACAAGCAGCCGTACCAGTTCCAATTGAACAAAGGAGGAATGGAGTCATTTTTGAATACATATCACATTAAAAATCATTTCTGCCATAACAGTGTTGGTAAGAAGAGGCTTCAATATATGAAGAGTTAAAAATTGTATTAGATTTGTTGCTCATTTAAATGTAAATCAGCACCTGTAATTGCATACCATTAACTCTCCATGTGCAGATGGATACACTATATTTACATAACATAGCAAAATACAAGAGAGACGTACAGTACCTTACAGGCATACAGCTGTTAGGGAGCCAACTGGGCATAAGTGAAGCTAGGAGGAGCTTCTAATAAATGACTAGTAAGAATGGTAAGTTAGCATTGTAGCAAGAGATATACAATACATGGTAACACTTTACTTACAGCCATGTCTTTAGTGTTTTACAAACAGATTAATAACAAATAATATAATAATACATTCATAAAGCATTATAAATCTGGCTACATATATACATACATATATACATATATATATATATATACATATATATACATATATATATATCACAAGACAGCACATTATATTGTATTATGCATTATGAATGCTTTATGAAGCTTTCATCTGCAATGCACTATAGATACCTCTATAATGTATTGCGATGGTTGACATAAATATTAAGGATGCTTTGTACTGTATTGTAAAGGTATCTATAGTGCATTGTAGATGAGAGCTTCACCAGGCATTTGTAAAGCATAATAAACATCGCTATAATGTGCTATGCCTTTCGATAAATATTTATAGCCATGTTTATAATGCTTCATGAATGCATTATAATGCATTATGAATGTGTTTATAAATTACTAAAAACATGGCCTTAACTAAAGTGTTACCCAATATATGACAAAGAACGCAGCAAGTACCAAAGCGCTATTCAAATCAAAGACTACTGCAAAAATAAGAACACAGATTATGACAGAGCGGGTCAGCGGATTTATGAACTGAGGTATTCACACAAAAGATGGGTCTTGAGGTTGAACTAGAACAAACAGTTTTACTCATTTGCTTTCATTAAGCTGGACTCAAAAGGTAAATACGCAGTCTCTGCTGGGACTCTGGGCTGGGCAGTAGCGTGATGATTCATCACACAGGACGTGAAGAGGTTTAAGAAGCAGACACTCCTCATCCTTTATGAGTGACAGATCTCCTTCGGGGGCCTTTGTTTGCCATCCGCTGAGATGAGGCAGCCTGTAATCATATAGGTCTCCATCTTTTGTCCCTGCTGGTTTTCATTCCAGTCCGTACCATTTCCCATTTCCTCACTTTTATTTGGTTAAGTTCATAAATTCAGTTCATTCAATTGATAGTTTATTTATTTACTTTTACTTTTTTGAAAATTGTTGAAATAATTTCATGTTGCTCAAGATTTTATTTTGCATTACTCTGTTGGAAAGCCAGCTTGGCTGAATTATGTGACACAGGGGGTAGGACAGTCACCCAATCTTTACTATGTTAATTTGGTTAAGGAAGAAGAGGTGGGGCGGGGGCAGACCTGCAAAAACTGATAAAACTATATGACATATTGGCTCTGGGGTACACAGTTCAGATCCAGGACATTAGAGGGAAAGAAACGAAAGATGGATTCAAATAATGGTAACACTTAAAGCAGTGATCAAACTGCATTATAGATGCTTTCATAATGCATTATAATGGTCAACATAAGCCATTAAAATACATTAAGGTATTTATAGTGCATTATAAATGAGAGCTTCACAGAGCATTCATAATGCACAACAAATGTAGCTATAATGTGCTATGCCTTTTTATAGATGGTTATAGCCATGTTTATAATACTTTATGAATGCATTACAATGCATTATGAAGGTATGTATAATGCATTATACACGAGTGCTTTAAGTAAAGTGTTACCCAAATAACCAGCAAAAACAAAAAGTATCTAGGAATAATTAAACCGGCATGGTCACCTGAGTCAGCTTCCCAAGATGGGTAGAGCTTTGTATTCTGAGCTGTAATGTCCAAGTATTCAAGGTTAACACTTAGTTATTTTGAATGGAGCACAATTAATATCCCCACTAAATAGCATTTATAAATGATAGACATCTGCTAATATCCATTATCAATGTACAGTAGCTGACAAGGATTGATTAAATTCACCCATTCAACTTGTGAGCAAAGCAATAAGGAATAAAGGACACAGTCAATGGTATGTAAGCAAAATCAAAGGTTTTAATATTAATCAAGCAATGATTCATTTGAGAATTTGAGTTCCTTTTAATTTTACAGATCTACATCATTTGTAACACCTGAAGAAAATGATTTTACCAAAATTAATCAGTTTATTCAAGGTAAATTTGTCACATCTTTGGGCCGGGGAAGCGAACAGAGAACATGGAAGTGGATTAGAGCAGTCTTTCTCATTCTGATTGTCGGGGACCCACAGACGGTCCATGTCATTGCTCCTTCCAAGAACTCTGGCAGACAGTCCACACTTTTGCTCCCTCCCAGTCAGTGCTGATTTGAAAAACACTGGAATAGAGAATGGCAGGTTTATGTGCTGACATGATTGCCCTTTTCTATGCTAACTAGAACTGAAAATAAGCAAAAGCGCTACTGCTTTAGCTGGGTCTGAAACTAAAAAAGGGTGCAGGAAATGGGAACAAAAAAAAAAGCTCAACAGGTACACAAGGAACGGGGGGAGAAGCGCTGACCTCTGTGCCATAAAGCTGCTCCTCTGAGCAAACAAAAAAACCTCCACAGGTACAAAACAGGCTACATCAGGTCTTAATCCTAGCAAATTTGGTGCGGTTAAGTAGGAGCAATGCAAAAACTAATGTACAAAAACCACAGGGATCAAGGCACATGTGGAACAAATGAACTTGAACCATCTTCTTCCAGAGATGGCTGGTGACCTCATCAGTCTCTGTGCGCCCAGACTTACAATCCAGTGTTAGAATCACAGCAGCAAGAGATGAGTTCATCAGCCTCTAATGAAGATATAGCACAGTTTCTTGCACAGAATATCCCTGTAACAAAGCTGAAACAATAACTCTTGCCCAAAACACATTTACTCTGACATTGCAATGATATCAAGCATAATAAGCTCTCATTGTATGTTGGCTCTCGGATTCCAGAATTTATAAAAAGGTGCTTTAATACTTTAATCTGGCTATCGCTTGCATTTCAGGGATGCATTATGAAGATAATACTCTGTTTCATATGTGGGTTATTCACAGATGGCTGTGACAATTGATAATTTTAGAAATACAGGCAATTTTATCATTTATATGGAAAATACAAGTGGTAATCTTAGGTCCTCTGTTAAAATTTAAAAAAAAAGTTTTTTCCACCCTTCCACATAACCCTGTTACCAATTACTTCTGACAGTAAAACTTCAACTAACTCATCTTGCAAAACAAGGGAAAAATGAGAATTTTTTTGTTGTGTTAAAACCTTTGAGGTAACAAAGTCTCCTCACACACAGCTCCCAATCGAAAGATCAGTCTGTTTTTTTACAGATGTTTATAGTCAGTTATCCGATACTGTCACTAAAAGCAGCTTTTAGTAGAGGAATGGATTACAATAATAAAGTGCACTTGATTTGACCCAACAACATTCGGACTGTGAGCACAACAAGAACATGGATCCTGACCAGACCTTCTGCACGGCCATCACCGCTTCCATCCTAACAATAACTATCTTTAAAGCTTACATTTAGATAATATTAGCTGTTCCAAGCCTCATTTTTGTGTTGTCTCCAGAGTTCCTCCTGATTACATATATTCTCTGCCTCACCTAGTTTTTATCTTGCCATATTGCATTTTGTTATCTATACTCTTGTATACCCAATTTATCAACACAATTCTTTTTTTCCTTTTCCTGATTTTCTTCCCTCCTCTGTCTTGTGCCATCTGTCACCGAGATAAAAGATTATCAGCGGCACATAGACAGCCAGCTTGCAGCAGTGTCTAGATAATGCATCCACGTGTCGCTACGAACTGACAGCTCCAACTCATCCCCCCTGTCTACAGTGGCTAGAAAGCCTGACACTAACAGTTCACCCTCCACTACTGTCATCCACAATCAAACCTTTGTACGTTTTGTTTACAATTGTATTTATATCCAGTATTGTGTTTAATTTTATAGACATTGTCCAGAAATACTACTTGGTCACCTTCTTTGAAGCTCCCAGGGAACAATCTGCAGTTTATTCCCAAAACTGGCACTGGGATTCGTCCGTTTTTTATTTCCCACTGGAACAAATTATTGCAGATCAGACTCATGCCTTGTGACAACGTGCTTGTTAAAAATACATTCTGCTAAATAAAATTTGATTCGAATGAAAATTGTGGGAAAACCCCCATTGTCATTTTTTTTAAATCACTTGTGCTTGTCTGACTTTTAAAGGTCGTATCCAAATGCAATTTGGATTTTAAAAATATAATCATGATAATTATGTAGACTGTAATAAATCTAGTTATTCATTTGCCTGCAACAAGTGTTTTTAAAAACAAGACATTAGAAAAAGCTTTTAGAAGTTTTCCTTGTCATATCATGCTATTACATTAACACCAGCTCATCACAGTAATTCCAATCTACTCATTAATGGCTTCTGGGTGATGTTCACTGTATATTATGGTCATTCTTTTTCTTAATATGACAGTTTGGTCAGATGCTCACTTTGTGTGTTAATGATTGCTCGTTTGACCATCATGATCATGCTATAATAGTAATAATAATTTCACAGACATATATAGGATGAATCAATTGTATACAATTATATACAATTTTGGACTGCAGGCAGCTGGTAAAAGTGAGAGCACTAATGCAGTTTGCCCTATAGATTGCCTTATACACTATAAACCAATGTTATCAGGGACCTTTTGCTGCTGTCATCAGGTAACACAATGTCTCTTCTCGATGCGCCAGTCCTCAGCCCCAGCAATAACACAGGGCTGAACAGCATTAAAACACACAACCATGATACCCCAAACACCACAAATAACTAAGCATATTTAATGTACACCCCTCTTTCATTTACAAACTTTTGCACACCAAATACTTTGTTTTCACTATCAGTATTGTCTTAGCACTTTGTATTGCCTTTTGCACGGTGTGTTTGATACTTTATATCCCTTTTGTCCTGAATGCGACAATTTCCCCTTGGAATCAATAAAATATAGCTATTTATTATCCAACTCAATACAATTATATATATAACTTCAAGGCTGTGTTACATTTACTTTGTTTATTTACATTTAGCTAGCTTCCTTCCTGCATTTAGCTGGGCTCTTTCTGCTCTAAAGTTATTTCAAATGACTTTGTAGGCAAATCGGGGGAATTTACACAGATTTGACTGTATAGCAATGAGGAGAATAAACTTGCATTTGTCCAGTTTATTGGGCAAGGTTGCTATCTTTTGTTTAAACTGATGTGCCACGTCTTAGCATCACTGCACCCAGTCACAGCAATGCCACCATTCCAAATTGGGCTTAAAAATGGCTTTAAAAAATATATACTTAATATGGCAAATGTCACCCAACCACCTAAGAGCTAGGTTGCATTTCCAAAGACAGGTACATGGGGAAGCCGAGTATCTATGCATTGCAGATGTATAGATGCAATAAATAAAAACAAACACATCCCAAGATGTTAATACCACTGAGGGGGCATTTTTTTTGTTGCTGAAATGTGAAAATATGTAAAATGAACATGAGTTAAAGCTTGCCTCTGCATATATGCAGCCCTCAGTCACATCCCACGTGGTTGAGTCAGTGGATCATGGTGTTTTCCCACAAGGGAAATTCAGCTTTTTTTTTGTCATTGCTGGGATTCGGATTTTTCCTGTACAAATGAATGGATGGTTTCCACAAAGATATGAATACAAACCTGTATGTGTATTTGTGTGTGTGGATTAGGTTAATATTATTTTGTGGGTACCAAATGTCCCCCATAAAAACCTGTTATTTTGACATTATGGGGACCATTTTTCAGGTCCCCACAAAGATCTGCGAACGCAATCAAAAAAGTAAAAAATGCCAAAAGTCTCGTATCTTGTTTGGATACCTATGGTTAAGGTTAGGGCTGGGTAGGGGTTAAGGTTGTCATGTTGTGTTTAGAGTTTTCCCATAGAAATGAATGGAGAGTTCCCACAAAGATGTAATTACAAACCTGTGTGTGTACACGTGAATAACGTACATTTGAAAGACGGAGGGGGGCTTACTGGCATAAGAGCTCTTGTTCAGAGTTAGAAGCTCTGATCACACAAAATGACTGTTAGTTGTCAGTCTTGTCAGCAGATATGACCAGCTCTGTGGATAATATGGAAAGCATATTTTGGATTGTTTAAACAAATGGAAAAAAAGACTGTGAAACAGTAAAAGTGTGAAACTGTGAGACTCTATGAAAGGCAAGAACAACCCCAGGGGGAAAAGGGGAGAAGAAAGATGAAAGGTAACACAAAAAGCAGGCGATTAACAAAAACGGTAAACAGGAGCAAAGGGCTTCAAGGCGACAGTGAGGGTGTCCGGCAGGACGGTTTCTAACATGTTAAGAGAACAAAGACCGTATGTGCAAATGAAAGGGCTAAATGTTATGCTAATTACACAGCATTACTGAGAGAGTTCGGGCGCTCTGGGGTGGACAGCAAATACCACTGCGCCGGGGTGGACAGCAAATACCACTGCGCCGGGGTGGACAGCAAATACCACTGCGCCGGGGTGGACAGCAAATACCACTACGCCGGGGTGGACAGCAAATACCACTACGCCGGGGTGAAGTCGAAGCTCAACACAGCTGAGGCTACGAGTCGGCTGAGTGACACGGAGCCAGAGTGGAGATGAGAGTCCCTCGGGTTTTCAGCTGAAGGAAGCAACATGCAGCTCAATTTTCCCCCCAGAAATCCAAGCGGCAAAAAAAGGCAGTGAAACGGCAGAAATGACTGTGGGGGTCAAATTTGATTCAGGCCGGTTCAGGATGTGAGACTGTAAGGTTGCCTTCTGAGGATTAATTCCAAGCATCATTGTTTAATTTTACATAATATCAGTGGCACAGTGAAGAACTTTTTCTTGAATGAGGGGGAAAAAGGGTATGGAGAAAGGTATGGAGAAAGCAGTGGCTAATGGCCACTTAATTCTGTCACAGCTATAGGCAAACAAACTGAAGACTGGAAATAATTGCAATTATTCTGTCCTTGTAATTGGCTTTGTAGTCTGATAAGGGAACCACATCATGCTTTGCTGGAAGTCACTATTTTGAATAACGTACCATGCCTTGTGAAAGCCTCAAAGTCTAATTACCACTCTCCTGTTAATTACTTAATAAGCCACGATGCTGTCATGCTTCATATGATGACTGAACCCAAAGCTATCCTTTTTTGGGTAACTAATTGAAGGACTCTCAATTTGATGAATGTGAGCAATTACAGCACCAGTTAGCACTGGTTACATTTTCTTTTACTCTGTATTACTACTGTCAAATATTCCTAGATAGGTGACTGATAGGTATTCAGATAGATATATAGACAGATAGCTAGATAGGCAAGATGCACTATTATAATGAAACCCTCTTCACTGTAACACTGACTAGTGTAACTGTGCAAGAGCTTTAGTAAGAATTATATCATGACAAAGCAGTACACTGCGGTTGGACATTGTGTCAATAAACTATTTTGTTCTCATTTCATCAGGCAGAGATGATTAATAAATGAGAAATTTGCAGCAGGGTAACAAAAAATCACTACACCACCCGTGAAGGGTCCTCCAGAAATGGTGCTCGAATCAAACCTGCAAATTGGGCACAAACCTTATTTTCCTCTTTAGCGGTGAGAGGCCACATGTCATAAGTAAGATGGGCCGTACAAAATTATATACGATGCTGAAGAGCATCTCACATGCTGTGAGTGGATCCTTCAGTGCTCTGTAGGTCACAGCGAAATCCATGTCTCAATATAAACTGAGAAAGCTAGGTTAGCGAGGGAAACACAGAATCTGGAAAAAGATGTATAATACAAACAAGAGTAACAAATCAAATGATTGCTGATGTCCTGTGACCATGCCAGAGTCAAGGCCTTCACAGCAAGACTGTCAGCAACAGCCAACAACAAAACAGGTCTCCACAAACCGCTATGGGATAATGAGGCATAAAAGAACAGATTTGTGTATGTGAGGATCTCGCTGCTCACACCTGGGCAGCAATACCTGCCTAATGAACTGCAGGATGTGCGCAGGAAAATTAGCATTTTAGCTGTAATTCCTGACAAAAATGCTATAAGGGGGAAAAAAGAGAAAAGGATTGAGTAAATGCTAAGTGTCAGACCTCCACAAAAAAAGCAGGTAAGTTAAAACTTAAGTCTACAGTAGATCAGGGACTTGCTTGGGCTGAAGACACAAACTTCTGAGGTACTACAACAGCAGATATATCAGGAGCGAAAGTACAAATATTTAGGCATGATCATTGTATATTTTGTAATTATAAGATAACAACCACATCTCCTCTTGGACGATCACCAGTCACCTTTGGATTTTTGGGTGAAAGCCAGTATCGCTAGGGAAAAGCAGCTCAAAGGGGGGAGCACTCAGAGACCCCCCCACACTGCATCACGGAGACCTGAAGCCCCGATCATTAAAATTTTCTTGACACTTTTATTGACCGACGTGGTCTCTGACCAGACCTTGTAGTCTCGTATCAGAAGTGGCACCCTTTGGAGGCCGCAGAGGTGCAGCAAAGTAATAATGCAAACCACTTTGACTGTCCTAAAACCCATTCGAAACCAATTAACAGAAGCCTATGCATTTCAGCTGGAGCTTCACCCAGGGATGTCACTTTTACACACTGCTTCACTTTTCCTCCCTCCCCCCCATCAGG
>JAODJW010000033.1:6654082-6665093 GCA_026777045.1 Hyperopisus bebe | reverse complement strand
ACTGTCTCGTTGTTTTGATGGGTTAGCGGTATACTAATGCTATTGCCTATTAACAAAAACCAAAGGTATGATACGCTTAAGTATATTGCAGCTGGTGTTTAAAAGGAGCTCGCGGGGCCTATTGATAATAGGACCCTTCTGAAACAATCTCGGACCATGAAATAGGAAGGCAATTCACTTATAGTTCAGTAGCGGAATCAGTATTTTTCCGCACCGCCAATGTAACATTTTCCATGGGTTTCGCGTGTTTGCTGTTTGTGGGCCTATACGCCTTCTTGGGCCTCTTCTGATTGGTGAGCATGACTGGCACGCGAGAAGCACCACGCTTGTGATTGGTGAGAATGACTGTCATACAGGGAGCACGGCATGAATTTGTAAAACTATTCTCACAGCAGCTTTAAACCCTGGGTCCGACATGCTGTATAATCCTAAATCGTGATTTTTGCGACTTGCTAATCGCGTTGTTTCAAATCACGATTTCGATTTGAAATCGATAAATCGTGCAGCCCTAAAGCTTTGGTGCCCATAATAAAGAAGTCGTAATCAGAATGCTTTGCTATTAGGGAGCATGCATTTGGGCATACACTACAGGCAATTTTGACACCAATTTTTTTTTAGGAAACCGAACGAAACAATAGGCTGTGTCTAAGTGATGTCTTCCACTTTGCCACTTGTTATACAATAACTAAGCTACTGCAGATGGTGCTGTGACTTTGTTGATTAAAGTGCCTGTCTAGTAGACAGAAGATCCTGGGTTTGAATCCCAGTGGTGCCCTTTTATCGTACAGAAATCTGAAACATAGTCAAACTGGTTAGCACGTCACACCTTCATGGGGGTGGTGAGTTCCCCAGTGGGCTCTGTGCCAGTTATCAGATGGTCACTGGTTCAAGCTCTTGCCTCAACCAAACAGTCAGCTGTTTGTGGGCCCTTGACCAAGGCCATTAACCCCCAGCTCCAGGGGCACCACAGGATGGTCAACACTGAGCTATGAAGAGCAAGATGGGGCAGGCTAAGAGGAAGACTTCCTATGTACGGGTATACACACATGTGCAATGGAAAACACTGGATTATACTTATAATTGCACTATTTGTAATATTTAAACCAAGTTTTTCTGTTAAACCCCAATCCACATAAGAGGGAGAGCATGGTAACTGGAAATGGGGGGGGGGTTCAGACCCCCTCTCCCAGTGGTGTGAGATGACAGTCCTTCACTGAAGCCACCATGGCCCTTCAAAATGTGCACATTGTATATGTGGCATTGTCGCTTTCAGTCTGAGCACGTCCCCAACCATAGAGCCCTTCCAGAATACTCTCCATGCCCAAGTCTAATTAATCATTCATTTGCAAACACCATTACAGCTGTCAGGATGAGCATAAATCCCAGAATTCCCACATCCATCACCAAGAGAAACAGACACTGAACAATTTATGATATTGTCTTTTGCCTAATGAGGATGGAACAGGCCAGAGTGTCGAAAAACCATTAAGAAAGTGAGAGCAAACTGTCACCAGGGCATGAAGCTCTTAGCGAAAATCCAGAAATAGATACGGACACCAACGAATCACATACGAACACTAACGACTGGCGACATTTCGGTTCATTCGTCTTAAGCTGCAGACAGTTATGGGGTAGATTTTAATTTGCAAGGCTTGTGTGCAGATTTTTTTTGCAAACACTGTAAAGTAGATTTTAGTTTTTCATGGGTGAAAGCACTGACTGGCAGTAAATGTACTTTGTTGTTTCATTTGTTACGTACTTTGTAGTCCTTTTTACAACAGTATTACAAGTTCTGCTATAAATCTGATTCCGTTACAGGTTTAAATGTGAAGATCAGACAGAAAAAGATATGGATTTTTCCCTGTTTATCTGCCATATTCACATACAGTGAAGCAGAAACATTTCTCCTGGAACCAATCCGAGAGGAATTCCTGGGGTTTCTTTAAAACCTACCATGAAACAAACTTAACTCTCTTTTTTGCAACTTTAACCAGGAACAGCCACATTCCTGGTCCTTTGGAGGACACTTCACACATTTATCTGGGAAAAAAAAAAAACTTTAAATGCTGAGAAAATGCAATTATCTGTAGCCTAGCAGTTGTACAAGTGACAAAATGATACACCACTGCATTAAAAAAAAAAACCCACTATACAGGTATCTACATTCATGACTAAATTCTGCATCAAAAAAAAAAAACTGATAAAAAAAAAAAATCCAGACTGAGAGGAAGCCCTTTTCAGTCTCTGTTTAGGTGATCTCTTTTTCTGCGCGTTGTGCTTTTGCTGGATTGCCAAACTCATTCGTGACTCAGGAAGCCCGCATGCAACCTCAGCTACTGAATAAACACCTTCGCAGGCCTGTGCGACCGCAGATGCACTCCTCCTCCTAGCGTCACGGCTTCCAATTCGGTTTCACCCCATTAATCGGAGTTTAAACAGTACCCTGAGGGCCTGGGGAATCAATAGCGAAGCGTGCATCTCATTGTGAAGGAGGGCAGGGTGGAGTTCATTAATAGCGTGGCCGCACTTGCCGTTAATACTCTGGGTGTTTTAAGTTTGAGCGACGCAGGATGCAGATACCCGGGTACATTCTGAGCTGAGCTGCAGCTCCCTTAAATGATTCGGGAAAACGAGGCGTTACATCACAACACCGGCACGAGATGCAAGTCTACTGGCGTTCGCTTGGGATGCGGATCGAACGAAGATTAAACACAGCAGCCCCCTCCTCATGCTTTATCGGTTACTCAGCAATGGATTGACCACGAGAAACTCCGAACCATCATGTGCAGTAGCACTGATGGCAGTAGCAAGGCAACCGCAAACCTAATTACTGGTGTACTAGGTACAGTACAATTAATAAGCCTTTAAACTCAAGACTTTAACTAGTAAATACTTTGCAATACCAGCATATTTATCAATCCTTGGGTGACCAGATAATCCATGTCAGGCAGTACACTTTGAGCTAGGACAGGATTTGTAAACAGCCATTTCAATTAAAAGGACCTGGAGTTCACTTAAGCATTGAGTTCTTGCTGTGTGCTGTGTCAGTCTCCTATAATAAGTGACACGTACCTAATGTTAATGTGAAACAGTCGAATGAGTCTTTCAATCACGGAAACAAATTAGTCCAAGCACAAGAAGAACTGAACTATTTAACCAAGCTCAGGAGCCTTTCAGTTTTAAAGTAGTCTTTTAAAACCTGAAGTAGCTCAAAGTGTCTTTCCTGATATGGAATATCTGCCGACTAATTAATACACGTTTCCGCCAACCACTGAACAAGCAGAGGGTTGCAGAGCCTAGTCCACAATCCACAAGGGGCAGGGGAACAGCCAAGATAAGGTGCCAGTCTACTGTAGTAAAGCCAGCAAACATGTTTGACATTTGTAAAAGAAACATACAGACCATTAACACAAGGGGGATATTTTCCGTACGTCGCTTAAATCATCCGAGATCAGACGCCTCATCTTGGATGAGCTAATGCCAGTGACACTCATCCGGGATAAGTCGGTTCTTCAAACGCAGCTGTGTAGATTAGTCTAGCTGGATCCATTCATCCGAGATGATTGCGCGCGCCTGCGCTGCGTGAAAAGCCCATGTATAGAGAGTCTAGAAAATATGATCGGCAAGTCTCTCATAGGCTGGTAGAAAATGACGAAAGAAGGGGCGGATTTTTTCACACCAGCGGAGCAGGACCTCGTACAAGAAGGATATGAAGAATTTGAAGAATTAATATGCACGAGGGGGTCATACGGAAAAAGCAGCCCAAACCAGAAAAGACGGCTGGCAAAGGACACCATTTACTCATGCCACACCCCAGCAGACACACTTGTGGTATAGATTATTATATTGTACATGTATAGTAATCCAACTTTACATGACCAGATGCGTGACTATTAATAATCCCGACTACGTATCTGCGCTGGATATCACCGGCACGCCAGGCGCCTTGTTGGCGGAGCTGCATGTCCGTTATAGCCGAACAACACTACAGCTAAAAGCGGCCCTGGGGACCGAATTGTTTGTCCGTTATAAGCGAAATCCCGTTATATGCGAGTTCGTTATAACGGGATTTTATGACATAATTCCATCATTTCCAGAACATGGAAACAGGTTAAAGTGAAGTACAAGAATATACTTAAAACTGGTAACTTTTTGGTATATAGCTATTTAAAGAATTGACATTAAACACACACGAACACTTGTATATACGTATATATACTTGTTTGGCTTTGAATATAAGGTGCTAATAAATCTTTAAGGTAGGCCTACAATATTCCCCCTCGGCTAAAAGAATTTCCTCCGGGAGCAATAAAGGATCTTGCCGATCGTAGAACACCCTCTCTGTATGAAATTCTCTTCTTATAATTTGCGCACCGATATCAATTGGTCGCTCATTCATGAATGCATATGGCGAGGCCATGACTGCTATGACAACACATCCAGCAAGAGTTTCGAAAAACCGACAGATCCAGCATCATGCCAAATCGTCAAAAATTACATCCGGCTAAAAGAGTAATCCACGTACGAAAAATACCCCCAAGGTCATAAAAAAATATATAACCGAAATTAAAATAGAAATGAATTTGTACCCTGTGAATCATTAAAGTTGCATTCAAATGCTCACACATAAACCAATTCTAATAATTTATATGAATGTGTAAGCGTTTCGTTAGAAATGCAAGGCCGCCCATCAAGAGGCCATCCGTCTATGTTTGGTGAAATTGCAGAGCTCTGGTTTTCAGGACATTCAGAGGAGCTTGGAGGAATAATATCAAAAGAGGAAGTGTATCTCAGAGGAGCAGAGAACAACTAACCTCATCCGCAAAGCAAGCCATCCACACAATGTGTCAGCAAGGGAAAAACGAATAAAAAAAGAATGATTTTTTCTCCCAACTCCCAAATAATGATAATAATAATAAACATGCACAGTACTCATTTTCTTTCACCTCTTGAAAATGGCGTTCTTTCAATAGTGAAAATCCACCGTATGTCACTTGTGACTTGGGTCAGCCTACTGTGTGCTACTGTGTATCCAACAAACCACAGATAGGCCTATTTCATTGTTTCATAATCTCCAAGATACATTTCAGACAGTAAAACATTGCATGGGGTTTATATTAAATTCAGTGCACACATATTTTCATTGCACTTGTGATCATTTCCCATGAGAGGGACCAAACACTGCAGTAGTGCATTGCTGGAAAGTAAACACACCTGCAACTCAGTTCATCACAGCAAACGTTACACACAGACACAGAAACTGGCTGGCAGCTAATCACCACACCTGCATTTAATTAGTCATTAACACAGCTACGGATACAAAATATTTAAACAAATTTTTTTTATCGGATACAAAATATTTAGTCACACAGTCTTGGCATTTTACACAGTGAAACAGTTTATTAAAAATGAATAAATAGGTAAAACTTGTTTAAACAAACTCATTTGATAAAATATACCAAGTGAGCAAAGGAAAAGCAGGTGTGTTGCAAAAAAATCAAAGCAGTTAGGCTACTATAGGAAACTTTTACACTTGGTTAAGCCTAAGTCAACTATAAGAAGTGTTTTGCAGCTATCTAGTTAATATGATTAACTGGATAAATGGGAGTTCCACAAGGCAAATTGGTTAAATGTAATCAGTTGTAATGTAATAGGTTACAGATCAATAGTTACCCTGTTAAAAATGTTGATTAGTTGTGTGTTTGTGATTACTTCGTTAAAGTTAAGTAACTTATTATATTTGAGTTCCTTTTGATTACTTTTCTAACAAATGATTTAAACTGGGCAATAACACCGCAAAGTCCCATTGGCTGTGCTGACCCGCACTGACTGGAAATATGTTGAAAGCAGGCATTTCTGCACTGTGCAAAGATGCAAACCAGTAAAATGAATTTTATCCCTCCTGGAAAAAAACAGTTTGAACCATTTAAGCTGGTTGACCAGTTTATGATAGTTGACTAGCTTAAGTTATGTTTTCACACGAGAATGTGATGGTTTAACTGGTCATACCAGCTTATAATGGTCATTTTAGCTGGTCATAATAGCATGACCACCTTAATAGACTGGTCACACCAGCATGTCCAGCTGATAACCCACCCAGCTAAACCATTAAGGAGCAGCAAGAACTGGGACATGATCATCAAAGACCATGTTAGATCTGCTAAAACTAGCTACCAGCGTTAATTGGTGTTAAGCTGTTTTTTTCCACAGGGATGTTTTTTGTATAAGCTTTTTACCGAAAATAATATATTCAGATGTAACCTCCTCTGTAATCACTCATATTTGATTGGTAAATGTAATATAATTACGTGTACTCTCTCAGTAACCGTAATACATTACAATCTCATTTATTTTGCAATTTCATTATGCAATGGAGTTACATGCAACTAGGTACTCCCCAGCAACAGTTACTTTTATATTCATGGATCAAGTGAATCCGCAGCGGACGGAAGCAGGTTAGCAAAGATTACGTTGGTGTGGTTGCGGAAGGTGGCGCTGTGGCTTAGTTGGTTAAAGCGCCTGTCTAGTAAACAGGAGATCCTGGGTTCGAATCCCAGCAGTGCCTTGGGCTTTTCCGCTTTTGAGGGACGGTGTGTGGCTCAGCCGGGTAATATGCTATGCCTTCGATTGGAAGGGTCCTGTGGCTGATTTCACCTTTGAGCAAAGCCCTTTACCCCCAGTTGCCCGAGGGACTGTCTAACCGTGCTCTCTTGAAAAAAAAGAATTTGTTTTCAACCAAACAAACAATAAATGAAATAAATAAGACGTGTAACATGTCCATTCTATCTGTCGATTATTAATATTATGATTATTGTTTATTAAAATTATCATTCTCATTAATTATTACTATTATCATTTCACCGTTCCCTATATATACTCTAAACATGTCACTATGTGAAAATCCCAGGAAAGTGTCTGTTTCTGAAATGCTGGAAAAACGGCACATCGAAAATCTCTTGGTTCCCCCATCACGCGCAGTGAGAAGTGAGCCCTTTTTCCCTGTCTGTGCGCTGTATATATTCAGTTTCAGACACATATGATTCTCAGTTATTGGGAACAGCCGGTTTGCATGACCAATCGGGTGTACCAAATAAACGGACCACTGAGTTCATACCGTATAAGTGGGATTTTCCATACTGCGCAACAAATGAACGCCATTGGTGTCCGTCAGATTTAGTACAGCTTAGTTGCCTGAGTGGGAATTAAAAGGTTTATAATCTGTGCATTTAGAGATTTGTTTAATCCTATTGCCAACAATCTGTTATCGTAAGAAGCACGTCAGAACTCCAGCTCGGGAGTCGCTTTTTTATTATCAAAGCATGTAACGAACAAGCAGGCTGCCATGACGCTCTAAGCAGCGTTAATCTTTCAGTTGTTACTTAGCTCTTTGTTCATTTGTAAATGAAGGTTTCACGGCTTTGTTATGTTTATCATTATAAAGAAATTTGGGAAACATAATTTCATTGTGTCTGATTGGTATTATTCCCCCCTAAAGGGTTTTGCATTTTACTGTGGTGAGAAGGTTAACCTTAAAATGTTACGTTTAATTGCATGGTGTTTTGATTTTAAGTTGTTTTACCCAAGATGATTTTCTATACACCATGTTGCAAGTGTGTTCCCAAACTAATTCAGGTTAAATATCAGGTACAAAAACAGAACACCTCAGGACAAAAATACCCTGAAATCACAACCTTAACCACTATGCTCCTTTCCATTTCTTTGTGAAGGTGTTTATTTTAGGAAACCACACACATCAATGGATGGACTTATCACTGATTAACTAATATGCAAAGAAGTTAATCCTCAGTGGATAACAATAGTGTTAAGGAAAAAAACCAACATAGTCTAAATGTGCTCCTGGTTTTGTCAGTTGCTGTAGACGTGAGTTTATAACAGGTTTTGAATGTTGAATTTGCATTTAAACATTAGCTATAATGTGCTTTGGTTGTTGTTCGGTTGTTTTCCATTAGTGACCTTTTGGGACAACTTTCTCTGTTGTTTGAGCAAATTTGCATCAGAATTGTTACTGTTATCAATATGACAGCTGTTATTTCCTGAAGTGATTAATGTTAAGTATAATGCATTTGGGATTTGAACTTGGATCCGCAGATGCTCTGTCATTGAGATCACCCCCTTTATCAAGTGTCGGAACCACTTATGCAGGACAAGCAAATCATTCACGGTGTGATTGTGACACTGTGTCAGTCCTGGGGGAGGAAACCTTGGGTGAGTCAATGACAATTTATTCCTATATTATTCTGTTTGGAACCCCAGCCATGAGAAAATGAATTTATACGTAGAGCTTCACTGCTCACCAGAGGGACGAGTTTGTCACTGTAGGTGTGGAGACGTTGGCCAGCAGCGGTGGAACTCGCTGCAAAGGTCAGATGGTAAGGATGACTGAGAGAAGCATTTCTCATTGTCTATTCCCAAAAGGAAAAGGGTCAGTCATAGAAAAACAGCGCAGACCGCCTCATAAACCAGCCTTTATTAACTGAGTCCTTTCCATGGGCGATGGTCAGCAAAGATTCCAATGCATGCAGCTGTAACAGATTCTATATTCCACAAATGGTTTGTCTTTATTGCTTGTCTTTACATCCAGAGACATTCTGCAGCATTGTCAGTTTTGCTCTTTAAAACTTTGCTTTGTTGTTATTTTGTATGCATGGCTTCCTATTTCTTGAAAGAAAAAAAACTAATAAAAGTGTCTGATCTTGTGTCTGATATCTAGGAACTTAAATTTGGGATATTATTGTTCCTTAAGCCCTTTTTGGTTTGTTTTTCAGGACTTGCTTTTGTGCCTCAGGGGACAGAAAATGGCTGCGTTCTGCTTTTGATGTGCAGCCTAATTGAATTCAGTAACGACAATGCAGGAGAGAAGCACTCAGACCATCACAAAGAAATGAAGTCAGCTCCTTAAGTAGGTTTCTAAAGACCACCAAGAGCCCCAAGGCTCCACACACCATCTCCTCCTCCATTCCTGCATCACCGTGTCCCATTGTGGCCACACAACCTGCCTTAGCAGAAGGGTCCAAAGCCTCAGGTGGGCTCCAAGAATGAAGAGGAGCGAGCCCCAGAAAATGCAGAAACACAACTCAAGTCTCTCAGCTTCTGACTGCTGACCTAATATTAATTTAGAACAGCCTGAATTTTGTCCGTTACATTCTCTGTAGCCACCATCTCTGGACAAATGCATCACCTAAAGTAGTATTCCAATACCTAGTTTTCATATACCTTCTATTGACTGGTCAGGAAGTCATTTCAAAGTAAAGAATATGAGTCAAAGCAGTCATATTTCATTCGTATTTCTGGTCGCATTCCATACAGTCTTGAAGTCTGCCCTCATGGCTAAATGCAGAAGTAAAGTAGTAATAGAAATCTTTTGATTTTTGACACCATTGATACTTACTGTACCCCACACATTTTTCACGGCAAATAACTCTAGGTCCTCATCCATTGAACCCAACCCTACTTACTGCCATAACCAACCATGCATTTTATTTCCAGAAAAAAGCAATTGCATTTGTTTCTAGTTTCCAACCCTCGCCCTCAGGGAATAGTTTGGAGGCTGGTGTCATCAGCATAACAGCTCAGGTGAGCCTGACATTTAAGTTACCTCCATCATTAGGGTTAAGGTTACAAATCATTCCTCTGCCCCACAGGCAGCAGTGACAAGAAAGTGACCTTTGGGAAGTTCTAACTAAAGATCATACGGGGGAGAAGCAGTCAGCCAAGTCTTCCATTAATTGTTTTATGCTAGTGAGGAATCTCTGACAGTTGGTTGAGTGATATATGGGTAGTTTTGGCGTGTGGTAAACATTGCCCACCTAATAAAAAAAAGGAGCACTAAAGTCTGTGGACAGCCTTGCACCTTAGACATGCCGTTATTATGGGAATGTGACAAATATCTGATGCAGCATTATGCTTAAGACCCAGCATTTCAATAGTTTAAATGGCTAAATATTTTGTCTGTACATTAAATCAAGGACTACCACATATAAACCGATGCTATCAAACGTATAAAAAGCTTTCTACTAAAATTTGAATGAGTCAACTTTTTTTTTTTTTTTTGGCATGAGAACTCCCCCTCACAACATAATGAGTTTTCTTAATTTCTTCGGTCAGACCGGTTGGCTTCATAATTAGCTGTGTCACCCTGGGGGTGATCAGCAGAGCTAGCCGGAATCCCTCCTTATGTGATGACAGCCACCGTGGGCATTTTGTGCAGTTTCCTCCCTGATTTCAGCGAATACGATAAACACCACTCGACCAGCTGCACCTTGATCAATCTTAACATGGAACTCATTTTCTATCACTCAACACCCATTATTAGCTTAACTACAGCTTTTTCCAGTCTTTGAGGATCACCATCCTGACATCCCAGCCTGGGGTAGGATTCTTCTTTCTAGGGCCTCATTTAAAAAGTTGCAATTACAGGGGTTGGACATTGAAACTGAAACACCTGGTTTCTGACCACAATAATTTTTTTGTGTGGTGTAGTGGCTCCTTTTTTGGCCGATACAGCATCAATTCATCTTGGGAATGACAGGTACAGGTTCTACACAGTGGCCAGAGGGATTTTGAGCCATTCCTCTTGCAGAACAGCGGCTAGGGCACTATGTGATGCTGGAAAACGTTTTCTGACTCACTCCTCCAAAATACCCCAAAGTGGCTCAATAGTGTTCTGATCTGGTAAATGTGCAGGTCACGGGGGATGCTCAGCTTCACGTTCATCAAACCGGAACAGTGTATTATCATCCTGATACATGGCACCACCTTCAGGGTACAATGTCTGAAACATTGGCTGAACATGGTCCTCCATAATGGTTCAGTTGTCCTTGGCAGTGATGCACCAATTTAGAACAATTAGTCGGCCTAAGGAATGTCATGATATTGCAGCCTGATCCACCCCCATGCTGCACTCTGGGTATACAACAGTATAGGTGGTAAGCCTCTTTTGAGGCTTCTCTACACCAAAACTCTCCTGGATGTGGGAAAGACAGTGAATGTG
>JAODJW010000033.1:6634923-6645012 GCA_026777045.1 Hyperopisus bebe | reverse complement strand
TCCTAGATTTAGTTTTGCTGGAAACAGGTATGAAGTCCTCTTGCACTTGCAACAATGTGCTTTTAAAAAATTCCCATACCTCTTCAACCGTTTTGCTATTTAACTCCATCCAGTTTACAGTTTCTAGTTTCAGTCTTATACCATTAAAGTTAGCCTTCCTAACATAGTATACTTTTGTTTTGGACTTTGCTCTTCGGACACTAAAATTAACCTTGAATTTAACCATGCTATGATCACTACCATCCATTGGTTCTAAAACCTCCAAATTTTCCAATCCTATCCTGGTTATTAGAGAAAACAAAATCAAGAAGGGTTTCTCCCCTGGTAGGGGTATTAAAATGAGTAAAAAAAATACAATCCTGTACTATTTCCACCATCTCAAGTTCATTTACAGATTCCCTGCCTTGCGCCCATAGCCTACATGATAGGCTCCGGACCCCCCCGCGATCCTGAATAGTGTATATGGTTTCAGAAAATGGATGGATGGAAATGGTTAACACAAAAAAAAATTCACTATCTAATCAAGTAACAGATTCAAGTGATTGTTTCCTCGTGTATAGATGGTTGCCTTTAATGATGAAATAATTTCCAATTAACATCTGCGCTACCCAACCTTGCTGCCTCAGTGCGTCAGTAGATGTTTGGCTTTAACTTAATTTAAAGCATCTTGGCAGCCCTCCCACAGTTCTGAACAAAAGAAAATAACTTTACCCTTAAAACCACTAGCTACTCAGCCAAAGTGTGGCATGACCTGGATCGTCTGCACACCGTAGGGTGCAATTACCTATGAAAAACGTAAGCTCCCCAAAGTATGCTTTTTATCATCTGGGAGCTCGGCATCCAATCAGGAAATGAATTCCAATAAAATAGGTTTAGTAGGCTTTTTTTGCAGTCAAAAGGGGATCGATAGCAATATGAAAACCTGGTCTCCGTTCTACATCAGACTGTGAGGTGAAAGAGCTACATCATGAATACAAATGAAGCTTTCGGTTTCTGCAAAGAACAGAAAGCTAACCTAAGAAAAATACTTCTACAGCTAAGAGCAATATTTTTTAAACAACGACAGTCTGGTCTATATAATGAAGCAACTAGCCTGCCAAGTGCAATTGTTAAAGTTTGCGTCTTAACGCAGTTCATTCTCAATGCTTTCACCCAAAACCATGTTGCATCCAATGGAGGACAAAAGCTTCATAAAGCTTCTACATGCCTTGCAATGATTGAAAACAGTTCCTTTTTTTTAACACGTTCAAAAGGAGCCCATTGTTACGGAAAGTACGGACATCTCAGGAAAGTAGCTTTGGAAATCATGATGCAAAAGGAACGCCCCATGGTGAAAAAAAAAAAAAATGCAGTTTCTCGTTTTAAAACTGTTGGGACAGGGGATGCTCGGAATTAAATTCCCTGATGTCACTGAAAACCACATTGAACTCCCAGAGTCTAAAAATGTACTCCAACGTTCGACTGGAACAATGGTCTCTTGCCTTCAGGAGTGTTTCACTGGTGGCGGGATGGATAAAGGCCCCAAATTGTAAGATGACCATTTTGAGTCCCAGGTTTGTGCTCCGGGAGAATTTCCAGCAGTTATACTCTCAGCTGAGGCACATAAGCTGAATGATGCTGCTACACATGCAGCTGTATAGATGTGCTTAAAAAAAAAAAAAAAAAAAAAAAAAAAACACACACAACGCACATTTCTGGATGAAAGAATCAGTCAAATAATGAAAACCACTGAAACAGCCACAGCAGTCACGTGATTCTCTGACTGCAGACACAGAATATGCACCATGAAAACAAGTCTTCCATTTCATCTTCAATACACACACAGATTTAAATTTTTATTAAAATTCTGAGGGCCTAATCTCCAGCCTCTGAAGGTCAACTGTGTTTGAGAGTAGTTCCTCTGCATTTAAAACTAAGTTCTGGAAACATCTTGAGAAACACAAAAGTTGAACTAAGCATAACAGGAGTTGCCATGCATCTTATGAGGTTAAACCACCAAATTTACTAATCCCTTAAACTCAGTCCATGGCCACGTGAAGCACAGAATATGTTCAATTAGGTCTTTGTCATTAATGAAGGCTTCTCAGGTCCCTCCGGTTAGAGAGCTGATAGCAGTGAAACCGGGGGCCACAAAACATATAGTACAAAAGTTTCACATCGATCAGAAGAAAATGAACACACAATGTGCTATTCCTTTATAAAATGGTACAAGTCTCTTTCTGCAAGGAACAGCATCTCAGTCCTCCTGAGGTTACCAGATGTGGAAAGTCGACCGTGGCGCGATTTTACAGATTAGCAGCATAGTCCAGCCAGCCCCCTCCACCCCAGAGAAAACGGCACCACCCAAATTAGTTTTGGATCAGGCCTTCCTACTGCTGACACCATGTGTTATGGTTAGGGGCCCCGGTATTTTACATCTGTTTGTATTAAGGCTGAATAGTGGCGTCTCGGCCTATGGGGACAGGCCCCCTTACAGGGGCACACGACGAGCGAGCGGTAACTGCGGCTACGCACATCTGGGACGTATATATTTAAAGAAATAATAAACTGTCAGGAAATACGAGGCTGCGAGGAGTCCGCTCGGGACAAGGACGAGAGCGGTGGGTGATGGAGCGGACGGTGCACTAGAGCGCTATGGCGACCTTGTGGCACACGTGCGGGGGCATCAGAGGGGCCCCACAGCGCATTCATCAGCTCCAGAGAGCACCGCCGACGTGGCGGGTCATCTAGCAGGTTGGCGGGTCATTGTGCGGGTCATTGTGCAGGTCATCCAGCTTGTACTGCTGCTCCTCTCCCAGTGTTTGGTTCATGCGGACAAGGTCAGAGGACTCCATCACTCAGTAAAAGCTCCTGGGCCTTGTGTCTACATTCTGAATACTTCTGGTTATGTGACGAACACATGCGGTTGATGAAAATACACATTCGTAGACGACGAGTTCTGTTCTCTGAACCGTGATATCCCTGTCTGTATCCATGTTGCCCAGCATATAAATTAATAAGTATAAGCAAGGTGTACTTGACACGAGCCCCAATAGTACAAGACAATATCTGTATCGAGTACGCAGTGCAGCAAGGAGCCAACTTAGAACTCTACTTTTGCACACAGGTGTCAGACTTATAAAGCACGGCAATAACACCAAGAGTTTGTGGGATGTTCACTTTACTGGAAGTTAATTGATTCTCCTGGGGTTATCACTTGCCAAAAATGGACTTATTTTCACTTTACATTTCCTTACACGGGAAAGCGATGCTCCCGAGGCCGCCCCCCTGCCTCAAGTTGGAATATTCCTTCATAACTTTTTGGTATCCGAGCATAAAGAATGCGAATATAGGATGGAGAAACATGTCAGCGTGCTTGTCTGACCACTGGAAATCCATAGGAGCTGCTGCTAAGGAACTCTGGGACTAAAACCTGCAACCTCACTGGCAAGCAAGCAGAGCTAAGCTTATCATGACCTATTTCTGTGTGTATACACGGCAGACCCCATACCTGTGCTGGAGGAAGCCAATGAAAGGGGCGACGCCCGTCCCGGGCCCCACCATGATGACGGGCACGGTCGGGTCAGCGGGCAGGCGAAAGGCAGAGCTGGGGCGGAGGCTCACGCACACCTGGGAAGCACACGGGGCCCGAGTGGACCAAACCGGCACCAGTCATTCCATCGCTCACAGAGAGCAGCACGTCATGTTCATGGCCTTTAAATGACGGCAGCAAGCAGAGGACGAGTCCCTCAGTCTGTCCCCAAGAAGTCAGTCTCGTTTTGAGCTCAGCTCACCTTCGGGGGGTCAGAAAGGTCAGGGTTTCCTGAACGGGGTTCGGCCGCCCCGTGGGGGCGGAGGATGGGTGAGACTTTGTCCGACAGCCACCCCGTGCACACCCCTCTCCTGCTGATGGGACGTCCAGGGCATGGTGGAAACTCCACCACGTTGAAGACAATATGCAGCTTCCCTGGGTGACGGAGGCTGGAGCTGTGGAGGGTGACGGAGCCGGGATGAGTCCTTGGGCAAGGGGCTCGGCCCAGGGCCAGCGGCCCTTCTCTCTGGGGACCCCTGCTGGCCAAACTGTTCATCGTTTACCTCTTGCCCATTGCCGGTATACCTGCACTGCCAGGGATGTCTCACAAAAGTAAGTCGCTTAGTAGCGGGAGTCATCTTTGGGAACCACATGCAAGCGACTGACACGTTTTAAATGAGGCCAACACTTTAAACCACCTCCTGTCTTGCAGATTCAAAAACTTACTGGGACAATGAGGGGAGACTCCACAAGTTATTATGCAGAGTTTGTCAGAAAGCAATCTGTTCACTCGAAACCTGCTTTTTGTAAGACGCCCACAAAAAAGGCTGAGAAATATGCTTTCAAGAAAACAAAAGCACCCAAAAGGCCACTGCTTTAGAAAGTGATCTTAAAGTAATGCACAATTACAGACTTACCATGCTGCTGAGTATGATCTCGGCTGCAGTTTTGGCAAGTGCTCTAAAAAGGAAATCATTTCAGTTTACTCAGAGTGTGACGCAAGGAGGAGAGGCCTTTTTGAAAACCATAGCTGAAAACAGTTTAATACCATTGTAGGCACTAATTAAGAAAATTAATCAAGCAGACAAGGGTATAGAGCTTTGCTTGGTAATGCAGAGAAAAAAAAGCATTCGGACAATAATGAAGGATCGACTGTGGTCCACACACCTACACGTCCAAAGCCTATCCATGCATGCCAACTCTCTCACCTCCCGGCCAAAAAAAGAACACTGAGGTACCATCTATTTCGAGGTGCACATTTTGAGCTTGGCATCATAGCTGCCCCTGTAGGTTCGGAAATGAAACTGGCACAGTCCGACATATGGGAATAGATCGGGTTCGCCCTTGCTGCTGTACACGCAAGGTCGTTCACACCTTAGACCTTGGCTTGCAGTTAGCTTCCCATCACCAAAACAAACAAACAAAAACAAACAAATAAAAGCAGACAAAGACAGACTCAAATCACTGCAAAGGGCGCCAAATCTGTCAATAGGCTCTTTCATACTCCTAAGAAAAGCAATTTTGTGCATGACTATTATAGCGGCGTGGCTTCAAATATAAAGGCAATATTTATTTTTCATGTTCTTGGATTCTATGGCCTATCTGACAATGCTTGCAGTTTCTCCACATGGAAGCCACAGGAAACAGCACATAAGCCAAGAACAGCGAGCAGCCTGGTCAAAAGCCCTGAAGTGGTCTGCTTAAGGTTAAATGCTAAACATCATGGTTAGAGATGCATCACAGCATATGTTCAAACTGCACTTACAGTATTCATGAAAATGATGACACCACATGCGTGTTAGAGGCAGGGAAATAGGGCAATGATGGTTATTTTAACGAAAACAAACAAACATAATAAACACTGACTATGTGGTATTTGTCAGGATGTAAATGTATTATTCTGAATGTGGTACAGCTAGAACCTTAAAACTCTTCTGAATGTCAGCTTTAACGTTAACTAACTAACTTGTTTGTGCCCGTAACTCTACACCATAGCCAAGAAACCACATTAAAGTGAAAGATATGATTATTTTTCTTTTTCGACACGGACAAACTAGCGCAGAGGCAGTGCATTACATCCACTGAGAATTCACCGACGACAGCGAAGTGAGTCACGGCCTGCTTATAAAAAGGCATTAAAAAGGCAAACCTACAGGAAACTGATACCCAGAATTCTCCTCCTTCCCGCACTGCCTGGTTTTATGCGAGGTGGCTCAGGCACATTAAAAACGAGCTTGCTTAGCACAATGTTTAGATTAATAAAGTTACACAGCAGCAATGTATGACATGAGCAACAAGACTCAAAATAGAAAATACATATTTAAATTAAGTTTTATGTTGATTTGGACAATCTCTAAAATTATTTTAAAAAGAACAGTGCAGATGGTGTTTTTTTACAAACAAGAATTAAGCTCATGGAAGCTCAGCTGACAAATGACACAATGATTAGTGGGCTAATGTTACATAGATCGCGAATAGCAATGATTCTACTGCCCTCTACTGGCCATTTTGTGAAACATTTAATACCCATACTGTGAAACAATGCTTCAAAATGCAGCTGGATGTGCTCACTGACCTATAAGGAGGCTCAAGGGAGGCGAGCAGGAGGGGAAGGTGTACAGGAGGTCCAGCAGGCAGAGGCCGGGGTCTCTCACGAGCCTGTTGTATTCGGCTGAGCCCTGCTTACTACACAGCTCCTGCAGCCTGCGTCTCTCTGCGGGGTCCGCTGTGCAGTCCACCAGGGACCGGAGGAAAGCCTGGGGAGAAGCATCACACATGCTGCAGGTAGGCTCACATGCCAGGTGTACTGGCTACGCATTAGCAGTAGGGATTTCTGCTCAAAGCCAATGAGCAGCCTTGGGAACTGGCAAGACCTCCCACCAGGTTAGTTAAAAGCAGGCACCTTTTTGGGGACACTCCTGATCTCCAGGCACCAGGTGAGGAGATACTGCAGGGAACAGCTCTCTGGGATGTGACTGGGAATCTGCGCGCCTGTCGGGACGACAACGAGGCAACGATGTTCCGTGAGCCCGCACGGCCACCACCACGCTAACGAAGCTCATAAGCTAACGGCCGGCCCGGCCGCCCTCATCTCTCACCCTTTTTCTTGGTGTCGGCCTGCAGCCGCAGCTGGACAGCGTGGTTCCCACAACCCGCCAGGCCCAGGCGACCCAGCAGGTCTGCCACCTCCGCCTCGCCGTTCGGGCAGTGCACATCGAATGAGTCCCCGGGCTGGAAGTGGATGTCGAGATCCTGAATGAGAACGAAGAAAACGATAATGAACACCACACGGCTACCTCCAGGAGGACAGGCTGGGAACATTTTTCGAGTTTGCGGATTAATAAACTTGGGGGAAATGGACAGAGAGAACGAGATGGGCCCTTATCTAGCTAGGAATTTGCCACAGGTGTATAAAGACGGTGATGTTGCCAAATTGTCCATAGGTATGAATGCAGGTACACTATCTAGACGAACGTAATCGGGACACACCTCTTAATCATTGAATTAAGATGTTTCATTCAGACCCATTGCCAGAGGTGTATAAAATCAAGCACCTAGCCATGCAATCAGGCTTACAAATATTTGCGGAATCAGAATGGACCGTTCTGAAGAGCTCAGTGAATTCAAGTGTGGTACTGTCATAGCACTTTACAAGTCATTTCATGAAATTTCTTTCCTGCTAGATATTCCACGTGAACTGTTAGTTGTATTATTGCAAACTGGAAGCATGTAGGAACAACAGAAACTCAGCTACGAAGCAGCAGACCATGTGAAGGCACAGAGTGGGATTGCCGAGTGCTGAGGAGCATAGTGCATAAAGTCGGCAACACTCTTGTCTCAATAACTGCCGAGTTCCAAACTTCCTCTGGCATTAACCCCAGTGCAAACTGTACACCGGGGGCTTAATGGAATGGACTTCCTTGGCCAAGTGGCTGCATGCAAGCCTCACATCACCAAGCACAATGTCAAGAATACCACCACTGAACTCTGGAGCAGTGGAAACATATTTTATGGAGTGACGAACCACACTTCTCTATCAGGCATTCTTGACAGACAAGACTGGGTTTGGCAAATGCCAGAACACCACCTGCCTGAGCGCATTGGGTCAACTGTAAAGTTTGGTCAAGGAGGGATAATGGTATGGGGTTTTATTCAGGGGTTGGGCTAGGTGCCTTAATTCCAGTGAAGGAAACTTTTAATGCTTCAACATACCAAGACATTTTGGACAATTCCACGCTTCCAAGTAGGTGGGAACAGTTTGGCGAAGGCTATTTTCTGTTCCAGCGTGACTGTGCCCCCGCACAAAAAGCAAGGCCCTTAAAGACATGGTTTGATGAGTTTGGTGTGGAAGACCTTGACTGGCCTGTACAGAGCCCTGACCTCAACTGCATCAGACACCTTTGGGATAAACTAGAATGGAGATTGCGAGCCAGGCCTTCACATTCGACATCAGTGCCTGACGTCAAAAATGCTCTTCGGAACGAATTGGCAAAAATTCAGACAGACATACTCCAAAATCTTGTGTGAAGTATTACCAGAAGACTGGCAGCTGTTGCAGCTGCAAAGGGGGGGGGGGGGGCAACTCCACATTGATGCCTATGTATTTAGAATGATGTCATAAAACTTCCTGTTGGTGTAATGGACAAGTGTCCCAATACTTTTGTCCATATAGTGTATATCAGAGGTTCAGTTTCCTTTTCTGTGTCTGCAGTTCCTTTTGTGAGCCACTGACTGATGCCCAGAGAAGCCAGTAAATTCGTTAAGTGCCAGGCCCCATGTAAGCAGGCCTGCCTTGAACCCGCTTCACCGTCGCTGCCCTGCCAGGCAGATTCATTACGGGACCACGGAGCAAGCCGACTCACAGAAACATCCAGCTCCACCAACAGGGCCGTCTTCACAGCGTCCTCCCGGGTC
Organism: Hyperopisus bebe; assembly: GCA_026777045.1. Classification (NCBI taxonomy): domain Eukaryota; kingdom Metazoa; phylum Chordata; class Actinopteri; order Osteoglossiformes; family Mormyridae; genus Hyperopisus; species Hyperopisus bebe. The sequence goes on along the minus strand of JAODJW010000033.1, from coordinate 6,636,587 downwards.
AGCTGGATGGCTGAGGTCACGGGTACCTCATAGATGCCTTCTTTCCGACATGGCCCGTTATTCTGGAAGGAGGCGAAGAGAAACTGATATGAAGACTGAATACAAACTACTTAAAGAGACAGCGCTGCATATTAATTACCCTAATACCACATCTAGACCTCTTCTTGATCATTACTCTAGGCTTTAAAATGAGATTTCTGAGAAGTGCCATTTAGGATACACAAAGTTTATCTCTGGCTTTAGCCACCACATGCCTTACAATAGTCATTGTTATTAGTCCAGAACGATTTCTACACACACTTTAGCAAGATTCCCATGAGGTCTAGTAACATTCAATCAGTTCTCTTTTTAAGAGGCTAATACAAGACATTTTAATTTGCATGTAATTCGCAGATCTGGGAATTTATTGTTGATTAGATCAGTGTAACAAGTCACTCAATATACTAAGAAAAAAAACCTTGTTATAAATGGTACTGGGTTGGCAGAGGAGGAAAAGTGGTGTATTGGAAAAAGAATAGCAACTATATTTCATTTAGCTCCACAAACACATTTACACATAAACAATGAACTGAACTTTCAAGCAATTGATAAAAAATATATAAACCAGGGAGGGCAGCCAGTACTGAAAGCAGTGAAGTTTGCTTTGAATCATAAATGAAAAGCTGTAAGTTCAGTTCTGAGAACGGTGACGACAACAGGGCAGAACAAGGCAGAGAATCAGCATCTTGCACATACATCACTACACCTCCCTCTCCGTGTTGCATCTAGCCAACTGCTGACGAGTAATACAAAGTCACACCATGCAAGACGTTTTCATTTGCTCACTGGAACTCATGGAGGGAATTAAACGCCCCACAGAACCTGCGCATCTCATCTGACTCCCCCTACCCAGTAATGCGATTTAGTGAACACAGTGTAATAAAGCGACAGCACTGAGAGGGGTTCTACTGAATGGCTGGAAGCTTTAAAAAAAGAAAGAAACTACACACTGGCAAAAACTAGTGTTAACCAAGCCAACCAAAGAACAGGAATCATTTTAACAAGCACTATTAGTTGCAATGCTTTGAAGAAGCTTATCTCTAGGCAACAGCCACCTTGTGGCCACCCACAGAAGGACAATAGGACAGAGTACCTCCTCTGCAGAGCCATCTAACAGCTGGGCATCAATGAAAGAGGGAGGCAGAGTGGGCACGTTGAGGGCAGACTCCGACAACGGGGGCAAGGAGCGGGTCAGTATGGTATGTTCTATGCCAGACTGCTCCTCTGCTGGTCCACGTTTTGAAAGCTCGTGGGCTGGACCATTAACATCCCTGAGGCTGAGGTGGTGGATGTTCAAGCTCTCTCCCAAGTTATCGACACTTGGTTCCTCCAGGGTTGCCAGATCGCCGTTTGGAACAGCCTCCAGGCAGCCAGCCGTTTCTTGTCCTGAAGTGGACATCTCTGATGAAGCTGTTCTTGTAGCGTCCCAAAGTCCTTTGATCCACGGATCCACCACTATTTCCAGTCTAAACACACAAAGGAAAAGTTGGTAACGTTTTACTTGAAGATATATATACTCGTGATTATATATTAGGGCTGTTAAAATTTACAGGTTAACGTGGATTAATCCATCATCATGATTAATCTGATTAAAATTTTTAACGCAATTAACCCATCTACAGCGC
>JAODJW010000033.1:6605561-6634909 GCA_026777045.1 Hyperopisus bebe | reverse complement strand
AATGTTATATTTTTATGAAAAAATATTGGAATAAATGACAATATTGAGTTGCCCAATATGGCCAAATCACATAAGCCTATATCTATATATATTCTTCTCACCACAAAAGGAAATGGGATTTCCTGGGTAGGCCCAAGCAATGAGGAGTGAACAACGGCCAGAGGTGTGTGCCACCCTTAAACATCATAATAGATGCATATGTAAGAATATTTTTAGTGTGCTAATGTGCTCATATATATATATATATATATATATATATAAAAAAGATTCATCTTACCCCACGCTATCATCTGCAAATCCTGTAGCATAGAAGGGTTTGGCTCCAAGCTCTGCCAGACGTCTGTCAATGATTCTCCCACATTCGCAGAAATATGTATAGTTTGTGTCGCCCAATGCTTGAGTGGACAAAACATGGGTAACCTTCATTAAACATTTTTAAAGATCCATGATGTCAGCAACTAGTCAACTTTTAGTCTTTCATCAAGTCCATTTCTAAAAAGTCTTTCAGAATGATTTAAATATATATTATTCAATATTTAGAGTAGCATGTCATTCGGACTCAACGTGTGGAAATGAAATTTGCTACCTAAGAGGGCATAGCGTAGATGTTTGAAGTGGTCACTGGCCAAGGTCTTGTCTTTTATTGCCTTCACAAACTTAAGGGCAGTATCTGGAGGTTCTCCATCGCCAGTAGTGGATACTACAAAAACAACGGGGGCAATTTCTTTTTCCAGGTTATACTGCAAGAAGAAAAATAACTTCGATAAATAAACAAGACTGCACAATAACGACTAGGGTCATCGTCCATACAAGATCACAGATTGGTGCTTTTGCTTGCAAATATGATGTTACTTGTTGAAACATTACTGTGCGACTCAATGTCCCCTTGGAGAATAATAAAGGTCTCGTTCCACAAACGTTCAAAATGTAAATAAGTGTTTACTCAATATTAAAAGGAGCTCAATCACCCTTTCTTTCTGGCTCAGACAGTAGAGGTCCGCGATGAATCCGTGTTCCTCCGCCTGATCGCGTATCTCCTCGGCTATGGACTGCGCTTGGCCACGCTGGGATCCGTAGAGCAGCAGAAAGCGGGTCTTTACTTCGCAGGGCATGACTGGCGCTCTGTGTGGGTGACATAAAGGCGTTTATTTCAGCCAGCATTGTTTTTAAAGTGCACACAGAATTAGTCACCAAGGACAGAATCCCGAAAAATCGGTAGTAACACGTGACAAGGTGAACAGAGATAACTGGTTAGTTAGCCTCAGATTCCAAATCAGCTGTGCATATAGCCATAGTTACTACAAGTCTGCCGTGTAATTAAATCCCTGACAAGAAGTGACATTAAATCTACTAACCCACACTTAAGTGTAACGACAGGCAAGCGACATCACGGACACGTGCCAAAAACTTAACCAGCATTCGTGCGTGACTACCGGCACCATAACAGTGCTCCTCACCTAGAATATATGACGGCCGAATAGGCGGATACCACTCGACACCCATTTCGTCTTTTAACTTCGCGACGTGCTTCCCAGGTCGTTTTCCTTCGAGTCCCCGTAATACCGGAAATGACGCAAAGCCGGTGCATGTCAGCGCGCGCCGTCAGCGCTGCAGTTCCCCGATAGGACACGCTGTCCTTTTATGTTATTTTATCGCTCAAGTAGATTTCCGAAGAAGCAGTTTTAGGCTTCATGATAAGAGCATATCTTTAAGAAAAACGCGACATTAATGTATGTTACTATAGTCTACGTCTGATAAACACTGGTCATATTCATATGTAGGCTGAGTTTATTGCTATAATTATTAACTTCATTAAAAAGTGCCGTACCCATAAGATACTTTACCATAGGGTTGAATTTGGTTCCACTGCAATTATTTCCCAGCCAAGCATGTTTCCAAGCTACCTTACTACACTGGTAGGCTAACACTAGTTCGAATTTACTCGGCTGTTTTTCATGCAGATGTTTTAGCTTTATATACGGCTGAATGTAATTGCAGATGAGTTTAGAATGTCTTTATTCACTGACGTTCACCAGACATTTGGACGTAGATTGCGAAAACAATGATGAATGACTGAATGGCCTCGGTGAAATTTGTTTAAGAAGTGTGAAGATAACACCCCACTACAATCACCTGGGATTTGGCTTAGAAGTAGGAGTGTCCCTACTAGCAACATACAGTAACTGCAGTTGAGTTTCTTTAAGAGTAGCTTAGCCTCAACTTGACACACAATTAGTTTGCATGTGAAGAGTGTAATACACTATCAATAAAAGGAAAACAGGAAGCAAATATTAGCCATTACAATACGGAATTATGCAATATATAGCTAGATATAACATGCAGCAATATATAACCTGGCATATAATTTTGTTCCTCTGCATATAATTTTATTCCCCAATGTGAACACTATTCCTGGTTGCATCCATCGAGGCTGCCATCAAGTACATGACATACAAAAGTACTATGGTATTCAACTTGGAAAAAAATATTGTCATAAAATGCCATTTATTTATGAAAAAGTATAAACTTTTAGATTATTAATATATATTATTTGATTAGTAATGCCTATATGAAATCATCGGTTATTGCAAAGAATTAAATGTATTGAAATATAGATTCAAATGGAAAACATGATTAATGGATATTGGTATTGCAAGTCAATTTTTATGCAGTGGTTGCCAAAAACAGCTATACAATCACAACTCTGCATTGCCTTCAGATCAGCTGTCAGACATATTTCTTCAGCCAATTCAGCATGTCCATTCTGGCCTCCTGAATAAAAGGGCTGTCAGTGGGATTTATGTCTTCCCTTTTGCGGTGAACAAAGCCATGGGTTTGTCCTGGAAAAATCTTCACTTGAAAGTCAACGGTACATTTTTCCTGTAACTTCTTCTCAAGGACGGTCACCTAAAAACACAGTTAAGCTACTTTCGGGCTCAGAAATCAGACACTTTCTTGCCAGTATGTACGAACATACCGAAACTGTTTGTGGCGCATGGAGTACAGGGCAATAATACAAGACATACAGGAGGAACAGCACAGAAAAAGACGTGTAAAAAGAATTGCTAATGCACATAAGACACATTTAGAGAACACACAGTGTGAGGTGTCTTAAGACAATAAATTAACATCAGAGAATTATGTGCAAAAATGGCTGCAAAAGCAAGTGAAACAAGTATGCAAAGATCAATGCGCTAAATTCCACAGATGTGGAAGAGATTGATAACTCAGATAGTACAGAAAATCTTGTAAAACCAGGGGGGTGAAAAATAATCAAAGATCTTCGCTAATTACTAATCAGGATGATCATGGACAAATGAGAACTCACTAACCTGATCGAGAGGTATAACTGCATCGTTTTCGCCGAAAATGAATAAAGTAGGACTCCGCAGGTCGTACCTGTCTTCATCGTCTCTGATGATTCCTACAGGCAGATAAAAATGAATGGATTATCGTGGCATAAAGTATACCCAGAACTATACAGTGTCTGTACTACTCTTCACAGAAAATGCTGGCAAAAGATGTTCAGAAGATGATCAATCAAGTAGCAACTAAAGAGCAAGGTGGCCATTTTTAAACAACTACTGCAAAATGGACTTACCATACACAGAGACCCCAGCTTTGATCTGTGGATACCGGAGGGCCAGGTGGTGTGTGGCGACACCCCCCCAGCAGAAACCCACCACAGCTATCCGTGTAACCCCCCACTCCTTGGCCAGGTATTTCAACACCACGTCCACCTCTCTAAAATGGTGACGAAGCAAAGCACATTGGTAACACTTAACTTGACGGGGCTCAAATATTCAGTAATACCGTAACTCCATTACTATCAAAGTACAAATCATGAACAAATACAGCCACTACTTGAGATAAAAGATGTGTCATGATTCATCAGTGAACAAACGCGAGATCAGTATTTCACTTGTTATTCATTACTTGTTCCTTCACTAGTTCCTTAGTAGTTCCTTCAGTAGTTCACAAGCATTTACAGAATTAACAGATATAGTAAATATAGTAACGGGTAAAAGTTGCATCATGATTCATTAATGATGAACTAATATGAGATCAGTATTTCACTTGTGTTATTCATGACTTGTTCCTTCAGTAGTTCGTTCAGTAGTTTATAACACTAACAGATATAGTAAACAATATAGCAATGGTTGAGATAAAACATGTGTCACTATTCGTTAATCATTAATTAGCATGAGATCAGAATGTAACTAAGACTTAGTCTGTGGTTAATTAATGCATAAGTAATAATATAATACTATATTATATTAGTACATTGGTAGGCTACTTCGTTATTTAAATGGAGGCCTATACAATACGGGTGGTTTTCTTCGGCAGGTAAAGTAGGCTTTCCAGATGCTCTACGTAATCAGCATGCTCAAATAGATGTTTACTTATTTATATCAGTGGCCTTGCGGTCTTCCAACCATTTTTGGAAGGTTGAAAAGTCATGAGATGGACTCCATGGTTCTTTTCCAGCAAAGAAATCTGGGCAAACAGCGCTAAAAAACCAACAAAAAATATATTGTTAAAGAAATAACGATCCATAATAGTAGAGACAGAAAAATATGCATTAAGTATACTTGTATCCTCTTGACAGAATTTTGCTCTTCTATCATTTGCTTTGCCTAAACTGACTTCAGTTCAACATATATCTGAATAAAAATATATGGTGTCAAACTGGGACTCTTTCATTTACATGTATCCATGGGAAGCCAGTAAATCAGCCATGTATCTCGTGTTGGGAAGTCGCCACCCATAAATGTCTTGAATGACGATGACAGCCTTGTCGGATTTCACCGCGGGTTGTGACACATATGCTTCAATGTGCTCGATGTGGACCTCAATCCCCGAAGCTCCGTAGTCCATCCTGTCCCCGATGTCACAGGGACACGGCTTCGCTTCATTTGCCATCTAAAATATAACACGTCCAAAACACGTAAAATCAGCACTGCACACTCGGCAAAATCACATTCCCAGAGTTGTCGATTGCATGCCGAAAATATGCCAGGACAGCGTGCTAAATTTATATAATTGTCGTTTCAAATCAAGTGCATGTAATATCGCTGCATATCAATATGTGAAATTTAATGGATAAATTCTTCCATAAAATGTTCTCACTAAATTCATGTAACGAAATACATTGCTAGACAGCACCGGATTATAATGGAGCTGTATTGGCACGACGTTTAAGCAAAATCTAACGTAATATAGTGGGCTCAGCATTTAATATGTGCTGTTTTACCGTTATAGGGTCGCAGCAAAAAAATCACGCCGCCCCATCTGCTTATTTAACTGGAGGACATAAAGAACACAGCACAATATACCTTAACTTCCCGATAGCAGATCCCGTATCTCCTATATCGTTAGCGATCTTCAGGTCGAAACCAGTCGTACCTGAAACGTGCGTCTGCAATCAGTCTACCAAATAGTAACCAATGCAAATTCATTTACAGCGTTTGCTTGCGTTCGGTCACGCTAAGATAGCTATGTAAAATGCATGTTTATGATAAGTCAAATATGTGCATCACGAAATATAATAAAAAAGAATAAAGACCCAAATAACAAGCAGGAATCCCCCAGACTTCGGACTTCCGCCGCTTGAATCAAGGGTCGGTTTGTGCTTTAATTTGTCTCCCCCTATCTTCTGTAGGCTGGCTGCTCCGCCCCTTGGACTTTTCCTGGTTTTTTGTGAGCCTGTCTGCCCTTCACTGTGTAAATAATATTGCGCAACCATTTAACTAAACTAAAATTATCTAAACATAAAATCATTTTAGGCGTTAGTGTTTATTTTCGATACGATTCATCAGGATAATTTCATGCTTGTCCCACTTTGTCCTCAATGCTTACAACGTGAAGCCCTCGGCAGGGGCTGGGTTCCGGTGAGCAAAAAAATGGAGAAAAAACGTACTAGACTAAATCACTGTTGGTATTAAACGTACAACGTACTAACCAGATTAGGTTAACTAGTACGTTTCGGATTTCCTTAAGACGAAAAGGCACCGCTGGGATTCGAACCCAGGATCTCCTGTTTACTAGACAGGCGCTTTAACCAACTAAGCCACGGCGCCACACAATTGATGAAAAAGTTTGATTCCTGAGAAACTAATGTAAAACTCCTAGTATTTTTTTAAAGAACTTTTTCTGTTTCTAGAAACACTGATAGCTGCGTTACATGTCGACAAATCGATTTTTTCCATATCGTTCCACTACACAGTGAGACGATGTACACCGCACATTTACAATCTATACACCACATATTTTAAGTGATTTTGCATAATGTGGTACCAAGTCATCTTTTTAAATATCCAGCATGATTTATCCCGAGGAGGCTGTGACTAATTTGCTACTTTGCCGCAAGCGTAAGCCGGAAGATATTCTGCTTTCTCAATGCTTTAATATGACACTGTCAATATAATAATATTCTTCGCTTTAGTCACCACTCTCAACATGCTTGAAATTCAGCACAACATTTTTCAACAAGTATAGTGCAAGTTCTGTTGGTATTATTACATATTGAATAACTTTTTATTATTATGTGAAAAAAAACACAAGTCAGAACTAATCCTATGTATGTTTTATTGGAGTCAAAGGAACTTACTGGCTTCTATTTAATTTGCATTGTAGTATGCATGCACATAGGAGTTTCATTGTACTGTGTTCATAAAATGATCAAATGAATTTTCAACAAAATCTTTTACTACTATGACAAATACAGTGTCATATCTGTCCCAGCAACCGGATTGTCACACTGACATAATATTATATCCGGCCAACCATGTTCCAAACACTTATACTGGTCAAAATTACTGGACATATGATTCTAACATAAATTAAATCACTAAAAAAAGTCACACGTGTCAAGCCTGGATTAGGACATTTTCATATGTAGTACAGTATACATGTTTAAATGTATTGACCCAGGATGGGGCACCAACATAACGAAGGGTACATACAGCCTTCACACGCACATTCACACCTATGGGCAATAGTGGCAATGCGGCCTGGTGCTGTACGCCTGCGCGCGCTGTGGGTGCCCCTGGCTTTTATACAGAGTCCTGGGTATTCGGCTGACTTCACGGGGGCCTGGTGCTGTACGCCTGCACGCGCTGTGGGTGCCCCTGGCCATTATATTTGTTATTGTGACCTAGCCCCCTTAATCGCCTTATTTAACCCCTATTGAGAACTATGGGACTTTACTAAAGTATAAGATTGACCAAGAAGGCAAGTAATACATGTCACAGGGCAGTGTCTGGGAGGCGGTCCTAAAAGCCTCAGCTTATATAAAATGTGATTGAATAAAAAATAGATTGATTCAATGGACGATCAGTTTATGATGATCATTGAGGAGAAAGGTGGCTATAGAGGATATTAAACCCCATAAAGTGTACTGTATAGAACGGCCACTAGTTTGTTATTCTTTATGTAGACCGAATAAATAAAACTGTTTTTTATTTTTATTTCTGTTGATGTTCTATCCAACCATCCATTTTCTGAAACTGCTTGTTCCTATTCAGGGCCGCAGGGGGTCCAGCACCTATCCCAGAAGCTACAGGCGCAAGACGAGGAGCAACCCAGAATAAAGTGTTAACCCATCACAGGGCACACTCACGCATCATTGCACATAGTTGGATACTGTTGCTGAATTGCTGAACGTGTCCAATAGCAGGTTGTTACCAAAAGGAAACGGTATGATTTAGTATTTTGCCATTTTCTGAAACTAGAATGATTTTTCAACTTATTTACTAGTGTCTTTTCCTGTGTTGACACTTTGGAGGATATCCCTTATCCCCCAGGCTGGTCTGTATCATGTCACTTTAGGGGTGAAAGCCAGTTCCACTCCGCTGCTGATGTCCTCTCCAAACATTGCGACTACTCCACTACCCCACTGTCCTTACAACTTTTTTTTACTGCCGTAAAATGAAAAGCAATGTCGTGAGAACCAAACATTGCCGTCTCCAGTCACGAAGTGTCGAAAAGATCGTTGCCGTGCGGATTTTCACCCCCGGTGTCCGCAAAGTATATGGTTACATTTAGTTTAATGTGCTGAACCAGCAGAGTTTGTCCCCGCTCTGGGGAATAGCCGCTACATGGATCTCATCTGGGCGTGTCCGTTGTTTCCGATTGAGTTGTTTTGATCGCCGGGCTCCTAGACGGCGTGCCGATGTGTCGTCTGTCAGGCTAAAAGCGCCACCGATCTGCGCGTCACCCTACAAGATGGACACCGCCGAGGAAGGTATCGCTGACAGGACCCACCTTTTACCTTAAACAGCGATGTCGTGTCTGAGCATTGCCAGTGCTGTCGTTCACTGTCTTGTCATTTAGGTTTCAAAAGGCCGCAGATATGATATTATTAACTACACGAGATCATACCAGACAGAAAACTAGCCTTCCCAATTTGCTGTGACTCAGAGCCGCTTCCCCTACCAGACTGAGACAGATTCTTATTTATAACCTTAACTATATACTGTTGTGTGCAGCCGGCTGATACTTGCAGAGAGTGTCATTTGTATAGCAGATATGGAGCTGATGAGCAGTGTGTGACAGGTGGACCGAAATGTTGCAGCGAGAGTGAGATCGCCACCTGGACTCGTTTATTTTTGCGTGTTTGTAAGATGCGGCTTGCTGTAGGTGTGTGGCAGGTCCTCGGTGCTTTCAACACCTGTGCTTCTGCACACTTCGGCCAGTACCTTGCAGAGCAGAGCTGTGTGATCGGAAAGACTTGGCGAGGACCGTGAAGCTGTGGATATATTCTGTATGCATTTATTTCTGCCCACGATGGACGCAGGGTTGCCATCTCTCACACATCTGGCGTGGTACTCACGCTTTCAGTCTCACACTCACGCAAGAAGTCTTAAGGCGAATCTGTATTATTCCATTATAGACCTAAAATTAACTACATCTTAAGTGTTGGAGTAGTTTGTAAACCCCACAGGCAGATAATAAAACATACATATAAATGTCTGTGAGGCTTGTCTCGAATTGAAAATCCCACGCCAGCCAGCTGACTAAAGTTGCAAACCTTTGGACGGGAACCCCAGCGTGTGCTGTAAAGCCGGGAAATGTGGTGAATGAAAATGTAGATCTTCATTCGACTGGCTTGCAGGACGTTACGATGCATAAGTACGACGGTTGTACTACCCGTCTCTCCATTCATCCATTTTGCAAGCGGTTAATCCACAATCAGCAGAGATGTTTGATTATCACTCTGAGTGAGATGCTTTTGAGGAGCAGCTAGGACCTGCTTTAAAGTGCTAATCTATTAGCATTGCTTTGGATGTAAACCTTTGTTTTTAGTACTTTTGAAATCAACAAAATCTGTTGCTATAGATGTCTTTCTTGCCATTCTAAGGTTATAAATGAACAAATTACCTTTTTTTCTTGATCTGTTGAATTTTGCTTGGATCACCTTGGCATAAATGGTATGTAGATCCCTGCATCCCACCTATAGACTCATAATGTACCGTTTCCTGGAGACTGTTAACCTATTGAGTTTATTGCTATTAAATGTAGGTTGATGTCTCATTGATTGTTAGGCTGAGTCTTCTGTCCTTGCTGAAGGAACTGATTGATTTGTTTTTGTTTTTCAGCTGATATATGCAGGGTGTGTCGGTCCGAAGGGACCCCCGACAAGCCCCTCTATCACCCCTGTGTCTGTACCGGCAGCATTAAGTTCATCCACCAAGAATGGTAGGAGCCAGTTTGCGTTCACTCAGTGCTCCGTTTATTAGGTACACTTGGCTCGCACCGATTCACGTAGGACCCACATTTGCCTACTGAACCCCTGGAAAGACACATGACGTGTGCTTCAGAGAAGCCACTGCAACACCACTGTTGTACCGAGCTGTTATTTTTGTATTTGTGGCCTTCCTGTTAGCTTTAGTGAGTCTGGCCATTCTCTTCGGACCTCTGTCATCATCCAATGCAAAGCCCTGACAAAATTTTTTTAATAACCTCTGTAAACTCTACACACTGTAGCCCCCAAATGAATTCCAGGAAAGTGGCTGTTTCTATGATTCTGGATCCATCACTTATGGCAGGGCTTTTCAAATCTGGCCCTCGATTCCAACTCCTGGCCGTGTTTTCAGTTCTCCCAGGTAGTTAGTTTAATAATCACTGATTCTGATTGACCACAGTGGCTTCACACCTGGTAAATCCAGCTAAATGAAGGCTGGAAAATCAGCAGTGCCTGAGACTAGACTTTGAATATCCCTGATTTACGGCATCAATAATTGCACCATGTTCGGAATTGTTTATATCAAGCATCTAAGCTGTTCTGAGGCTTAGCATAAATGAACATCTCAGCCCTGGTTGGCTTCTGAATGTATTCGGCTGCAACCACATAGTTCACTGTTTGGAGGAGTAGTGTTAACTAGCAGGTGCACGTCATAAACCAGCCACTGAGTGTATCCCTGTTGTCAGTGTAATGTGAAATGTAATGTGTAATGTATTTAAAAAGCAGCTGTCTTGGTTCTCTTCACAGAGCTGCCTAGTGAACCTGAGTTAAATGGGTCAGCGGGGAGTTACCACGCAGGCTGTTTACAGAAAGGGCCATTTCTGGGTCAGCGAATGGGTGTCAGACCAGGAGAGAGTCAAATGGTGTCCATTATGTATTATTGTGCGGCACCGGATGAGTAGGCATGCTTTCCAGGTCCTGCGTGTACTGTGAGTTTGTGTCGTGTTGTAGCACTGAGGCCGATAGTCGAAACTGGGACTTTGAATAGAAAAAAAAAGCACCACAATGCTTTAGCTCTTTAAAAATGAAAATTAGGTTAATTCGAGTTCAAACATAGGTTTAATCAATCCTGCAGGATGCTGCCAGTTTTTCACACTGTGATTCCTCTTTTTTGTAACTTTTCTGAGGATCAGTAAGCCAGCATCACATGTGTGATTAATCAGGTTAGGGGAAGATGCTGATGTTTAACCAGAACCTCCTTTTCTTTACAGCTTGGTTCAATGGCTAAAGCACAGCAGGAAAGAGTACTGTGAATTATGCAAGCACAGATTCGCATTCACGCCAAGTAAGTAACTAATTGCCTATTGCTGTGTGATATATGGATAGCAGGGCCTTCATACCGGCTTGCATTATGTATGTTGCTCATATTTGGCACCACATGCTAGCAAAAATTCAAATATACAGCTGGTATTAAGGCGGTCATGGTGTTTTTAGGAGTCAACCAGCTCAGCAATCGAATGAACAGAAAACTGTTAAGAAAACTCACTTTAACAACAAGTTGTACAGATTGTCTTAAGAAAATATTTACAGTAACAAAGTATGTGCACATAATTGCAGAAGTGCAATAGTTTCTGAATACAAATACGGTGTCTTAAAACAGTCTAAAAATTCTTAGAGCTCAGTATCCCTTGTTTATTGAGAGTCTTTGGCAAAGCTGTGCAAACAGAAAGGTCTTTCAAGACGGTTACCTGGTTTACAGAGGTTGGGAAATGATAGGTGGCATTCCCACAATTTCAAAATACAGTTACAGATTAAATATAATATCTGGCCAAGCATGCACACATACATACATCATTGCATGCATGTATAATTTGATGATGATGAAGATGATGATTTTTTTATTTTATTGATTTATTGGTTTATTGCACATAACAGGGCCTCTCATCTGTTTTCCCAGTTTATTCCCCCGACATGCCATCTCGGCTTCCGGTTCAGGATATCCTGGCGGGACTGGTGACTAGTATCGGCACGGCTATACGCTATTGGTTCCACTACACGCTTGTGGCCTTTGCCTGGCTGGGGGTGGTCCCTCTGACAGCATGTGAGTTCAGCCTCCTATGGCGTTTTTGAAGCAGCCTTGCCTGTGCCTCCTGCCTGGGTCTGTGTTGCTTAGAAATGAAGCTTCATGAACCATTTGCTGTATTTTCTGACCCCACTAGATGGTGCTCTCTCTTCAAGAAAGGGCTCAAAGCATGCTCCAAAGTCAACCAAGAGCACCATCTACTGGGGTCAAAAAATACAGCAAATGGTTCATGAAGCTTCATTTGGCCATTACTAGTCCGTAGGAAGCATTTATACCTCTTAACTTAAACTGTATTGATTTGATTGAAGCTGAGCGGAATGTTACAGTATAACAAAAAAATTTGGTTCTGTTCTCAGTCTTAAACTAGTATAAAATACATTACATACATTAAATATAATAAAGTGCAGACTACAATTTAAGTTTCAATGCAAGCTTATATCCTCTTCATGTACTGCCACATAAATGCTTGTTGGGTGAATAAGTTAAATCTAAAGCAGTAGCAGCAACATTCAATGTGGTGCTCAGTCTGACGTCTGTCCTCTGATGCCTTCAAAACAGGTCGAATGTACAAGTGTCTGTTTACTGGCTCTGTGAGCTCTCTACTGACGCTGCCCATAGACATGCTATCCATGTAAGTGCCAGTTCTGCTGCGTCTGATCAAAACCCCTTCTGGGGGGTTCTGGGGCATTCTGGGGCGGGTCATCTGTTACTGCCACACACATCATGATGCAGACACTGGCCATCAAGTGCTGAGTTTTGGGACTGGATTCGTTTTCTGATGTACTATTGGGTACTGGGAGTAGGTGCTTCCCCTGCAACTCAGACTGTATCAGGGACATGTTTTATAGCAATTTGATAAATCCATCAGGAAGGACCATAATATTTGACCTGGTTGGAGATGGCCCAGTCTCCACTGGAGCTCAGTTTCTCACCATGGTCAGGATGTCAGATGGTGGAAAACCTAAGACTTTCAGACAAATTTCTTCTATCCGTTCCCTGTACTACGTTTTATTATATCAGTCAAAAATGTGGAGAGATGACAAAACACAGTGTCCTTTTCTGCCTGTGATAAGTATGGTTGTTATAGAAGTGAAACTGGCTGATTCCCTCATTTTAGGGGTTTTCAAAGGTGGTAGTTAGCTTCTGATCCAAAGCTGGAGCAAAGCAGCCTACTTGATGAGCTTAATGAGAGGTTTGGAAGGCAGGGAGACCGAGTAATGCTGTACGTGTGTGTCTGTCCACTGCGGCGCAGGGAGAATTTGCTGGCAGACTGTTTGCAGGGCTGTTTCGTGGTGACGTGCACCTTGTGTGCCTTCATTGGCCTGGTGTGGCTGCGGGAACAGATCGTCCATGGTGGCGCCCCCCAGTGGCTGGAGCAGAACCTGGAGCAGCCCCCCAATGAAGGTGGCCAACCAAATGAGGTATCAGGGGCATTGAAACAAGATTCATACCCCTCTTATTCTGGACAAAATATTGACAAACACGCAGAGAAATATGTCGATATAAAGATTCAGTGATGCTTGGACTTTATAGTAGTGATGGCCAAATAATGCTTCATGAACCATTTGCTGTATTTTTTGATCCCCACTAGATGGTGCTCTTGGTTTACTTTGGGGCATGCTTTTCTGATCAGACAGCACCATCTATTGGAGTTAGAAAATGCAGGAAATGCTTCTTGGAACTTCATTTGGCCATCACAACTTTATAGTATTGATGGTAATTTCCTTGTTCAAGGTGCCAGGTGAGGTAAATGGTCCGGCGGAGAATCAGCCCGTGGTTCCTAATGGCCACGCAGAGGAGGAGGAGGCGGTTAATGAGGAGGCCCAGCTGGACGCGGAGGAAGATGAGGATGGCGACGACGAGGATGACGATGAGGAGGATGACGCTGCAGAAGATGGGGAGGAGGCCAACAACGGGGCCCAAGGTACGTTCAGCTTCACCGGGACTCGTGCTATGGACACTCGTCCAGAAGAGCACCGCGGCTTGACCACGTCGGCCGGTTCTCCTCGTAGATGACATGAACTGGAATGCACTGGACTGGGACCGAGCCGCAGAGGAGCTGACTTGGGAGAGGGTAGGTTTCAGTCTCGGTGGCTGTTGGTGGCTCAGCCATTCATTACAGCCACTTGACGTAAGTTACTTTTGTTTATTTCGCAGATGCTTGGACTTGATGGCTCCTTGGTGTTCCTGGTATGTGTATTATTGTTTTGTTTTATTATACATGACAGAAGATGAGTGAACAGGGTTTCATATAATGCTACACAGAATGGATGGATGGAAACTCGGAAATATGGACGATAACCACATCTTTAGAAAACCACATTTCTGTTGAAATTTGTCTAAAAATATTTTTTTTAGATTAATATACGCAGTTATATATAGTGAGAATATGTGAATTATGAATATGTGCTTCTTTTCCAGGAACACGTCTTCTGGGTCATTTCACTGAACACCCTCTTCATCCTTGTGTTTGGTATTCAGTCTTTCATATTTTGTTTGACGTTACATGACTGTTATAGACAGTGATTCCAGTTACATTTTATTCTAAAGCATTTCCCTTGTGGGTTAGCTAATGAGAGTCCATAAAGGCTTTGTTTAACTGAATGTGTTAAACTCACCGTACTGCAGTTATACGGTGAAATACGTCCACATAAATACAGTGAAATTGATGTCGCTGTGGTGATACCGAAGCCACCTTTACTGCCTCAGTGTGATGTTACTAATGACGGGAAGAAGGCACGTCTGTTAATTATCCATAATCTGTCCTATGGCATGTGCAGCTACAGCCACAAAAATATGAAGAAAACAAAGACTTATCTGTAGACACAAGATACGGTTTATAATAGAGGTGAATCAGGGCTGAGCTGAAGCTTGACTCACAATGGGAAGAAAAAGCCCCCCCCCAGCACTTTTTCTAGTTTTCGTAGATGATATAATAAAAATATCAACAGGTGAATTTGCTCTGTTGTTTGAATATCTCATAGCCTGGAATGCAGTCTGTGAGCTTGGCTCATTCAGATCTTTCTCTTCCTTCAGCTTTCTGTCCGTATCACATCGGTCACTTCTCGGTCGTGGGACTCGGTTTTGAAGATTATGTAAGTCTGCTCTATGCTCTCTTTAATACAATATACAATAATACAATACTGCATGCATGAGTTTGAGAAGCTGAAACATTTGAGAAACTGAATGATTGGGACTGTTATTAAATTTCAGTTCATTTCTTCAAATCAACCCTTACAATAAAATCTAAAACTTAGAGGTTAAAACTTGATGACATGTGAGATTTATGACATTTATATATTTCTTTCTTCTAGATAGAAGCTTCTCACTTTGATGGCTTGATCACGACGATCGTGGGCTACGTCCTCCTGGCTGTCACCTTAATTGTGTGTCATGTATCCTTTTGTGTCTAGACTTTCCCTTGGATGTTTTGTCTCATAGTGAGAAAATGGCCCCATTTAAATGTCAGGAGAAGGTGTTAATTCCCTCTGTTCACCAGAAATGGGCGATTTCCATGTGCAAAGCGCGTTCGCTCTTTAACGGCCAGCATCTAGGGTCTGGCAGCTCTGGTGAGGTTTCAGAGGTCACGACGCTTGTTAGGAGTTTGCTACATTGTTGTAAAGGTAACCAATTTTATTCATGTTGCTAGTTTCTCAAGTGCACCAAAAGCTAAAAATATAACAAGGAAAAAATGTGCTTTTCAGGTGTCCTTGTTGGTTGTTGTAGAGATCGGCATCTTCCCCCTGATTTGTGGCTGGTGGCTGGATATCTGTTCCCTGGTATGTCTGCATCCAGATCTAGCTGGTGATGAGTTGACTGCTTTAAGAATAAATCCATGCAGAAGGAAGATCCAGCCAGTGAGGCCTAGAGGAGCTGTAAAATGACGTCTGAAATGTGTCTCGCAGGAGATGTTCGACGCCTCTTTGAAAGACAGAGAGCTGAGCTTTGACTCGGCCCCCGGGACGACCATGTTCCTGCATTGGCTGGTGGGCATGGTTTACGTCTTCTACTTTGCGTCTTTCATTCTTCTGCTGCGAGAGGTAGGAGTCTATATCCATGTTCGGACCGTTGGTCAGAAAATATGAGAGACCAACAGAGGCGGACATTTCAGGTCCAGAAAGTAAAAATCCAAACCGGGATTTTGTTTCAACCAACCATTTGCATACTCTGTGACAGTGACTCTTTATGCTCAACTGGTTGGTTGAAACAAAATCCTGGTTTGGATTTTTACTTTCTGGACCTGAATTGTCCGCCTCTGGAGACCAAATGTATTTACTGTCACTGGACACTAACGGACGCCTCCTTACCTTTCAGGTTCTGAGGCCCGGTGTCCTGTGGTTTCTGAGAAACCTCAACGACCCCGACTTTAACCCTGTGCAGGAGATGATCCACCTGCCCATATACAGACACCTTAGACGGTTTATTCTATCGGTGGTACGCAGCCGCTTCCCCTTTTATACTCATAATCTGTCCTCACTCCTCTTCTGCTTGGGCTCTGTTTACAAAAAGACACACTTCTCCTCACAGGTGGTGTTCGGTTCCATAGTCCTTCTCATGCTGTGGCTGCCCATACGAATAATCAAACTCGCTGTTCCGAACTTCCTTCCGTACAACGTAATGCTCTACAGGTGGGTTACTTGTGTTATACAGTGCGTCTTTGTGTTAGTGTGATACACTGGCTGGCCACAAAGAGTCACCGTTTGAATTTAAATCAGTAAGTACTTAAGGACCAATGACTGGATCATTATTACAGCTCAACAACGTTATGCAGCAATAAAGTGAAGTCAGCTGAGTACTTGAATCTACTGAATGGCCAGGTTATCCCATCAATGGATTTTTTCTTTCCTAATGGCATGGGCATATTCCAGGACAGTAATGCCAAGATTCATTGGGCTGAAATTGTGAATGAGTGGTTCAGGGAACATGAGGATTCATTTTCACACATGAATTGGCCACCACACCTTAACCCCATTGAAAGTCTTTGAGATGTGTTGAAGAAGACTGTACAGAGTGGTTCAACTCACTGATCATCAATACAAGATCTCTACGAGAAATGAATGCAAATCTGGGTGAAAAACAAATGATCAGATGTTGCATAAGCATATGGAAACAATGTGCACGAATGTGCACCATAATCAAAGCTAAAGGCAGTCCAACTAAATATTAAAGTGTGCAACTTCTTTTGGGGCTAGCAATGTACATAAATGTCCAGCAAAGTTGTTTAATTGGATAGCCCAAAGCCTCCAGTCATATATGATTGCCACATTTGTGAGCCTATCAATAAGACTCTTTGAGGTGACGTGCTGGCCAATCCGGGGCCTGATATACCTCTGACTGACAGACCTGTGCTCCCGCCTTCCCCACCCAGTGACGCCCCAGTGAGTGAGCTGTCATTGGAGCTGCTGCTGCTGCAGGTGGTGCTGCCAGCATTACTGGAGCAGGGCCACACCCGCCAGTGGCTAAAGGGCCTGGTGCGGGCCTGGACCGTCACTGCCGGTTACCTGCTGTGAGTAGTGACCTCCATATTCACTGCTGTTGTAACGACAGCTAACCTTTCAGCTAATGTTTAGGACAGATGCTTACCATAGCTACAAAGCTTTGTTTACAAGCTGCCTATATTGATTTCAGTCTAAATGTATTATTTATAATCAGTTTGTGCAGAGAAATCTTTTGAATATGGGCGACACAGTGGCTCAGTAGTTACCTCACACACCTTTTCCTGTTTCCAACCAGGAAACACATGCAGTTAGTTGGGTGTGCACTTTTAAACTGCCTTTAACGTATGGGTACAAATGGGAGGAGGCCATTCGACCTATCAAGCTCGTTTGGGGAGAACTTAACTAATAGCTCAGAGTTGTTAAAATCTTATCTAGCTCTGATTTAATTGAACCCAGGGTCTTTGCTTGCGCTACACTAGCAGGAAGACTATTTCATACTCTAACTACACACTGTGTAAAGAAGTGCTTTCTCAAATTCATTTTAAAATGTTCTCCCGCTAATTTCTATTTATGGCCACGAGTTCTATTATGTAAACTAATATTGAAATAGCCATTTGGCTGAACAGCATCCAGACCTGTTAGAATCTTATATACCTGGATCATGTCCCCCCCTTAGTCTCCTTTGCTCGAGGCTAAACAAATTCAGCTCAGCTAACCTCTCCTCATAAGACATTCCTCCAAGACCAGGCATACATTATAATTTATTACCATTATTTTAGCATGTAGTCTAAATTAAAAACATCAATTTACAATAAAAACATCAACATGTATTTATGAACTTCTCTATATACCTGTAATATAGAATTTTTAACATTCCATCCACCAGAGATCTTCACTCTTACTTGCTTGGAGACCAGGAGGAGAGCGACGACGACGGTCAGCAACAGGCCAACAACAACCAGCAGGTCCGCAACGAGGAGGCGGCCCCAGCCGTGGGCGAGGGGCTGCACGCTGCGCACCAGGCCATCCTCCAGCAGGGCGGCCCAGTGGGCTTCCAGCCGTACCGCCGGCCCGTCCGCTTCCCCTTCAGGGTGAGGCCAGCGGGGCGTTCCCCTCTCAGGCCGCTCGGTCCCGCCGTCACCCTGCGACCTCTCAGACGTGGCTGTTTCGTTTTGCAGATCGTGCTGCTCATCGCGTTCATGTGCGTGACGCTCCTGGCGACGAGTCTCGTCTGTCTCACGTTACCAGGTGGGTCTGAGTCTGTCTGCCTCCTCATTGGACAGCGGCACCTAAGGCCTACTGGGTTTAACTTTGTACCATCCTGCCACTGAAATCAGTGGTAATTGCTGCGAAAGTCACCTACAGTCAAAGAATTAGATATATACGTGCAAACATCATGTTAAGAGGTGGTGTTGTCATCCTAAGTGCAGAGTTGTGGGTTTGAATCTGGACCCAGTTGTGTGTTTGTGTGTCTAGTTTGTATATTCTTCTCCATCTCTGTTGGATTTCATCTCCTCCCGCAATTCACAGACATGCTCTTCATACTAAGAACTATCTCTAAATTGCCCCATGACGGCCACTGCCCAGAGGGTACCTTGCCTTAGGCCGTGTACCACCAGGGACCATCTCCTGATAGGTTTAGATCAATGTTTCCCAATCCGGTAAACATTTCTGCTCCCTCCCAGCTCCCACAAAAAACGTGGACTGTCTGTGGGGCCCAAGGATTGGATTGGGAGACACTGCTTTGGAAGTTCCTCAAAATGGGCAGGCAGATGTTTTTGACTATGATCCCTCCATACCCCTCTGGACTTCTCAGTGTTTGCCGGCCGCTGGTTGATGTCATTCTGGACGGGCAGCGCCAAGGTCCATGAGCTTTACACGGCGGCCTGCGGACTCTACGTGTGCTGGCTGTCTGTCCGGGCCATCACCGTCCTGCTGGCCTGGATGCCCCAGGGTCGCACGGTACTCATCCTCAAAGTCCAGGAGTGGTCAGTGATGGTAAGGAGGAAAGGTCTTAGTCTTCCATCTGCCCCCTGAGTACATGTCCACAGTTTTATTGTAACCATACTGCCCCTGTGAAGATATTAGCTAGGCGAAAGGTACTTGCACCTACCCATTTAAACAGCATTAAGGATTTTCTCAGCCATTTTGACTAATTGATAAGTTCTATTGCTCTGCTGTTGGATGTGTTTTTGCTGCAGATCTTGAAGAGTCTGGTTGTGGCCTTCCTGGTGGCTGGGGTCATTCCTCTTCTTCTCGGCCTGCTGTTCGAGCAGGTCATCGTGGCGCCCCTCCGTGTGCCCCTGGACCAGACGCCACTCTTTTACCCATGGCAGGTGAGCCTCGGAATCTCTCACGGAGTCTTGCTCACCCAGGAAACCTCTCTGCCTGTGGGTTATCAGTGATCAGGGCTTTCAACAAAGCCATTAGTACAGGGGTCTTCAACTCCATTCCTGGAGAACCTCATTTTTTGGGTATCCTCTCACTTAACATACCTGATTCTACAGTACTTTTCTGCTAATTACCACCCATTTGTCAGTTGAATCAGGTGTGGTGGAACAGGGAAAAAAACTAAGCTGTACTGGGCTGGGACTCTCCAGGACAGGAATTAGAGATCCCTGGATTAGAGCGTAATCTTTCTGGATTAAGGTGCATGTCTCCTTCATGTCTTTCTGCTATTTAGGACTGGGCCCTAGGAGTCCTCCATGCCAAGATCATCGCTGCTGTCACACTCATGGGTCCTCAGTGGTGGCTGAAAGCGGTGATCGAGCAGGTCAGCGGATCTATCTGTGCCTCCAGTCAGATGGGCTTTGTCTCCACCGTGTCCCCCTGGTCTGTTTTGCGTAACTTTTCGCCATGCGCTAGGTGTATGCAAATGGGATCCGGAACATGGACCTGCATTTCATCATCCAGAAGTTGGCGGTTCCGGTCATTTCAGTCTTACTCCTCTCACTCTGCGTCCCCTACGTCATAGCTGCGGGTATTGTTCCAGTCATGGGTACGTCTAATTATGTTTTAACAAAAAATCCCTGGTGGTGGTATGTTTTATTTAAAAAATAAACATAGCGTAGGTCGAGGCATGATTTGTCATATCAAACTGAAAAAGCTTGGATGATCTTGAAGGGTGAGGCTGGGCTTGGTTCCTTGAGGGATTCCGTGACCTCACACGGTGCTGGCGCATTGCCCTGCAGGGGTCACCGTGGAGATGCAGAACCTGGTACAGCGCCGCATCTACCCATTTCTCCTGATGGTGGTGATGCTCATCGGAATCTTGTTCTTCCAAATCCGACAGTTCAAGCGCCTTTATGAGCACATCAAGAACGACAAGTAAGTCTACTTCGTAAACACCTGATTTTAGACATTGAGGATATTGAGAACTCTAGTCAGGATATTCATTTTATATGCATCATACCTGTCCATCGCTTAATTATTGCCTCTGCTAATATGGGTAAATAAAGGCGTAGTGAAGCAATATTGGAATGCAGATCTTGCTATTTGAAATAGCCATGCTCTCATAATCATTCAAAATACTGTGTTGATTCACTGATCAAAGCTGTTTTCATTGATTCATCTTTTCTCCCGTAGGTATCTCGTCGGTCAGAGGCTTGTAAACTATGAGCGCAAGGCGGGCAAAGCGAACGTAGCCCCGCCCCCCAGCTCCACACAGGAGTAACGTTATAAAGCAGGACATTCATCTAAGAAAGACTGCCTGGCAACCCCTTGCCTGGCAACCCCTTGCCTGGCCCTGCCTTCTCTTTTTCTCTATGGCATTTTTCACATCCAGGCTCTCGGCACCGAACCAAATTTTGTCCTCCAATTGTAAAGGCAGCCTATGCACTTTGGCTTCGCTCAGAAGCCACCGAGCTCGGACTGAGACAAGAAGGAGCCTTGTACATGTTAACAAATGTGGATATTAATTTATTAAATCGAGTCGTCACTTTATTTCATGGATTCTTGTTGAGTCTGGACAGGAATCTGCTGCCTTTGACACATCAGACTGCCTTTGTACTGTCGGGATCAGCCTGTTTTTTTTTTGGGACACTTGTCTGCCTCTAGGGGCAGTGTAATATTTGAGTCTGCATCCAGACTGATCATGTCCTATAGAGCGTTACTTAGCTTCCAAGATGATACACCACCGTTGCTCTCTGTTTCATGCTTTTTTTGGTTGAGCAAAATGTATAGTAACTGTTAAATTATTCAAGGGTGGTGACAATTCGTATTTAACCTATAACGGAAACTTTTTTTTTTCTTATATTGTTGCTGGTTGTCTTTTGGTGAATTATCAAGAATGGAAAAGCTTTAACAGTGACCTTACAGTGATGGCAAAACAGCATGTGTGAGTCACATTTTCATTTAACTAAATGCTGCTATTTATTTATTTTTTCTGCTTTGTTCATTGTATCATTTTTTAAAAAAAAAAATACATAAAATACTTCAAAGGGGTTGGACAGTGTTCTTATACACCACAATATGGTTATAATTTGATATTTATTACACATTGAAGTTTGTGAATTAAATACAAACATTTTTTGCATTTCAGTTTCCCCTGTTTTAACAAATTTGAAACTATGTTTCGTTCTTGATAAATCTAGACCACTCTTGGGCTGTGTTTTGTTACGGTGAATTAGACAGGACTTGTCTAAGTTAGACCTCCGATGCGTGTCAAAGTTGTGATCTGACGCTAGATTGTACCACTGCTTAAAAGGCTGTGTGACCGCCTTCAGTTCCTCAGAGAAGGACTTTACTTGGGATGAGTCTGCTAGCGCAGGGTGGTCATATTTAAGACATTTTTTTAAATCCTAAGGGTGTAAAAATATTCATGGAAATGGAATATTTATCCATGCACCATTTTGGAAGGGGCTTTTGGTAAACACTAAATGCATTTTTCATTATTTAAATTAGGTCAATAAATACATGTTTACCACATCTGATAACCTGTTGATTTTAGGTCTGTGAATTGTTACGTGACTTTCTGTTACTGCTGGATCTTCAGTATTCTGGCTACTTTTAAAGCTGAACGTGTGCTCAGTTTTATGTATGGCTATAAAAGTTTAAGATCATTAGAATTTGTAATGGCTTATCTGGAATCAGTTATTTTAAATGTAGTGAAATCTGCATGCCATTACACATAGAACAGCCTAAATGTGTATCACCCAAGACATGAGGGAAAACTCTTTTATATTGGAAAACTAATTTCTAAAATACAGTATGTGTCCCTTTAATTAACTTGTGGATATGCAAGCTTATGTTTTCAGTGATTTTAATTTTTCTCCCTTAGGGTGTGACCCATCGTCTATGCTTTATATGCCAACACATGCATACTTATGATCAATTATAAAATGCCTTTTACAACTTGAAATTGTCAATTACTTAAAATAAAGTGCATTTTAATTTGTTTTACAATTACTGATGGGTTATTTATATGATACATATCAGTCTCATCCCTGAGCCTGGCCGCACTGTAGAACTTAGATCCTGAGAATGCTTACAAAACTCCATGTAGGACTGCATGGATTTCCCATCTATGCTATGGATATACCTGCTTATCCTGTGCAGGTTGGTGGGGGTCAGGAGCTTATCCCAGAAGCTATGGGCACAAGGCCGGCAAACACACACACACATCATTTATATCTATGGGCAATTTGGTAACACCAATTCGCCTTAGCATTTTTTTGTATTGTGGGGGGAAACCATTAAACCTAGAGGAAATCCCATGACGACACAGGGAGAACATGCAAACCCATATAGAACCGGGACAGAGACTCAAACCCTGGTCCCAGAGGTACGAGGCAACAGTGCTAACCGTCCATCTATTTTCTGAAACTGTTTATCCTATTGAGGACCACAGGGGGGTCTGGAGCCTATGGGTACCAGGCAGGGAACAACCCAGGGTGGGGCACACACACACACCATTCACAGCTATGGGCAATTTGGCAATTCCAATTGGACTGTGGATACCCAGAGGAAACCCCGCGATGACACAGGAAGAACATGCAAACTCCACACACAGGAACTCTGGCGGAGACTTGAACCCAGGTCCCAGAGGTGTGAGGAGACAGTGCTAACAATTTAGCACAGTGCTAACCATGTCTATAAATATTTAATACATTTGATGTTTTCACGTAGTTTGGCTGTAGTTTCGTTGATATTAAATTTGATACCCAGCCTATTCGCTCATCATGAAAGTGGTACCAGAATGCTAACAGCATAGGCTGTGCAGTTATTACTTGTATATCTCATGTGTCCATTTTTCTTTCTTTTTAAAGCATCAAATACCAGTTGGAAAAGCCTACTAATAAATGGAGGGAGGTGGAATAATGACCTCATCTTTTGGGATTATGGGAGAAGGGAGCTCTATTCCAAATGTCTCCCTCAGAAGCTCTGGTATCTCCTTGTCTGATAGCTCCTGGGTGGTCTTAGAGATAGGGCCACCCACTTCAGAAGGGAAGCTAGTGACCATCAACTTGTGTCCCATGTAGGTGACCCGTCCATTGGGTAGCAGAAGGGAACAGAGAGACTTGCAGTAGAAGATTGAACTCGGGGAGGTTTGATGATAGAGACACATTGCTAGGAAATCCTCCCTTTGCCTAGGCTGCAAGGTAAATTTGTACAGCCCGGTCCAGCCCTCTTCCTCGCTCTTCCCTTCGGTTTGGTCCTCTTCAGCCATCTCCAGGAACAAGGTCTCCCCCTCACACCGGACACGGAACACACCATGCTCCTGCTTCTGGGAATCTTCTGTCTCCAAAGAAATGGGGATCTCAAAACCTGCCCCGAAGCCAACGTCACAGAGCCAACGTTGACCCTCCAGCATCACCATGACGATGAGGTGATCAAACGGAGGCCCGTAAACCCCAGTGATGCGGTTCTTGACTTGAGCCGACAAGACAGTGATCTCAAATCCCAGTTGTGATAGCAGCCATGAGAACAGCCCATTATTCTCATAGCAGAAGCCTCCCCTTCGCTGGTTGACTATTTTGTCATAAAGACACTGTAGCTCCAACTCCACCCGGCCGCCACTGTGAATAGTCAAATTTTCGAACGGTACAGACAACAAATGTCTCCTGTGAATGCGATTAAGGGTCTCAAGTGTTGGTGTTGCAGGTCCATCAAAGCCAATCCTTAGCAAGTATTTTTCTGTGTCCATGCTACACTGAAACAACAAAATGTTAAATTTACGGACGTATATTATAGCATACTTTTCTAAAAATTAAAACAATCAAATGTAGTGTAATCAACTTCTTAGGAATGAACAATAAAAGCAAGAAATGAATGTAACGTTATATTGTTTTTTAAAAAAATCAAAGTTTATAACATAAGCTTACAAACTATCTTTTGCTTTCGAAAAGTGACTTCACATTGTCTACTGCTTAATTTATCCTTATAAATAAATACAAACCTGGCGAATTTGTGGATTTAATTCTATTTTAAAGCGTTCTGTAAGAAATAAGTAAAGCGACAGTTGACCGTGGTGTATGAACTTGGATTTTATAGAAGAAACCAGGGACTTCAGTTCTGATCCTTACTGTACCTGCTATACGCCTGGCAGGCAAAGTTCCCAGCAGTTAAGGAGACAGTTGTCGAAACTTTTTATCGTTTCCTCAAGAAAGCTGCAGCTTTATGTGCATGACATGAAACAATTAATGGTAATTATAATGTTCAGATCGATCCTTCCCACTATATACAATCCAAAAGCAAGCATTTGCGGTCGTACAGCCTCCGGCTGAAAGACCGTGGCTACTTAGTGTCCGTATTGTAATCCGGGTATTGGAAAAATCCGGAACTGAAACCACGGAACTGAAAACATTTCATTCGTTTTTATACTTTACATGTGGGGATAAGTTATTGCTTCAGGCGACATTTTGCATATACTTTCCGTTATAAAATTAGGTGCTTGTGTGGAATTTTAATGTTATCGCCGTGTCATCGTGGGGTTTCCGCCGGTTCTTCCAGCACAGCCCAAAACATGTCGAGGTAATATGGGAGTTGTCAAAATTGCTGGTTGGTGTGAAATGTGTGTGAACGGTGTGCGTGCCCTGCGCCCTTGTGCAAGTAGCTTCCGGGATACGAATGGACGGACTAAATCTAAAGAGGTCCGATTCCATTTTTTACTTTAAACCAGAACCGATAGAGCGCTGATTGAGGTTTACTAGGAATCTTTATTACTAATGTAAGTTTTTTCCCTTGCATTAATAACACTGGTACAGTGTATAGCTACCGGTTGTCCACTTATCGCCAACTAAGCGGTAACCTTGAATCAGATTTTTTCTGTCTCTCGCCACAACGGGCAGCGTGTTTGTGGTGTGCTTACTTTTGTATTCTGATACTACCTAGCGAAACTTATGTCATGGTTAGCGACCATCGATCTCAGCATTTAAGCACTTGACCTAATTAATTGTTTTGATAATAAAACTGCTGTCTCTCTAGAAAACATGAGCATCCATGCACATAAACCAGTGGTTCATCATTAGTTTTGCTGAAAACAGCGGCGGGGAACGAGAGGTGGACTTTAAACCACTTCTCTAGAGCCGTGCTGCCCACTGGGAGCCACCACACCGCTCTCAGACCTTGTCATGCTCACGGTGTGGCCACGTGGCTCTGCCTACTGACCACGTGCCCGTGGGTCAGGCTATTTCCGGAAGAAGCTTTCACCAAACATCTTGTTGCTAGGATACCGCACGCCGCACTAGGTTTCGTTGAAGTACATGCGATACCTTAACAAAAGCTGAGTTATCCGAGACGGTTACGTTTATTTGAATTCATCAGGATATCTCATTTCACAAGGTATAATGAACTTATTTTATTAATTAGTTGGTGGAGCTATTCAACTGAGGAATGGGCATAAAAGCATAAATTATAAAGGATCAACAGTTCGAGAGAGTCTTTGACGCTTTCCATGGAAAGAAACGTACAAAGTCTATCTATCTATCTATCTATCTATCTATCTATCTATCTATCTATCTATTCATTCATTTTCTGTTCGTTTTGTTCTATTCAGCCATGCCTCCACCAGAAACGATGTATTGTGCCCAGCAGATCAACATCCCGCCTGAGCTGCCAGATATCCTCAAACAGTTCACCAAAGCCGCCATCCGAACACAGCCCCCCGACGTGCTCCAGTGGGCAGCGGCGTAAGTAACTGCACGTACACTTGCGCCTCCAAGCATCTCAAATGCTTGTTTATGAATGCTTTGTCCTCTCAGGTATTTCTCTGCACTTTCGAAGGGGGAGACTCTGCCCGTAAAAGATAGACTTGAGATGCCCGTAGCCACACAGAAGACTGACACTGGACTCACCCCCGGTCTTCTGAAGATTCTACACAAACAGGTAGAGCAGCCTGTAGGGAGTCACAGGACCACTTAAGATTGTCCCAACTCTGGACCGGCCATCTGGAATACCGGGCAATTTCCCGGTGGCCGAAGGGTATGTTGATAGGCAAAATATATCCTGGGCAGTACTGGTCCTAGCCGATGTGGTGCCCCAGACGAGCATCACCGCCGGAGCCCTCCGTCCGAGGCAAAGTGAAATTGATATGTCGCTTATCGGATTGACTGGGGGACTCCAAGGACAAGGGCCGATTATTAATCCCAGTTCAGCCAAGCCTGGCTGCCATTTGCCTGCATTGAATTTGGTCTGCCACATCTACCCCGCAGCTCGGATACAAAGAGATAGTAACGGAGGACGAAGTGAGACAGAGGTGGAGGGATCTGTGCCTGCCGAAGGAACAGCTGGATTCACTGCTGGAGCTCGGGGGCTTCACTGCTCACATCAGCTGGATGCGCTTACTGGCTCTCTGCTGCAGTGCTCTGGGCGGGGTAATGCACGGGCATTGCATGCGGCATGCACACTCTCTCTTTACCTAGCACTTAGTACGCATTTTACACCTGATCGAAAGCCCTTTTAACCGACTTACGTGATTTATATCATGGTCACATCGTCCGGGATGTGTACTTTTTGAACTTTTGTTTGTGAGGTAATAACTAATCTAAAATTAATGACCAATACTTTTATAGTGTGTGCATTTTTTTGTCACATCTCAGTTTCTTAATAAAGCAAGTACATATGTTTGTATGTATCCATGTATTTAGCCTACTTATGCGTGTGTAGTTTATTTCAGAATTCTGCAAGGATCTATTTATTTTTTTGTTTGTTTAATCATTTATTCGTTAGTGTTATCGATCTATCTATCTATCTATCTATCTATCTATCTATCTATCTATCTATCTGATATTGCGAAGGTACTAGTTAAACTTCTAAAACCTTTTGAGTTTCTATTACTACTGTATACTCATGTAATAGGAGTATGGTACAGTTCTCTCTACTCTCCTCAAGGTGGCGCTAAAGGCCTGTCTTTAAACTACAATTACAGTTTTTTTTCATGAATATCACGCCTCATAATGTGACATATTTATATATTCACTTTATTAAACGGGACACATGGATATGCTGTTTTTTTAAGGAGAGATCTGCTTGAACATGGTCTCTTCTCAAATTCATAACTCCATGTGCACCTTTCCTCATTTCACCAGACAGCTGCAGTGTAATGTGTCAGTTGGTGGATTAATGTGCGACTATCGTGCTCGCCATTCCATCTGTCCGCAGACCATCATCTGTGCGCTAAAACACGCCTGTGAGATCCTCACTGAGGACCCAGAGGGAGGTCCTGCCCGCATCCCCTTTGATACCTTTGCAGATCTCTACGCCTACCTGGCCCAGCTGGATGGAGATATCCCTCAGGACCAGATCGACAGCTTTCTGCACAGCCTGCAGGATCATGCGTGAGTAACACTGTGGAGAATGACGCATCTCTCTAATTAAATACTGCTCCCCCAGTTCCATCAGGATACACCAACGTCTTGCTGAGTAACATTAATGAATTTTAGGAGAAAACGCAACATCTATTGTAGCATCATCATCATCATGGATTATTAAAAGTAAACACTAAACAGCTGGCTCATTGTAGTACATATATTAAATATACAGGATGGCAGTATTTTAGCTTTTTATTTAGACATCTATGTCATTCTCCTTTTATTCTTCCTTTAGCTAACTCCTGAATTGTAGTCCATTTTACCCACTACATAATTCTCAAAGGCAGCTTGAGAATAGAGATGTGTATTTTGACCATGCTGCATGTAATAAAATCTATTTTCTGTGATTTAGTACACACTTATTCTAGTAGTCAAGAAACACCGTTAAACACAGGTTTGTCTAATTATGAGCTTCGTTAATTGTTAATATTCAGTTGGTCATTTGATCAAGGTTGCAGTGATTATGGGTAGCACTGTTCCGACATGCCTCTGGGGTTTTGGGGTTGAATCCCATGTCACTCGCTGTATGTATGGAGTTTGCATGTTTTCCAGGTGCTCTGATTTCCTCCTGTAGTCCAAAGACATGCAGTTAGACTAGCAAACACACAAGCACAATCTGAGTTAATGATAATAATAATCGATCCCCATGGGGAAATTGTCTTTACACCTCCCTCAACTTTCTCTTTTTGTAGAGTAAGTTTTCCACAAAGGGCACCCACCCCTAGTGGCACCCAGGGAGCTGGGGGTTAAGGGCCTTGCTCAAGGACCCGCAGACGTGCTGAGGCTGGGTTTGAACCAGTGACCTTCTGATTACCACACGCTGAGTAAAATTGTAGATTTAAGGATTGCATTCTTCCTTCCCTTTTTAAACTTTTTTTCCATGCCCAGACCATTTTGAGTTTCCTGTGTGAGAAAGAGATGCATACACATATTCAGATGGAATGAAGTCATTCACTCACCATGCTGCATAATGTACAAGTGAAGACAAATCAGGAAATGACATCAGGGGATTTTATTTCCCTGCTATGTGGAGAGCTGAGAGGGGCCAGGATCAATGCCCAGTCCTCCTGGCACCCAGCCAGCGATTCTACCATTACCACATGCCGGTTTGCATGTGCCAAAACTGCTTATATTTCCAATAACCTTAAATACACCAGAAACATCAGGCTTCCCGTAGTGAAAACTTGTCCATATGCAACAACCATGTTTGCTGGTTTTCTTTGGTTGAAGCGAGATGGGCTGTTAGTGTCGTCTTTTGGTTTTAATAAAGGAGTGAGAGGACTGATCTAATAAGAGGAGAGCTACATTATCGAGAGAGAGATAGAGAGATAGAG
>JAODJW010000033.1:6527374-6596367 GCA_026777045.1 Hyperopisus bebe | reverse complement strand
GGGGGGGGGGGGGGGGGGGGGGGGGGGCGGTTGAAAGTAGCAAATTAAGCAGTCTTTGTGGTTCCAATTCGTGGAATTATAGCATGGGATTTTCCCCTTTGGGGTAACTTGGCAGTTGAAGTTTAAATAGTATTTTATTTGGTGTTGTCTGTTCAGCGATAGTGCCCGAGTGTGAAATGCGTAACCATGCACGCTGCTATGACTTTATATCATCAGTAAACGTGCGAAAGCCACAAACACCATCATTCATTTCCCCATTATCCCCGTTTGGCCAGTGTCATTTGATCACCAGCGTCACAGCTGTAGGGTCGTGCAGTTTAATGTGTTTTTCTCTCTGCAGAGTTTACCCTCCCTCTTGTTTTTCTTCTGTGAACTCTGGGGTTTTCCCACAGTCCAGAGCAGGGATGGAGTGGCTATTTGGCGTACTGGGCACTTTCCTGGTGGGCCGGTGGATATGCAAACTCCACAAACTGAGAACATGCAAATTCCACATGCAGAGAACATACAAATTGTGCACACACAGAACATGCAAGCTCCACATACAGAGAGCATGCAAACCCCCACACACAGAACATGCAAACCCCACACAGAGAGCATGCAAATTCCGCACACAGAGAACATGCAAACTCTACACACACAGAGTATAGGTGGTACTGGAAGTATGAGATTCTGTACTAGAGGAATGCTTGCTGCTATCTTGATTTAGAAGTACAGAAAATCCTGAAATGTAGTGCAGTAGGATGTTTTCAGTCAGATGGCAGTATGTAATTAATAATTTATATCATTAGGGGGGTGAACCTCCAGCCTTTTCAAACAGATTAGTTGAATGTTTAAGTGATGATACGCTGAGGGATATACAGTACAGTGTAATGGATATTCTTTCCCCGATTTCCAGTTTTCAGCTGCCTTTAAAACCTGTATTTCAGGTGACAGTCTTTGGCCCAATTCCCTCCAAGCTTAAATTATGGATCAGGAATCTGGGGAGTGATATAATAGATGCTTTAGGTATATACACTTACTACCAAGCATATATGATGAGTAATTCACATTGGATAACATAATGCACTAAATTGTTTATAAGCTTGAGTATGAAATGGTGTATATGAACTATTCTTAAGGGGATCCATCTCCCAGATGCAAGCATTGCACCTTCATATTCTTACTGTGATCCACAGGTAAGCGAATAATTATGGAGATTATGTCAGTGAAATTAATTTTTGTACTGGAACCAGGAATATCACTTTGTCTGGAAGTAGCTCTCTATGCTGTGGTATTAAATACTTTATCTGCGTAAAGGCTATGAGCTGGTTACTCAGTAGGCAGAGGCCAGACTAGAAACCAGTACTGGGGTATTACGTCCTTTGGCTAATCTGATAGCTCCTTCACTGATAGCTCCTTTAGGTGGTACAATGTCTACCTGGGGAAGTGGGGGCTTGTATTTCCCAGAGACCTGCTCACCATTCGAGACCTATTCTTCCTGATCCTCACAGAGATGAGTGCAGTATAGAAGGAATGGCAAGGTGATTGTGTTTACACTGTAAAAGCAGTGTTTGTTGTGGCTGTGTGGGTCAGAAATTTGGGCCAATATCCGGAAGGTAATTGATTCCAAACCCTTGAGTAAGGTCCTTAACACCAACTGCTCCAGGGACGCTGGATAAATACCTGGCCCTGTACTCTGACCCTTTGTTCTCACCTATATGTACAAGTCTCATAGGATAGCATAATGGGATATATGAAGATTGGATTTTGCACATGCACCATGTGACAATATATTGATGGGCCATCCTTCAGAACTGCACAACCTGTTTTTCTGTGTTCCTCCTTTAAAATGCTTACCCAGCCGCTTAATTTGCATAAAGGGAAAAGCCAGCTGGAATTAGGTTACTTTAAAGAAGAAATCCAATTTATAAAGGCATATCCTACATGGTAGGAAGGTAGATTGTAATTTCGCTAAATCTGCATGCACAAAAGATGAATAATTCATGGTCTATAATGGCAGCTGTTTTTCCCACTGTTCATGCCCACATGTGGGTGTAAATGTAAAAGTAGGTGGTTTAGAAAAATTCTCACCAGATGTTGAGGAAATATTTTCAGAATCTTTCTCCTTAATGGCTTTTAGTATTGCTTTTGCCTCAAACTTCGAAGTAGGGCGTTTACTTATTTTACATTGAGATGTACAAGAAAGTTACTTTGTAATGTTTTTTAAATAAGTAAATGTAGATACATTCATCTTGCAGGGCTCGAAACATTTTCTGCATTGATTGATCTGTTTCTTAAAGCAACAAAAAATATGTTGAGGTAAATTGGTTCAGAGATTTGCTTAGCTATCATGTGATTCATATTGCTACACTGTAAAGAAAGTTTTTTTTTTTAACAATTTTTTTTTTAGAGTGTACCATCCATTTCCTTTGAACACTGAAAATTTCATGGTTCTGATTAGAGGACATAGGTCTTTCTGCTGGCTTTGGAATGTTGCAGTACCTGACAGATCTGGGGAAATGTTTGTATGATGACTTGAATTTGAAATATGCTTTGCTCTAAGGTGACATATAGGTCAGTGTGAATAGGTCCAGTGACATATAACAAGTAGAAACTCAAACACATTACTGGTAAATGCAGTATGGTTTGGCTGTGTTGCTTATCTGTGTGTGATACTAAGATATTAACCTGTTACACAGAGGTTAAAATACTATATCAACCATAGTGCCCTGCCACAGATGTGGGGTGCTATTTATGGATGTGCTGTGTTGGTCTTTGTACTCAGAGTGTAAAACTATTTCCACGGGTCATAATCTTGTAATAAAGCCAATGGCGTTTTTAGCTGACTCCCATTCATAGTGTAGTGGTCAGTTCTGCCCGGAAACAGCCTTTTAAGAGTCCTGTTGAAGAGCAGTCTGTAGTGGTGAGTTTTAGGGTTTTCTTGAAGATCGTGGAGGATTGATCAGTATACCAAACAAGGGCTTTTAGACTTTCATCCTTTCAGACTCAGACCCTACGTTAGGACTGTAGTGACATTAAAGGGGTGTACATCTACTGAGATCTTAGGTTTGGTGCCACTGTTACATTGGAAACCTCGTGCATTGTCCCCATAAAAGTAATTATAATATTAACATAATATATAATCCTTGAAATAATGCAGTACATTCATGTCTCTGCCTCATTATCAGGCAGATTTTATTTTTCTGAAATGGTAATTAGCTTAGACC
Source organism: Hyperopisus bebe (assembly GCA_026777045.1). Taxonomy (NCBI): domain Eukaryota; kingdom Metazoa; phylum Chordata; class Actinopteri; order Osteoglossiformes; family Mormyridae; genus Hyperopisus; species Hyperopisus bebe. The sequence goes on along the minus strand of JAODJW010000033.1, from coordinate 6,593,161 downwards.
TGGGGCATGTAGTCATTACCACATTGCTGTATATTTATGTAGCCAACGTTGGCTGATGAATTGCTTTCCTCGGCAGAGGCAATCACCAAATTAGAGAGGAACGTGGAAGGAGACCCCCCCCCCCCCAAAAAAAAAAAAAAATAAAAAAATTAAAATTAAATAGCATCTCTCCCTAATTGTTCTGGCAAAGAAGGGCGTCTGGGAGTTATATTTAACCACGCGCTGTCGACGGCGTGTCCGCGTGACAGGCGGCTGGTGGCCTCGCGGTGCGCAGGGCGTGAAAGATGACAGACACGGACGGGAATAATAGTTTTGGACAGCCTGTGAGGGAAAAGACAGCCGTCAGAAAAGGCGGCGGGAGGCGGCAAGTGCACAGAGAATAGGGCGTTTAGCCATAAATGCACTTTCAGCGTCTGATTTGTTCTCCTCAGTAGAAAAAAAAGGCCAAGTTCAGTGTTGCTTGATAATATCAATGTCTGTGCCGGTGTGACTGGTAATGTGCCGGTAAAGCCGGACAGGGAAGGATGGCGGTAAGCAGATCAGCACCACACTGAAGGGATTTGGGATTTACCTTGTCCCGAGGGTCTGACAGCCTACCGAAATGTATTAACTATTTGCACTGCATTGCATTAGGAATCAGGAATCCATTTGCTTGGAAATCTCTATGGACAATGTGCATCTATTCAAAGTTACAAATTACAGCTGCAGTTACCTCGTGAGGATACTGAGATCGTGTCTTTTATAATCCAGGGTTTACCTAGAATGTAGTTAGTTCCAGTTACTGCAAACATGATGCTTTACGGCGTTTTGCCATTGTCTCCTTATCCTCGGAGAACTTTTGCTACTCAACCCCATAGATCCTAAGCAGTTTCAAGACATTTTTCTGCTGTTTTAATGAGTTACATAATCATTATGATCTTCTGAATTATGCGTAGGAGATGTCTGAAACGGGAGATCGTGATAATATCTGTTATCATAATAATATACAACACATTTTTATTTGTAAGTTTAGTTAAGTTATAGATTTATACGTTGTTACCAAGGTAGATAATTTGTGATGATATTCCAACATGACTATCCCTTCTTATTAAAAATGACGGGCAAGCTTTCCAGATGGATGGCCCTTTGCCCCATGGTAAAGGGGTATAACATTTTCGTTGCCCCTGGTTACATGCTGAAGGCCTGCCTGTTCCCCATTGGCCACGCCCTCACCCAGATTATCCTAATCTGTGATTACTGTCTCGTACTTATTCTTGACATTTGATTTTGTCTACTCAACCCTGGTGGTCTGGCTGTCTGGGTTTTGAAATTGAATTGAATTGAATTGGATTGAAATACCAATGCACGTCACATTGCATTATCAGCCACCAGAAACCAAACAATATATCTATTATATGTTTGTGACAAGGCTGTAAAAGTTCTATATTGTGCCTATGTCTGGATATTAGGGCTGGGACGATTATTCGACGTACGTAATCCACGATCTCGACTATAAAAATGCATCGACGTGGAATTTTAGTGTCGATACGTTGTGTAAAACTACGTAAATATTTTGTGACTGCAATGTACTAAGTGATATGATAAACGTATTGTGAGGGAAAGTATACTTTATCCCCTCGGGAGCACGTTAACGCTGTCCTATTAAGAATCGCGCAATAATATTAGTCTGCTAATAACTGAACTTTATTGTCCACCGGATGATCTCTTGGCCGCTCGAGAGGTACAATATTTTATTTATTGGACATGCGGCATGGTTTTCATTTACAATAAATGTTATTCCGCTAAGCTGGCTATTGTTGTTTCACTGCTTGGCCCGTTAAAACTATATCAATTATAGACTGAATTCCGATATAGTTTTGTCTAATATCGCCGGTGCCAGCAGTACCGCACTATTTTGTAAGGCCAATATAGTTTTGTCTAATATCGACGGTGCCAGCAGTGTCACACTATTTTGTAAGGGATGCACTGGCCAATCATGTAGCACTTCTCTTATAAATATTAATAAGACATCTCCTACTACCCTGCAAAAAGGAAATTTTTGCTCTGCCCCACCCCGACCCGACCCCCCGCGCACGAGGCGACATGGCTGTGTCCAGAAGATCCCCGGAGCCTCTGGAGAAACACGCGCCAAAAAAGGCTCGCACGCAGTCTTCTAAAGTTTGGGAACACTTCAGTCATGACACCTTTTCTCCACCTCCACTGTAGCTGACGTTAATGACGCTGTTTCAGCCGTTTTATATTCTCTGTTTACTTATTCTGTCGCGTAAGAGTGAGACAAATTTCCGTTTACGACCACTCTTACACACTGCACCCTAAATCGTTCCTTGCTCACTGAAGTAAGCTTAACTATAAGCTACCTTTGCCAGTGTTTGTTAAAAACATGCTTCTGAAGTTATGAAATCATTCCATGTTTTAGCATCTATTTCAACATTAAAGTCAAACTGGTGTGCTGTAATAATTCAGCAGTGATTGCAGTGATTATTAATTTCAGTCTAACATAGAAATCCTGTTGAATGTTAATGAGATTTTAGATTTGTGTGTGGGGGGAGGGGGTGAATTGTATTAAATGACTAACTTAAAAATTATTGCTTATCAATAAATTTATCATCAGAACAATCGAAAAATTAGTTGTTAGATTAGTCAAATAATCGAAAAAATTATTGCTAGATTAATTGATTAAAGAAAAATTGTTTGGGACAGCACTACTGGATATTACTCAAAGATACATAGTACATTTGTAACATTTGACCGTTAAGAGTTAGAGACTCTGTTTGCATGGATGGACGTGTCAAGAAATAAAAAGGGAGCCCCCCCACCAATGAAATCTTGCACTGGAACCTATTATGAGAATTATGATTTGGGGTGTGCGATTTTGCCCAAGACCTTGCGCTGTGCTCATGACCGTGTTAATAAATTCCTGTTTCCTTTTTGCGGAAATTATGTATTATTTAATGCTGTTTCATATGGGAAAATATAAGTATAATGTTTTCCTTGCAATGTACAAAGCTTAATTTTATAGAATAAGAAGTGAAATGTAATTCAATGAGGGATATAGATGTCCTTTTATGTTGTTTGACAAACAGCGTACTGTGGAAAAGAGAAAATGATTCATGTTTGTTACATTGTTCCAACAGGTTTGATTTCTTAGGTTGCATTATTCAGAGCTTTTAGTTCCTGCAGAGACTTGTGTCCCGGGGGACATTGAAGGGAAGTGAGTGTTTGCAGTTTGGCTTAAGTTTTGGACCAATTTAAAAACTAACAACGATAACAGCCCTTGAGCTAGTGCACTGATCATCCAAGGGGATTTAAATGGTTATGTATGTATGTATGTATGTTTTTTAGGAGATTCAGTGCATTTTCTTTGTGGGATATAAGGATGTAAATGGTAAAAAGAACTGGATTTGTGGCATATGTGGTTGGGGAGGATTAATATGAATGAGGTGCTATCTCTCAGGCATGTTGGATTGTGGAGGTAGGCGAGCTGTAGCCTGCGGATACGCTTGTTATCGGCAGCACATGAATCGGTAAGGTGCTGAGTGAATGTGGTAAATGGGGTGGGGGGTCATAATATATTTTGAGGGCAGCCCATAGTGAGAATCAGCCCCCACTCTGCCGTAACAAAGGTGTACAACAGCTACTGTGATTTTTACATTAACCTTACCTCATGATTGTGGGCTTTCCAGAACTCAGACTCTGAAGGTAGCAAACCAAATAAAAAATATGCCCAGTGACCACTATGCTGGTATTACACTAAACGATGTAAAATCAGCTCCATTCTCTTTACCAGGATTTTTTTTATTATTATTATTTTTCAAACTGTTACTTTTTCTGATGAAGCATTTTGTGATACGCATTTTGGCTAATTGTGCAGGGAGAGCATAAACTAGTAACATGGCAAGAATATGGGATTAAAGCATGAAATGTAAACTGAGATGTTGCCTCTGTACCTGTAAGAAGAGAGAGAGTGCGTGAATGTACATTTCATGGGCTGTAAAACCAGGGTGCCACAAAAAGATGAAAGATGAGTGACGAATTAGCACTGATAGCTTAGTCACCTGCCCACTGACATTGAAAGATAAGTGATCTTAAATGAACGAGCACTAACAGCTTAAAGTCAACTGACCACTGACACTGAACCACTGAATGATTTTAAGAAATCAGTACTGACTGCTTCACATTCAATCACCTAAGCAGTGACATTGAAAGATTGCTTTGCATCATGAAAAGTAGTGAAAGTAATTCTGTACACGAATTTTTCCAAAAGGTTCTCATAAATTTTAAAAAGCAGGCTGAAAACCCACATAAAATGTTTACAATGTTTTTCTTAATGTTTCATTATGTGTTAACCAGAAGATGATCAGCTTTTCAAATATTTTGATATCAGCTGTTCACAATAATAAAAAAATACATCAAATTAGATGAGGTTTCCAGTTTCTATTACATTTTATTTTATTAGAACATCCATCACTTTATTCAGATTTGCAAAGCATAGATTAATCCATGTGTTAAGCTGCGAAAAACAGTGAATCCAAAAGCAGGCTGAGGATCTCTTGTTTGGGCTGTTATTCTGACGACAGCTGTCCGTAGCTCCATGGTAATTTAATCACGACCTCCCACGCGGCGGAGCTTCCATTTCCAGTTTTCTGCCGTAACATCTATTTAAGAATTACGTGAGGGGGGAAACAGCTCCACAACCAAGTCTGCTGCTGTAATGGACAAGCTGCTGACTCGTTAAGTAGGACGATCATGATCTTCTCAGTGTGGGCTCGGTGAAATGAAAGGCACGCCGTAACTAGATTGGGTTTCCTCTGAAGACTCTGTATCGCCACAGTTAAATTTCAGTAATTGGGCTGGTTCAGACACTGTGGCTCAGTGGGTAAAGCTGTTACATTATACCCCTGCCACTGGGAACTGGTATGTCCCTGCTCTGCTCAATGTGAAATGTTTCTGTAATGCTGCAGTCCAAAGACTTGCAGTTAGGCTTATTAGCGTCTTTGAATTGCTCATAGTGTGTGATTGCGTGTGCTCTGTGATGGACTGGCATTCCAGTCGGGGGGGGGTCTCCTTGCCTTGTGCCTTATGCTGCCTGGGATTGGCTCCCTGACCAGGATAATTGCTTGGATTTGGCTTTACTATTATGGATCATATCTCATTGGCATAATTAGAATATGTGTAAAAATATGTAATCTTTACATTCATTACGGAGCTTTTTTTTGTTTTCTCACACAAACACAATATTCTTGTAACATCTTAGCTGGCTTGGGCAGTAAATTTTCATAGTTATTTATGATGTTTCTCTAGCCGTGATTTTTGTGGTAATCCCCCATTAAAACATCACAGGAACACTGATGATTATGACAACTGTCGTTCCCATATTCCTCACTGGCGAGTTTTAATGGATTTTGGGAATGTGGTTCAGCTATCTCACAGGAGTAATTCGTGCATTTTGATACATGCTGAATCTCAGTCCCATATTAAGCAGTCAATATTTCACAAGGTACTTTACAGGATTTATGGTTGCTAACAGAATGATCGACCGCTCGGAGTAAAAACTATGTGTCAAATTAAAAGTAGCATACTATTGCAAATTAGCAAAAAAGCATAGCCCTTGAATAGTATTTTTTAGATATGAGACATTGGGCAGAACACCATAGTTGTTAAATACATCTTTCTTGGATATATATTCTACTAACCATATACAGCTCTAATACAATGTAGCATGAATTATATAGTGTAGTACACAGGGATTGATACATAAATGCATTATAGTTTTCTATTTCCCTACTAGCTAATGTGCTAACAAATTAAGATTTTACATAATAGAAGTGAGTGCTGACAATCTGATATGGGTCTGTAAACATGTCCTTTTTAAGCTGGTGATCCAAGCCTTCTTTTACAGGCCTGTCCAAATTCTTCCATGTGAGAGTCATATTTTTGTCAAGCAGTTTCTGAAATATGCTGAGCTATTTGAGCTGTTGTCAAAGTCGAGATTGAATCAGGGAGCCCTTATAACCCTGTTATGTCCTTGCAGACAGGGCTGCTGGTTGCTTGCTATCAGGGCTACGTTGACGTTGTCATTGCGCTAGCACAGTGCCCCTTCGTCGACGTCAACTGGCAGGACAATGAAGGAAACACAGCTCTCATCACGGCTTCTCAGGCAGGTAAGAGCTCATTACAGCCACCATCACAAGGAGCCTTTGTCATCCCTGCCTCGTGCTTAGGAATTATTTACCTTTTTATAAATCTTATGAGTATTTACTAGAAAAAAAACAAATCACCAAGTATTATAAGCAGAACATAGCTGAATTTTTTAGCAGAGGCTGGTTGACATTTATAGCACTTTAGCTTAAATACGATGCATTTTCATAAGTGCTAACATAATTAGGCCCAGAGGCACAGTAAGAGCAGGGATACCCTGGCATATTTAGGGAGCCAGCACTTTACGGGGGACTTTGAATGCATAAAATTATAAGAAAAATTGGGTGGCAGGGCCCAAGGTGACATTTTATCAGAGGGCCCGGAATTTCTAGCTGCAACCTTGATTAGGCCTCTCTGGATTCGAGACTCTTGGTCCCTGTCTGTACCTACTGCTGTAAAAGTGCAGAGTTAACATTAGGTCATTTGTTCAAATATTTGGTCTTTTGCGGCACACCAAATACGTGGGGGGGGGGGGGATTAAAATTTACAGCCAGACTATAATTAACTTCTATTTAAAATCTAATGGGCTTCCATTAAATATAGTAATTAGATCCCCCGCTTTCAGCGCCCCCTCCCCACTGCCTGCACTCGCATGGACCATTGCTCAGGCCGCAGGGAAGCAGTTACAATTGCTGTTTATTGGCATCTTGTCTGCTGTTGATTTTCTGCAGCATTATTCTTCAGTTTTATGTGACTGAGTTTCCTGGGATTTGGGGAGAAGAAACATTTTCCATCTATAAAGTATTTTGCTTCCCCATTGGAATGAACCCTTCGGAAAAATGTGTGATGATAAACACTTCGAGGGACTGGGTGACTAGGCCAGAAGAGCAGTGTTTTATGAAATCAGTGTTTTATTCCAGCGAGCAGAATAATGACCATCTCCATATGCTTTCAGGACATATAACTATCTGCAACTACCTGCTCAACTACTATCCCGGCCTCGACCTCGAGCGCAAGAACTGCCACGGCTTCACAGCCCTCATGAAGGCTGCCATGCAGGGCAGGACAGAATGTGTCCGGACTCTAATGTTCGCAGGTACAGTTCCGAAGATCCTTGGTCCAAAAAGGATGGGTCCAGGTCCAAACCCAAATCCAAAGCTAAATGAAAGGCACGCAGCTCCTCAAATCCAAAAGCAAATCCAACAACGGTGTTTGCTCTCAACTAAAGAATCGTGTAGATGCATAATACTCACAAAAGGTGTTTTCTTATACTAAAGCAACATGTAGACATGCGATGCCTAAGGTCTTGCTACCTTCAGGTGCAAGGTAGATTCAGGACTGTCGCTTTGTGTTCCTCAAAGCTGCAGATGCTCTAGTGTGCATGAGTTGTGGTCTCCCAGTCATGAATACTCAGCAGAGTAGTAAAACCATTTAAGTCATTACCTTAGATGTCATAGAATGGTGTCATATAAACACGCTATATTGTTCTACAGGATACATTTAACTGCAAAAGGCTTTCAGAAATGAAAATTAATTATGATGACTAAATAAAACTGTACAAGAAATGCACAAGTAATGTGTTATGAAATTAGTATTTGTGCAGGGCTGCAAAAATAGCAATTTCAGAAAGACAGCTACATCGCCATGCTGTCAGAAACATTTTCAGAAAGAGGTTAACTGTAATTTTCAGGGCAAAATAAGGAAAATCAAGTGTTATCAGTTGAAAATAAGAAGTGGTACAATTACATTCATTCACATTTGTTTATTTAATATATAGAAATATAAATTTGTAAAAGCCACAAAGGACACAAAATGTACAAAAAAAACATGAAGGATAGACACATCTTAACTGTCTAGCTATTGTAGGTACATATTATTATCCGTAGCCAAGGCTACATATTATTATCCAGTCACGTCTACTTATTCTTGTCATGTGACTGTTATATCACCTGCAGTGTTCTGCCGTGAGGTCCACAGGACCAGCAGACATGTACCCAAACAATGGCGATGATCACAGTCCTCCCGTACAGCCAGAGAAGGGGAAATAGGTCTGGTACAGGTTCTGAAGACACGCGTTGGCGAGCAGCAGACAGTGTTCTTAAAGGGCATTCAAACAGATACCTGCCTGGTCCATGACATCATTTGGCTTGTCGGCCCTCAGTAGATGACTCAGAATCTAGTACAGGAGGGTTGCAAAGGGTCTCAGAAAAGCCTGATGTACGCCTGAAGAGCAAGCAGGCAGGCAGGAAGGCGTCTGATGTGCAGGACATGGGTTACAGTGTCACTTTGGTGTCGTACAATTTGGCCATAGATTGCGTTATACAAAAACCTGCCTTGTTTGCAAAACAAATAAATATCTGTAATATACGTGCCTGTGCTGATTGTTCTCTGCACTGTCTAGCAGATACTGACTGCAGTTGTAGAAAATATCAAGAGCAAATGGAACCAGATGCTTTTAACTGTGAAAATATTCATTAACTTATGATCTTTCCGGTTCATTGGGAAAAACCCATGTGTCTGACATTTGCATTTTGCGTTATATCACATGTGCAAGGGGCCGTTTTGCAAAGCACGCTGTTAACTGTTGCCCAATGACAAATACAAAAATGAATATGACACTCTTTAGATTAAATAAAGCCAGAGTATTTTTATTTTCTTGTTTTATAATGCCAATATTTTTATTGCAAGAAGTGATGCTTTTAAATGGTGTTTTTCATAGTAATTATTAAGAATTAAGTCTATGTAATTGTGTGAATTATTCAAATTTATATATAGGAATTAGTGCATTAGTGTGTTTAGCCTTGAAATTGGAAGGTTGTTGGGTCGAGTCCCAGGAGAGGTGTTATATTAGATGGTCTGTTTCCAGCTGTATAAATTTTAAGCTGCTTTAGATAAAATCTTTAACTGCAGCTCAACAAGTAGAGCAAAGTGCTAACAATGGATTCAAGTCCCGGGGAGCACACAACTGCAGCACTTCCCCCTACTGTAAAATAAATGAGTATGATGTAAGAAGCCATTGTGTTTTGTGCACTGCATTAGGGGCGGACCTGGGTGCCCGGGACCCTGGGCGGAAGCTGACGTCTTTGGAGTGGGCCGTGTTCACAGGCCGCCACCACACCGCTCGGCTGATGACACACCTGCTGGCCCGGCCCTGCCCAGAGCAGTTCTCTGAGTCGTACAGGCTGGAGTGGCCCCTGCTGCCTGACCTGGTGGCCAAGGCCAAGAAGCAGAAGGGCTGCCTGAGGAAGGTGACGGAGGCCATCCGCAACTCCTTCTTCTTCAGGACGCATGGGGAGCCGCAGGAGGACGGCGTGATGGACCACATGGTGCGCCTGACCACTGGGATAAGCAGCCCCTTCGTGGCCACGGCCTGCCAGACGGTGTGCCCAAGCAGCCCCCCTTGCGTCGGCAAACGGCGCTACTCTGTGCAGGAGATCCTCAAGAAGCAGCGGGCGGAGCAGCTCAAGAACCTGGGGTCTGAGCACCTGGACAGCTACAAGAAGTTGTTCCAGAACTCCCAGGTCACTCTGGTGCCCAGAAAGAAGGAGCGTAGGGCTAGCCTGCAGTCCCGGGCCCCGGCAGGCAGTGATGTGGTGGCATTGAGGCGCAGCAGCCTGCTGCCCCTGCATCTGGTGCGCCGACGGAGCGTACGGCCAGGCATGGCGGTGCCCAAGATCCGGGTGACCAAGGCCCCAGCACCGCTCTACGTGCCCGAGAAGGAGCAGCGGAAGAACAGCTTCATCAATGAGAACCTTCTGCAGATCCCTAAGTGGAGGTACAAGGAGCAGCGGGAGGAGCGGAAGAAGATGGAGGAGGCAGAGAGGAAGAAAAGGGAGGCACTGTCTGAGAAGAAGCGCACGTCTGCGGGGAGGAGGACATAATGGCCACCCGGCCACTTCCTGTCAGGGCATTAGCCCTCGCTGCCGAGCTGAGCCACACACCACGCGAGAATTTCATACTTGAACAAGAATTTATATTTATTTTCCTATTTATTGCCTGGAGAGAAATAATTGATTTTTAGAAAACTTTTTGTAGATTGTCACAGAGGAAAATCCACTACTAGTGACCAAAGGATCAGAAACCAAATTATTTTGATAGCCATAGAAGACAAATGAACTGAGCTGACTTACGTAGCATATTTATAAGTAATTTCCATGTGATATGGCCAAGTTTTCCAACTCATTAGCTCTGTTAAATGCTCAATATGGTGTAGTTAATTCACTACGAACGACAACTTTTGCCCAAACACTTTTGTTCGGTAGCTGATGGAAAGTGAAACCTGACAGCAAAATGGAGGTACACTACAGGAGCAGAACCATCTTAATGTCCAAATGCCGTGCAATGAATGTACCCCACCATCAAATCATAGTTTATCGCAATTGCGAGCTACATCTCTTCAGACATGATCGCAGTGTCTATCTACATTTAATGAAATATAGGGTAAACTCCCTCTGCACTGACAGACCTGCTACCCTCCACCACGAATAAGTCATACATTTATAAATTCCAAATGGGCCAAGTTTATTAATAGCCAACAGAAGACAATTTAACCTTCCTGAATGTCTAAATCTGCCGGTTAGGCTAACCTGGGCCATGGCTGGCTCCTCTATTAACCAGACCGACTTGCGTATAATCAGAGTGTACTTCTCAGATGATTTTATTGCTATTCTGCTTGTCATCTCCATGATGTTTTACAGGAGTGGCCCTACACTAAAGTAACCCGTCCATATCTGCACAGATCTGGACATCCCCTTTATAGCGGTGAGGTCATTTTTGGGGTTTAACCATAGGCTGCTGGGTGGAGAATCGTACTCCAAGCTCTTTCAAAACAGATTGAGTAGTTGAGCACAGTAAAGCTAACACTAGTGGGAATTTTACTTACACAAAAATTGTAGAAGAGGTAGGTCCAAGCAACTAGACTAATCCTAGTCAGGACCAAGACATCCGATTGGTTGGTCCCTCCTCCTTTAGTTGCTTGGACAGACCTACTCTTCAATGTGATTGGCTATCTCTCTGGACCAATCATTTCCGTTCTGCCCTCAGAACATTTTTGTGTATCAGTTTACTCATGGGAGTGTTAATCTCCCAGTCTTAGTATTTAAAAGGTGACAATGCAGCAGTCTGTGTTGCACTGATCCATCTGTCCCTGTGCATTTTATCCATGAGCTCATCACACCCAAGGCGCGTGGATGATGTGCTCCTGGAGAACGTGAGAAATCCCTCACCACTCTCACGGCCCTCATGGGAGCCGCATATCATGAGATCACCCCTCACTAATAGCCAGCGTCTGCTCCTTGGGCTGTCCTTCAGTCACAAAAGAACCATCTCAGGAAGATTCTTCATACCGTCATGTTTGTCAGAGGAGTGGGTTTGGAATTGAGGAATTAGACCCAAGCTCTGTGAAAAGCTCTCGGAAAAATCAGGTTCGCTTGAACACTGTTTGGTTTCCCATGTGCCACGTCATCACCTGCCCCCCCCCCCGTAGCTGGAATGTAGCCTGGGGGGGGCGAGAAGCACGGTGGTCATTGTCGCACGGCTAAGGTCGGGGTGACTCCACTCCTCATATTCTAAATGTCTATGAAGAACACTGATATAGCAGCATGGAAACTTGTTTACACTGTTAAGACAATGATGCTAAATGATACGTGAGGAAAATGTAACTGGGATCAAATCCAGATGCCACTGCGAAGGCAGCACTCTCCCATCTCCTGTCTGGACTGTGTGTTGTTCTTTGGGTTGACCTGCAGCTTTGGTGGCATGTATTCAGTGAGAGAGGCACTTGTAGTAAAAGTGTAAAAAATCTACTGCTTTTGTTAATCCCCAGATGAAAGTGAGTGTGTGTGTGTGTGTGTGTGTGTGTCAAGAAGCTGGGCGTTCAGTTCCAAACCCAGGCAGACTCCAGTCCTCATGTTCTGTGAGCCGAAAGTGTGACTTTTTACAGGTTTATATAAAGCTTTTCTAAAGAGCTGCAGCCCCCAGAAATATGAGGAGACCAAAGCCTGCGCAGCTGTGGTGCTCAATATCTACCAAAGAACATGCGTGTGCGTACACACACACACACACACACACACACACACACACACACACACAGGCACACACACACACACGCACGGACGCACGGACGCACGCACACACACACAGTATATCTGACGTGGCAGACCAGCCATGGAGTGGGACACAGCCTGGGCCCCTTGAGGTAACCAGCCCAACAATCTGGCCCAGCTGACCAGGGTGAGACAGCAGGGCACACGGTGACATTTTCATTACCTCTTCACTCACTCCAGCTTGGAAAACAAAGCTTTTTTTTTTTTATTTTACTCCAACACGAGAGATTAAGGACAATTGCACTTTCTTCATTTCCGATAAAATAGTTAATTCTCCAAAAAACAAATAATTTGCAAAAAATTTACAATGTCAGAAATTATTAGGTAAACAAACGTGTTCTACAACTTCCTAAATAAATCAAATGCTGCTCATAGCTATGGCTAATTTTCTTAAAAGGAATGAGACATTTAGCGTTAATTTGCTGCACAACGGTGACAAAGGAGAGGGGGAAGGGGTGGTCAATGTGTTTGCATGTGATCTCACGGCAGGCACCAGCTTCCTGGTGTGGCCCGTAGCACAGGCAGATTGGAGACACCCCTTGGAATGCTTGACTGTTGTCTTGGGAACCTGAGTGTGGACGGGTGGGTGGTGTGGTCCTGACTCCCCCCCCCTTGGGACGTCTTTCACTTGCGGGGCTGGTGGATGTGCTGGTTGATGTGGTGAGGTGGGGGCAGTTTTTCCACCGCGGGCTGAGGCTTCTGGTGGGCCACCTGGGCGGCGGCCGGAGTGAAGTCCTTGTCGCCCTGCGTCACAAGGTCATGAAATCAATTTCCGAGGTCACCTTCCGTCATCTTCAAGCTGCCAAAATGCTTTATCCCCCCCAGTGAGACATTGGGGAAGGGGGGGGGGGGCTTCAGAATCATCTGAAGGGTCCTTCATGTCACTGGCATGACTAACCATGAACCAACTGTGAAACGCTATAACTGGAGGAGACACATCCAACAAACTCTCCACACTTCCAACACAAAACTTCAAAGAAGTTACAGAAATGTAGGGGCGGGGGGGGTGGGGGGGGGGCGGCTTCTTCAGGAATATCTTACTAAGAACCGGTTTGAACTTGTCACAGAGACATTTTGTCGGTCAGAACAGCAGGAACCCAGAGCTCAGGATTATTAATCGCCAGAGACAAGGCACGCATCCCTAACCAGGGGCAGGGCAGGGTCAAGATGCATGAATTGTACCTCTCCACTTTCACGTGCACGTCCAGGGAAGCCCGATTAGCAGAAGCCTAATTAATAACACACCCCAGCTAGCTGGCACTCAAAGCTTCTGACTAATAAAACATGAAAGACTCAGAAGCTGCGGGTCTTACAGATGCAGTACGCGAAGAGTAAAGCTTCTACAGGCGTCTTACCCTAGAAGGTAAAAGAGCTCCGTTTCAAGTCAGCCCGTTCAAAAAAAAACAGCCAAAATGTTTTGGTTGTTACCCCAAATGCTTCCATCTGTTTTTGAGTGCGTATTAGAAATCAAACATTACAACAAAGTGAGATATGAAGTCGGCCCCAAAATGACAAACAGACCTATGTTTTTTTATGTCGTCTGTGGTTCTGGAACCCAGAAAAACAGTTCAGGTGGTCCCAAGTCACACTCAGAGGAAAGAAAGTGTCAGATCGCATTTGTTTTGAACAACTGGATTGTTAAAATTATTTACTTGGCCATTTATTTTATCTGACAGCCTGTTTACACCTGCCCCACCCTAAAGACATTCCTGCACAGCCCTACACTATGCTGCCCTGTTCAGAATTAGGCCGAGCCAAACACACAACTCTACTCACCACTATATTCAGCTTCTGGCATTATGTCCAATGAGGAGTAAGATGCTGGGGTGTTCAGGGCCATCAGAGGCCAGCCTGGTACATTAATGTATAGCCCACTAAAGCTTGTTTAAACCGTGACATCCCTACAGTGAGTCTGACAGTAAGAAGTGGAGATTAAGGTCAGCCTTGGGCAGAAGTGGGCGTGGCTAGCGTGAGGGGTGCAGGTACTAACCGGGAAGGGGGGGGGGGGGGGGAGATTCCCCACTGGGATTTCAGGCTCAGGAAGTCGAAGGGCTAGACAATGTTACTCCAGATGAAACAAGCTCACCCCGAGTTTTTAAAAATTTTTTTTATAAAGTACTAGAATCTTCTGGACTATTAAAGTGATTTTCAGTGTCACAAGGTTTCTGTAAATTGACCCCATATAGCTCACTGTCATTGTGACCCTGAGACTGCATACAAACCTGCTTAATGATACTTAAGCTAAACAACTTGTGTGTCACACAAACGCCCTTCCTGTTCATTCCAGGGCAGTAGCGTTTCCCAGGAGACCCAAACGCTCACCACACCTGCAGAAAACTGTAACTGTCACTCAGCTGATTGTACAGGACACCTCTGTCGCTTCTCGGCATGCTACCGAACGTGGCACGAAATCCGCTGACCTAGCACAGCGTCTGTCCTTCCTTCCAGAAACGCCTGCTGTCTTTGCCACTGACTGACCCTGAGGCGCTGGTCGGCCATGTTTCTCGGTACACCATCAACTACCGGCTTTTGGTCTTGGACTAAAACCCCGGCAGGGGCAGGCAGTGATGTGCGGGCAGCCAACAAGTAACTTCCCGCTGTACAACCCAACCTCCCCGGATCAACCCGAGAGCTTGTTTTAATGATGCATGTGCTCTAGGATCCGGCTAATTTCTGACTTTGACTGGGTGGTCCAAAGGCAAAGACCTAGTCTGAAACCACCCCCCAAACCAAATTTAAATATATATAAATAAAAATACAATAAAGAAAATAGGACGTTTATACCTTTGTGACCACTCCTGAGATGACGAGGGGAGCCTTCGGGGGACTGGAAAAGAAAAGGCAGATATCAAGGTCAGAAAGTTTTGGTCAATTGATGGTAGGGATGATGTTTCACATAAATACAAAAGCCGGCTAACTTATCGCACTTTGAGGGACCGTGCTATATTCAATGAATTTATTTTTATACAGCGCCTTCCACAACAGTTGCCCCAAGGTGCTTTGCATGGCTGTTGCGATATTCTGTATATCTCATACAGGAACATAACTGAAAAACAGGGAAGACAAAGTAAGAGAGAAAGAAGAGGTAGAGAGAGAAAGATAGAAAGAAATAAGACAACAGATGAGTGGAACCAAAAACACCCAAATAGGGAGGGAAAAAAAAAAAAGTCTCTGGGGTCAAATGGGGGCCCAACGTCAACTGGCTGCCCCTAATTAAATTACAATATTAAATAAAATACCACTGCTGATATTAAATGTAGAGCCTCGAAGGCTGGTAAGGAAGCATACTTGAATACATTCGTAAAAACAACCACAGGGGCATCACCGCCCCAGTGCCTTCCGCCCCTGTAATATCCTGTTTAATTCTGCAAGGCTGACACACAAACAAACAAAGAAACCCCCCCGTAGCGTGACGTGAATTCCGGAATGTTCGCTTGAGACATGTCTCTCCAGCAACCAGCAAGAGATGAAAGTGCATACGATAAGCAGAGGCATGAGGGACCGATCCAGACAGAGGATCATTTGCGAGGCAGGACTGAGCACCAGGAAACGTTAAAGGGTGCCTTCACTCAAAGAGAGATGCCGTAAACCCAATCACCACCTTCCAATCGCACAGTGTTTAGACATGTCATAAAGTTATGAAGGTCTGAAGGCATGGCTCAAGGGAGTCCCCTGGGGACGATGAGCGACATCCCGTGGATTCAATAAACGCCACGGAGCAGCCGTCGGAGTTCCGGAATACTGCTACGATTCACAGTGAAGTGCAGTTACACCCAAATACTGATCTGTGGATTCAGCAAGGGGGGGGATATGACTCAACATAAAGGAAAGACAGAAAAACACAGATACGCACACAGAATGCACCCCACTAACCCAATGGTAACTATGCAAGGGAGGTTCCAGCTCCGGGCTGTGCGATGAGTCCTCGCACATGCAGATCACCATGGAGAAATAACAGTTGCATTTCAGGAGCGCTGCTGTGTATCATTGGTTTAAAGTCTGACATTTCTATACCCTTATCTGAATTGGAAGAGACATTATTTACATGCCACTGACTGTGGGAAGCACAAGGTTATCGGAATTTCATGTGGTAAGACATCCCTGGACAATTAAGGGCCTTGAGACTTTGGCAAGGCTATTTGTACATTATATTACCCTACATAAAAAATGTGTTGGAGCAGAGGAGGGACATGACAAAACTGGCTATTTTTAAGTGCAATTCAGGATTAAACGGCCTTTGTCTTGTATTACGTAAAAATGGACTGTTTGGTTTAATTAAATGTGACTCAACACGACACATAACCACGATCAAGGACCCAGCCCTGTTCTCAGAAGGCGTGACAATTGCTCTGAAATAGTCCAGTTTTCTGGTTCTGGTTTTTCCTAAAGCTTCACAGCCCATTAATTCCCAGTCACATGTTCCCTTTACAGTCACAGGAAATTAAAGCAGAGCTCCTCATAGGCTGGCCTTCCAATGCCACAGTATGACTGTGTGCGCGCACACACACACACACACACACACACACACACACACACACACACACACACCATTTATCAAATCTGTATGTTTTAAAATACACAGGAGTGCAAAATGTAAGCACTAAATGAATGTGAACATGCCAGTAAACAAGCAACAGTGCAAACCTACAACGGCCACATTCACTGAAGTCTGCAATTCCTCATACAGCCCGGCAGTATTTTTCCTCACTACATTTATCAGTTCATGCCATATGGTAGTATAGTTGCGAGTACAGTAGAAGTATATTGAGAAACACCAGAAGAGGACAGAGAACAGTGTCTTGGATGGCAGTCATTGGGAGGGGGGAGGGGTTAATCCAAGGTCAAGTTCCAACTCAACCTCAGAAGCATGTGGGCACGCTAACCTCACATTCAGAAACGCACGCGTAGGAGTCAGCTCTCTCCGATAACGAAATATGATAAAAGCATATTTTTATATTAATCTGTTCAATTAATTTCTAGTTCGGCAAAGGTTTTTTTTATGACATTTTTATCATTCTGCCCCTCTATTTTTCCTGTGAGGATAATTGCCTTTCATTTTCACCATTTGCCCGGTATGCAGGGTCCCATTCATACATTCGTATTGCAACAAACCAGTGTTCCACCACAGCTCCGGCAAAGCCTCTTACGCCAGCAGAACGTTTGTTGCCTAACTGGGCCGGGGTATTTTGTAATCATTTCAGCACTCGGGAACTTCTGCCTGAAGGCTGAGAGTACATGCCGCTCTCTCAAGGCACAAACTTCGTGAAATATTTTTTCCCCACCCCCCACCCCACTGAACAGAAAGCCCAATTTGCAGTTTTAGGATTGTGAAATGCAGCTCCACACTCAAGAACCACTGCAGATCTTTTTACAACACCTTACGGTGACGATTCATGGGGCAACTTTTTGAGCAGTGTTGCCGGGCAACTGCCAACCAGGTGAGACAAAGGGCAGCTCATCCTGATCTGGATGGCTGCAAAAAGTTGCCCATTGCTCATTAGAAATTTGCTAGCCTGTTTTTGGGCATATTCACACTTGGCCCGGTTGCCTTGTATCATGCCCGAGCATGGCGATTCACCATGGTCTTTCTACTGACAGACAGAGACATCCCAGGATGGTTACTGAGATGCTGAAAGTCTGGCATGTCACACCACATTCAGAATCGCTTTGATCAAGCATCTGACCTTTTTCGCCCTGTCTGTGTGCTGTATGTATTCAGTTGCAGCCAGATGATTCACTGTTCTGAGGAGCAGAATGTTCGCATTAATTAGCGGGCGTACCCAGTAAACTTGCCACTGAGAGTATATGTGTGCATAACAAAAGTTTAGTTATACGACCAGAAAATGCCTTCATAAAAGCAATTGTGTCCTTTTTACTGCTGAAAACATATCAAGACAAACAAATGATTACATGAAATGAGCAAGCATTGAATAAGAATACCACAAATAAACAATAACCGGGTATTGCGCAAGATTAGGTGATTTTCACGGCAGATTTCAGGGAAATCCCCTTTCATTGGTTCAGCTAGTGTGGGAAGTACAGAAAATTCTGAAAACCAAGAAAAAAGTACCATGATCAACCACTTTAAGTTACTACCAAACATATACGTGTGTGTGTATATATTTATTGTGTGTGTGTATGCGCGCACGTGCAGTCGACCTGGGAAGATTATTCACTAAGCGCAGCTGGACAACCTGAATCTCGCCAGAATGAACAGAAGGCGCCAACAGCGCAGGCCTCGAAAATGCCAATTAGAGGCCATCTGATATGAGGCCTTCACTGAAATACCGCCGCTCCCTAGCCAACCGAGAGCCGCCTTCTGCCTCGGCGCCGCACAGCTGTGAACGCCACAGGCAGGGGACGACTGTGTGAAGACGCGGCCCCGTCAGCAGATACCCCCAAACATTCTGCACCACCTCCTTCTACATCTTGCATTTTACTTAAGAACTCCACAGCATAATCTCCGGCCCCAGTAACGATCAGGGGACCTACTGACTTATTTAACAGGGCCATCAATAATACCCAGAGCAGTTGCTTATTGCAATAAATCACAAGGAATCTCTTTGATGGGTGGTGAAATTTCAGGTTTGTGGTCTCTAATAACAACTTGAAGGGAAGAGACGAAACAGATGTTTAGGCTCCAGCTCAGAATCATACGTGGACCACGCAGAATGAGGTGAAGAATATTACCCCTCATCTGAGTCACACAAAAAACATTAGCTTCCTTCAGATTGTATTATTATTAATATTATTATTTCTAGGGCGACAGTGCCTCAGTGGGTTGCGCTCTTGCCTCACATCTCCAGTCATGCTAACTGGTCTCTCTCTGGTCTCTCCCTACGACAGCATGTGTGGGTATGTGCCCTGCGACGGACTGGCATCCCAGGATGCTCCTCAGCCTTGCGCTGCCTGGGATGGACTCCAGAGCCCCCCCCCTGACCCTGAGCAAGAAAAGCAGATGGAAGGAATATGGAGTTCCTGCCCTCACATTCTGTTCAGCTCTGTGAAATAAAAATGAGATGATAAATTTTGGTTTTATTTGGCTAAAACCATCTGCCAATTAAAGCGATTGACACACAGGGCAACTTGGCTCTTATCCACAGACAAAAAGAAAAACTAAATTTTATATTTGGAAGATACTTTTCCCATGTTTTATCAGCTTAAAGAGAAAAGACTTTTCCAATAATGCAACAATAACTTGAATTCAGCTCTGCCTTAATACACATTTACAGCACTGTACAAAGGCAGTATGAAAAGATTATTGATATTAAAGATCTCTGGGTGAACCATTATTACACGGCGATTTAAAAAGCTCAACCAACAGATTATTCAGCTGAGCCTCTATTCACTGGCAAATGGGCTAAAATGCTCGGTCATGCTGTACTGCCAAGCAGGTCTGAGGCAATGACATGGATGGCCAGAAGGGGGCAGCAGCACGCCTTTGTGACTCCAGTCCACAGGGGTTAAGTCATTTACTTCTGTACTCTAAGGGATACGTGGTTTGCAGCTGAAAGGCATACGGAGAATCTAATGGCACAACGATAACCTTACCATCTAGAAGCAGATCTACAGGTGTGTTTGTTTGTATATAAATAAAAATTGCCAAAACTAGCCAATGAATAATTAACTGTAGCAGTCAAAGTACATTGAATTTTCGTGCGTTATATAGAGAACACAAATGAAGGATGCATTGGGCTCTGTGCCATAATCTTTAAAGCTGAAAAAAGATTATCGATTGTTCTGGGAAATATAACAAGCAGTGAAGTCTGAAACACCCAGAAGACGAGAAGATGAGGGTGCTCCATAACGCGGTACCAATCGGCTCGGTTTCGCTCCGTCTTCTCAAGTGGGCACAGGGGAGGCCGGCCCAAAGTTTGAGATAAGATGACCATGATAAATAGCTTTCAAACCCTTGGGCAGAACCTTTCCGAAAACAGTTTTGTTTGTGCCAATTAGCGCCAGTGGCTTGACGTTAGCTGGGCAATATCGCCATGGCAACGGCTGAGCATAGCTCTCATTTGCCGTCAGCTCTGAGGTTTCATGTGGTAAAAGAAATAGATAAGGAAAACAAAATCTCTGCATCTTGGGAGCGGCCTGAACAAAAGTGATATCGGGCCCCACCTGTACACCTAGGACACACTCGCAGAACTTCTGCTGAAGCCCACATGGAGGACAGAGTTAAAATGTTATGAACGACAATGACATTCCTGTCACACCCCAGCATCTCCACCACATCCAACATCCTCCCCTCCTCAAACACCCCCGTGACCATCATACATAACAGACTTTGGGCATTAGATTTAATAGCAAGTTCAACAATCAGTGCAACACACAGCTTATAGGTGATCAAATATACCTCACACCAAAGGAACCCCTAAAACAAGATGTTCATCCACCATAACCAAATGTAATTACATGGATCTGATTCACATAAGCAACTGGAAATACCACACAAGAGAGACATGACTCAGAGCACACCCCCAAATGGCCAAGTGCCATTCAGCAGGTTAGGAATCTGTGCCTGTGATTGGAGGGTTACCGATTCAAATGCCAAGGTCTACAGAATGATTGGCCATTGGGCCCCTGAGCAAAGGCCCTTAACTCCCAACCGCTCCAGGGCCTGACCCTACTTTTACAAAAAATTGCATACTGCTTTGGATAAAAATAAATAAAAAAAACAATTACACTGGAACAGAAAAGCCAAAACTTTGCTCAAGTCTCTTACCATGAACAAAGTGTGCATTTAACCTTCAAAAATGACACCGCCAATGGGCTCAGTGAGTCCTTCATCTGCGGCCAACTCCGTCAGCTGCAGTTTTTTTTAATGCTAAACGCACTTCTTTGATGACGACTGTGTGTTGGAGACTTACACACATACTCTGCCCTTCGATGGCCAACAATTCCCTTGATGGCCCCAACAACAGAACCTACCCTTCAGCTCAATACATCATACCCTTACTAAGCTCAAAGACCCCAAACAGGCACTTAACTTACTAAAACCTAAGCAGTGTGCAATTCACATTTGCCAGTAAACGGGGCCTGTAATTGAGGTCCTCCACATTGGATGGCGAACTTAACTGGCTTCCAGTTTCAGCCTCTACTGTACGGGTAAAAGTAGTTCTGATCAAAAGCAAGGAAAATGGAAGCAAGTGTTTTGTGACAGTTAACTTACTTGTAATTTCACCAAGTAAAAAAATTCAACATACCGATAGTCTTTGGTGATTTGGCACACGACAGATGTTAACGTGTATTGTCCTATCCCGACAGTAAACTCAATGCATTTATTTTTCTTTTCTTTTAAGCGCTTGGTTCATGAAATGGAATAAAATGGGTTGTTTAACTTGACTGTTTACCTTTTGAACATGGGTTCTATCAGCTTTGTCAGCCGACGAGCATCCGGTGAACACGCCCACACACTCACCCATCAGCAGCATCGCATGTGGGCCGCAGGAGGTGCAGCAATGCAGAGGTGCGTCATGTGACCATCAGCCAGATGCGTGGAGGGTAGCGGTGCAACCTTTTCAAAACACCAGACACCTGCTGTTGGCTTTTGTTCCCGCCCTTGATGAAAACACCGCTTAACAGTCCATTCCCACCCTCCCCCAGGTGCGGAATCACCCCTGACCCCCATCATGGCCTCCGCCAGGCATCCAATCAGAGTGTAGTACAAGACCCAGCTACTCCATCACAGTCAGAGGGTCTGGCTGTTATGACGGAGCTTATACGAGCAGCACCGATGGTGCCCTGATCCACGAGCAGCTAATAGCAAGCGTAACCTGCCCCCTGCTATTGAAAAACCCTGCATGGGAGGCTCAGATGCAGTGATGGAACGACGTTCCGATTAAGAGGAGCAGGCCACGTCGTCGGGGCCTGGGGGTATTCCGCCCCATGGCCCCCCCACCCCATTCCGTGCTCAAATTTAATCCATCGGAAAAAGCCAAATTGCATGTGACAGGTGGTCTCCAGACAATCCCGCCTGACTTGCTCCAACAAATGTGCAATTTTTCCAGCAGCCACCTGCTGTCCTGCCCCCCCCCCACAAGCCGCCACCACCTCCAGGGGCTCGGGGAGGGGGCTGAGAGCGAGCAAGGTCTCGGGTAGGGCGGTCACCGAATGGTCCTCCACCATAACGGCTGGATAAAACCCAGAACGACGAGACAGAAGTACGCATGTTGCCCACGCACAAACATGAGTCCCTAGATGGCTACACGGATGCCCCCCCGCCCCTGAGAAGCCAACGGATTCAGTGCAGTTGTATGCGAGAAATCTTCTTTAACTAAACATGCTGTCAAAGGGGCTATGCAGAGTTTATATAGAAAAACAGAGCAACAGTATGATCTCGCATTAAAAGTTACTTGACAGCAATATTGTAATCATTTCGGCTGACTGCTCTCCTGTGTTAAACTTCAGATTGCTTTTCTGCTTGTCAGTAGAAGTCAAATTGACTCCATCTGCCATTCAGTTCTTCATCGGGTTAAGTTACTCATGGTTCCTTTACAGAAAGATGGAGAAGAGAGATCGAAACAGAACACCGGGAAATGAGTAAGACATGCCTCCAATCGTTATCACCAGACGAAAGTCAGACGAAACCAGCTCCAAGCGAAAGACAGGCAAGAATTACATGCACCATATTCAAAACTCAGCTAGCCAAAGTGGACTTCGACAAAAATTCTAAACATCCTGCCCCTTTCCCAGATTTCTCGTAATTCAGAAATTTCCGGGGCTCTTAAAGAGCCCAGGAGACGAGCCTCAATTTCCCTCACAGTTCACATCTCGGTGCTGCCAACACTCCGACGGTATGTTCAGGCCACGCCCCATTAGGTGGGCTACGACAGCCAATCACAGGCTCGTCTCGAGTTATGGATATTTGAAAAGCACTCACATTTTACAGTCGTTTCCTATCATATTATGGGAAACGCACCATATGACTTTAAGGTTGCAAATAAAACTCATAATAGTGAGCCTGCCACGTTTTCACATATAATCACAACAGCTATACTGGAAAAAAAGCAGGAATTAAACAGCAACCCCTCTAACCCACATTAATGACGTGAGTCATGTTCAAGATAGAGCTTAATTTATATTCAGTTTTTCTCAATTATTCATTCCATACTATTGCTTTACTTTTCCCCCCTGAATTTAAGTACTATTCATTAATCTAAAGTGCACAACTGCACAGAAATACAAGAGAATTTAAAGTTACAGGGTAAAAGGTGCATCAGCAAAACAGGTTTCACGCAAAGAGAAACTAATACACAACCAATAAGGTGACCATTCATCTAGATGTCACAGCTAAGGGACACATCTACACCATGCACACCTTATCTACCGTCAAAGGAGATGTGAAGTTTCATTCAGTTCTAATGTCATGTATGTCTATGTGCTACTGAATGACAAAACATAACAATGCCATAATGGCTGAAGTGTTTTGCCTATGATCAGCAATTAGCTAACCTGCCGGCACATGTACATGCAGATCTGAAAGTGAATACTAATCCATGCATAATTCATGAAGATGTACACAAATGTAAGCGATTAAGACGTCCAAATGTGAGGACTTTCCCTCATATCAATCACTCAGAAACGCCAGGATAATAGTGCACGGTAAACAGATACAACATATGCTATGTAACACTTAAAAAATAAAGTAACAAAAACAGGTTTCTAGTACCTGGGGTGCTCATCTCCCCAGGGGCAATCCGTTACGATCCATCCTGGGAATCATCTATTAAGTCGGAGCAACAAGACAGATCATGTGCTCTGCGAGGGTGCCAGGAATTCACCTGCAGTGTGAACTACAGAAACAGCAGTCTGTGAGCTTCTGCTCACGCGTGAGTTTTCCGAGGCCTGGGGGCTGATTAAGAGAAATGAGTCACAATGTGACAAGGGACCCGCGGTTCACAAAGAGAGGGCAAAAGGAGAGTATCCACACATATAGCCTCATGTGTCTATCAGCATCGCAACAATTCGACATGACCTCAAGCAAACTCAACAAAGCAAAGCCCCCCTTGTTTGAGAATAAGAAAACAGTTGCCAGGATTTCCAGAAGACAATCTGACTGGAAACACAGAAGCCCTGTTTACACTCAGCTTTAAAATGCATCTTGGATAACCAGATCACAAGTGGACAGTGCTAATACAAGTGTAAACGACCACCCAGATGCATTGTGAGCCGATCACTCAAATCACTTGCCAAGGTGGTCTGGGATGCATCTGACCACATCTCTCTCTTGTAGTGTAAACGCTAATGTGTGCCAATGCATCCTCGACAAGGACGTCACGATAGCTATGCATGGTGCTGTCCGACCTTCTAGCAGAAGTGGCGCAGGCAGTAATGAAATCTGAACACAAGTGGTCAGCTGGACACCTTGAAGACGCATAATACATACAGGCGTAAAGTCTCGACTGTCACCTTGTGATCCAACCATCTGAGACGCATTTTAAAACCAAGCGTAAACAGGACCAACAACTCGGACACTTACTTCAATAACCAACTGGGGTTCAGTCAGGCACACGGGACATGGGTTTGCATTTAAAACCATCTCACGCACCCGTCTGTCACACCTCTCTGGAAATCTCACTGATATTTAGCTATAGCACGGAAATAATGGAATCCACTCGAGTGCAGCCTAAGATGCGGTAAGATAAGGACGGCGGGATTCCTAGCGGCGTCCTCACAGAGCATCCCCCATTCAAGCGCAGATCAGATCCCAAGCCTCGCTCTCCCTCCAATGGGATTTGGCAATCGGGCTCTTCTGCTGATGGGATCTAAACCAAAGTGGGCGGCCTCGCCTTCCTGCCATCGGCAGATTCACCGCGCTTCTCCCAGAGGGAGAACGCTCGGCGGAGAAAAAGGGGCAAAGCAGCCTCCGAGTTACTAAGCGGCATGAGGATGGCCTTAACAGGCTTTCCCAGCATAAAGCAAAGGCAAGACGACACCCAAGTCTCTTTCTTTCAAAGTGTTTATCGGTGTTCATGTCGGCATCAATTTAAAAGTTGTGTTTGTTTCCATGTAAAGATGTGGGGAAAAAAGGGGAGAAAAAAAATGAACCAGTAAAAAAAAAAAAAAAAAAAAAAGAAAAGAGCAATGCTTTGTGGGAAGTTCTTCCATAAAATAAGCGAGTACTTACGAAACATTATGACACTCCTGCCAGAAAGCAAGCTAAAATGCTACTTCCTCAGCACTTGGTGGTAGACACACCCAATAAGGGAAATCTTTTCAGCTCTGTGGCACAATGAGGTACTTGGGGTTTAAAACCAGGACACAGCAAGACCCAAGACTTCCTCTGGTTCTAACTTAGAAATTCCTGCAGATGAAAACGCAGGAAGAGAGGGAGCCAAAGGCTTGGGAGAGTGTTAATGGTTAAGGACGACAGACACTCTGGGGAGAGCAGATGAGGTGGCCCTACATGTACACCAACCTCCAAAAGGCCCACATTCTGGGTCTGGTGGGAACTGCACCCCTGCTCAAAGCTCAACTTGGGTGGGGAACAAGCAACCAGGTACATGAATTGGTCGTATGGAAAATAAGTGCTTTGCTTTGGCCTTGAAAAACCTTCCAAACAGGTGAGCCTCAAGGGCAGAAAGATACAGAAATTCCACAAACAGACGAAGCTAAAAGACTGATACAAGGACTCCAAGGACAAAATGGGAGCTCATTCATGCTAGCAAACCGAAAAGCAGCAGTTATTTTTTGCAAATATGACTCATGTCTTCGAAAGACAGAAATCATCTATCCTTGTCAGACATGCTTTGTACCATCTGAACACATGTCTGCAAGGTAGAAATAGACAAATTAGGCAATGAATAAACCCACTTGTCCCGGTGATAAATAGAGGCTCTTTGACTTCCCATTACAGAGCATAAGGACATGGACTGACAGGGAGACACTCATTGTGCCTTTTGTCACCAAGCTTACAGACCCAGAAAAAAAATCCCAGTAATTACAGGGCAGAAAAATCAACCTGAAAAGTGCATGATTAAAGTGTAAAAATAGGTTTATGCTTTATAAATCACAACAATGTATTTTCCAAGAATGTTTCTTTTCACAGGACCGATAAGAGTACATCTTTAAATCGTGTAATGAATATTAAAGCATGTATTTTTAGGCAATTTTTAAAAAATGTTCTTTTCCACTTGTTTCAGGTAGTATGTTCAGATACTGTCATTATAGTCCTGCAAAGAATATTAGCTGCGTAAACAAAACAAGAGGCAGGTAAAATATCACCAAATACCATCAGTCCCATTAATCAAGAGATATATGTATGTAATATTAAATTGTGTACTTTATGATTGCTTTTCTCTTCTCACTTCTTTTAGATTCCAAGTTAGGACATTACATCAGTATTTTTGTTATATTCTCTGGAAATAATCAAATGGACTTGACGGCACTTTATCCAAACTTTCTTAAAGATGCAAATGCATAGATTCCAGAGCTACAGTGAAGACGGGTCTCGAACTTTGTTTTTATTGTTAAATTCGCCCATTTAAAAGGCAGGTTTCTTGGAAGCTGGGGAATAGGCAGGGAGATCACAGCCATTTCGGTGCAAATGCACACCTCGGAGCTCACAGGACTTTTTTTTACCTGCTGCTCTCAAACTCCTTGCTGTCCTTGTCTGGTACCGGCTCCGGGCCGCTCTGGTGCTTCTGCACTATCCTCATTCCCCCCGCCTTCACTGTCATGGGAGATAAGCCATAATCAATTTTCTACCTGCAATGTAAATGACATTACAGCTACAGTGATTCATTCTCCTGATAACGTCAGAAATAAATCTCAAATAAAACACCCTCTACATCCCCTAATCGTAGTATCACACTAAAACTATTTTTAGGCTATAGCTGAGACCTCTGCAATGCAACAAAGTCATTAGAGGGCATTACACGTACGTGCAATCATAGTATCAACCTTAAATCGACAGTCAACAAATCAACACAATTTGCTTTGCGTTGATAAGGGCTGAATACATCCATCATATTTAACAATACAAATAATACAAGTCGAAGAGCCCGGAACTGCAGTTGAAGTGGCCGATGTACACGTATGCGTCCAAAAATAACAGCCCACGTTGGCAGGCGTAGTGGCCTTTGGACCACATGCAAAACCTTAAACCTCTAACAGTGTAAATGCGGCTTGTTCGTTCAAAAAACAAAGTGGCGCTTAACATACAACGTGAAGCCGATGTTTTATTTGCTTTTCACGGCTGCTGCAGTTCAAAGCGCCGATCTAGAGCGACAACAGAGAAGGAGGGTGTTGAGTGAAAGTAAAAAAAAATGCATCGCGGGGCCGACACTGAGGCAGGTATCCGGAGAAGGTACGGAGTCAGGACCGGCCTGCCTGCGGCTAGCGAGCTAACAGACTCGGACAGGCGGAACGGGGGCGGGCACGTAGGCTGACGGAGCCGGGCTCAGCGAGGTGTAGCTCGCAGCATGCAACGTGAAGGCAATACGCAATAATAACAATAAATATAATAATTATCATTATAGGATATTAGCAAAAGCCAGGCTAGCTAACTAATCCAGTAGTGATACGATTCGCGACACTTAACGGATGTAAGTCAGAATACGGTGCAAATCGGAAAAGGCAGCAGGCGGACTCTGAAATCACAGCACGGCTCGGCTCGGTTCGGCAGGGCTCGGTTCGGCGCGGTTCTGTTCCCAGACCAGAGTAACAGCACGGGTTTAGTACCAGCAGGGGGGTGTCCGGCTTTCGTCTCCGGTTTCTCTTTCGGTGGCGAAGACATGCTTGCAGAAATGAAACGCGGCGCTTAAAGCGGATAAATATGTGCGTTTTTATCCCCCCTCGAGGTTCGCCTCGCTTCCGTATGGACAGGTTCGCAACGGACTTCGGGTGGCACGGTCAACGTGGCTTTTCCCGTCTCGCTGTTTGGCAACACTGGCTGATGACGTCACAGGATACGGTCAGCGGGACCGAGCATTGGCTCGGGGCGGAGTCAAACTGAGGTAAGGGGCGGGACTAATAGGCACATGGGTCAAATGATGAATTCGCTGAATGTGCCGGTTTTGTGTTAATATAAAAACAACCTCCAGGTTGTAGTTAAGTGGTAGTCTGCTAAAAAGTACACAGTAAGAGAATCATGAAAACCCCTAAAAGGTCAGTATTCAATATTAACATACTGTAAACAATTGTGTTACACCACTAGGTACTCTTTGAAGAAGAAATAATGAAGTAAATTATAAATAAAGCAATAATCGTTACCATTAATAGGGGGGAAAATGTGTTTTAAAGCACTATTAATGGTTCTGTTACTTTGCATCATGCCTATGAGCACAAAGTAAATAATTTGATTCTATGAAACAAACTGTGCTGTAGTTATTTTCTGATGTTTGAGAGAAAAAAAAAATACTCAAAATCTCTGCATCTTGATATTCTTTTCCATGAAAACTGGAACCAATAAATATAAAAACGTATTTCAAACCAGCAGTTTTATTTTAACCTGAATACTCTGCCCTGAGATATAGATGTTAACAGAGTTAAATCCATTCATTTCCTGCAATTCCTCACCTTGTGTGGGACTGCAGCACGCCTGGAGCCTTAGCCAGGCAGAAAGTACACACACAGCAATTTAGTGACATCACTGTCTTTGATGTTTGAGGGGGGGGGGGTATCCCTTTCATCCCACAGAACATGGAGCACTCAGAAATGGCACAAAAAGCCAGGGCCGGGACCCACTCAGCGACTGTCAAGTTCACTATCTTTTTCAAATTTGCTTTGAATGAGCTTTCTTAGAGAATTTTTTGTTTACATATGTCTTCGTGGCTCTTTATCTCTCATCAAATGAGCAAACAAGATTCAGTTCTTTGAATTCATTCTTCCTTCATGAATGGACTCTACACAGTGGCACTGTAATGAATAAAATTCAGGCTCCTGGAAGAATAAGTGGTGTATTAACAGGCCCCAAATTCTGAAAATGAGCTATTGTCCTTTGAAGAAAAAATTTCTGGACCCCGTAAGTGACACTCAGGATATCGTTTAAATTTTCCTGCCGTGAGATTCTCTTACTATTAAAGGTCATTTTAAATCTGTGGATAACGTCAATCTGACCGTGTCCAAAGTCTCCAATGTTGCCTGGTACATCAGAGCTCAACTTCTGCATCTCTTTAAAGGCAACACACAATCTGCAACCTGCCACTGTAACAATGCTGCCAACAGATAATGAATTCCTCATTAGGGATGAAGCAAAGTTGGACACGCTGTCGTCAGGACCATTGCCCGCACGGATAATGATATTCTTACTCCCTTTGAGGATGTCACAGACTTTATGCCAGTATCTGACACCATCACTGCTGGCTGTATCATTCCATGTGCCAGAGAAATTTCCAGCCATGTCAGACCAATGGCAACCTAAAGGAAGCAGCAGCCAAGTCTCTCCAAACAGCCTGGACCATGGAGAGGTATGTCAAATTAGCACATTGCTAATGCAATCAAGAAAGTTACCCCGAATACGAAAGGTTCACTGGCACAACAGGACAAAGATGCCCATTTAGCCACGAGGAACAACCACATCCAAAGGGCATTCAGCCTCCGGGAAAATCCACTGGACATTCATTCTGTGTAGTTCGGTTATCACTTAATTTGCAATAAAGTGAAGCAGATGTCTGCTATCAACTGCTGGCCCCTAACAGGCAGAAAGTGTGTTCAATACAGAGCAGAGATGCCTACCGAATCTTTGCATGCCGCTATGGAGACTCAGCCAGTGCTGTAGAGCATGCCTACCGACAGGAACTCTGAAATGCTGCATTATTGGAACTAGACGGCTAATAAAACATTACACTGATGGCATTTCTACTGAAAAAGAGTACATGAAAAATGAATTGATACAGAACATCCCAAATCATTAATCAAATATAACCTAAATTTGTAAATAATATAAATGCAAATTTCCAAAGATTGCATACATTCCCAATATTCCAGTATTCCACATGTTATTTTATTATTATTACTATTATTATGTATTTTTTTAAGATGAATAATTGAAAGGACAGTATGATACAATAAGATACAATAAATACATGCATCTTATCCCTAGTATATCACGGAAATGTTAATCCTGTGCTGAAAAAGCCTTTGGCTTGGAGTGAGCAGTTTTATATATATATATATATATATATATATATAAAATATATGTGTGTGTGTGTGGGTTGTTTCCTAGGTTTTGCTATGTAGTGCTACTTGATATTCACCCATCACTGTAAATCATGATGTTATACATCAAGTGGTGGGAAGGGGGAAGGCCCCAGCGTGAAAACACTCGCAGAGAAATATAGCTGTGAAATGTTGAACTTGCATGTGATATGCTCACACAAACTCTTGCTCGAAGAATATCATTTTCGTCATGGTGCCGCAGTCGGTACAGGCTGTGGTTGAAGCAGGCCGAGGAGGTCAGTCCAGGCCCCTCTTTCAAGGGCACAGACGCTAGCTCATACTGGCAGATGCCCAGATGTTCCCAAGCCAGCTGGGAAATATAATCCCTTTTGTGTACCCTGGGTCTTTCGAATGCTTATCTTGGACAGGGTCATACAGGGGCCTAGAGCCTATGCCAGGCAGCACTGGAAACAAGGCAGGGAACACCCTGGATGGGCTATCAGTCCTTCATACACTAGGGGCAATTTAGAGACACCAACTGCATGTCTCTGGACCATGTGAGGAAAGTGCAGGATCCAGAGCAAATCCCAGATGCTCTGAGGAGAACATGCAAGCTCCACATGCACAAAGGGGGTAATGGAAGCAGGGAGCAACAGTCCTACCTACTGAGATACATACCCCTTCACTTTAGCACCTTTATCTAGCACCCTTTATTTATGTATTCTGTTTTTCACATCAAATTGTTGATGCTATTAGTTTAGACTTCATGTTAAAATAGTGGTCATAAATTTTACCATGTCGGGAGGGGTACATTGGAGGGCACCATGGAGATGTTTTGCCTAGGGCCCCCCGTGTCCGTAGAATCACCTCTGTCCTTGTCACGGAAGATTAAAAAGACCCAAATGTGACAATACCCATAAAGCTGAAGTTTGATTCAAAACAGAAGAAGCCCTTATGCTTCTTCTACTTCTTAATAATCATGATAATATTCTTACATTGTTATGGTCCCATTGCTCAAGAATTTCAGCAGGTTTTTAAGTTCTTTTCAATGTCATTCAGGACCATTAAAAGCAGATTAACCAGCATGATTCGAGCTGTGGGATTATGCAATAACGCGCTGGATGCCGGGCAACTTTCACCATATGATAATCTTGCTCAAATTCTCTTGGTGCAGGGAGAGGGCGCTATCTAAGGATTTCACGCTTTGAGGACCTGCAGAAAGTAGAAATAGTGGGAAAAGTTCAAAGCTCAAAACAAAAAAAAAACACCCGAAACAAGTATTTTGTGATGTAAAATAGGCAGAAGTAATTTCAAAGTGAGAAGAACTAGTTCCTGTTCTTCAGAGTTTTGTCCTTTGAGAAAGTAGCCTGCAATCAGCCATCCAAAGATGACAGCTCTGTTAGAGGTATCTTCATCATTCTGACATGATACCTCTAGAGATGTTATATTATTGTCCTCAAGGAATCTTTGGCAATAATCCCATCCCCTTTGCTCAGTGGGTGTCCTGTGAAGCAGGCCTTGGTCTGAAAGTCTCTGATGTTCAGTATATACTTATGAAGGTAATATTTATTTTATCTGTTCCAATGAAGTCATAGGCATTAATTTGATTGTTTACTTTAATATTACCATGACCCTGTATTGGAGAAGCAGCCACAGAAGATGGATGGTCATAGGTTTTACCTCAAGTATGAAATGTTATATATGCAATATAACCCTAATACATGAAGTTCACCTTTTTGAGTATATGCATAGCATCGTCGATTGATGTTATTTACTGTGGTGTAATGAGGTTCAATCTCATATCATAATCCATTCACAGGGAATGAATTCCAATTATATGCCCTATAGGAAGAATTCTCACATTTCATATTCCAGAAATTGCCCTGAGACCCTGATTGACTCAGATAAGTGGTTAGAAGAGAGATGGATGGATAATCCAAAATACATAAGAAACAGTGATTACTATGGGCTTTCGATCTTTAAAAATACAGTTTAATTTAAAATTTTAAGAAACAAAAACGTCAGTATATTCAAATATAGCAGCTCTGTTTTTGAGTATGAGAGCATGTGGGAAGGCTTGCTGTGTTATGTGATAGTTGTCATTTCCGCCGATGCATTGCACCTGTTTATGCCTGTTCTGCTCTCATACCAATCCCCATCTTATCATCCAGGCCTTCTTGTCTTTTGCGCGAAGGTGCGACTGTTAGACAAATAGAATCTGCCTAGCCAAAGACAGAGTACACAATTGTGAAAGAGAACAGTCACTCAAACAAATAATTCCGTTTACTCCATTGATTGGCTTGTTAAAAACTGAAAGGCACTCCATTCAGTCAGAAACAAATATTAATTTGAGTTAAAGCATGCTGGCTTTAAAACAAGCCCACAGTAGGGGTTGCTATGCAGTTGCTATGTTGTACGTCACTCTGTTTTCCCAGGGAACAGGATTGTTTGTGTTCTGGATGGTTATGCTTGTTTAGTAAGTTGCTTCCACACTTGGCCTGCTGGGCGTTGCTGGAAAATAATGTCAGCTAAAGTCTGTTCAGATAACGCCCCATGGCTGACAATTTTAGGCTCGACATGGCATGAAGACTGGAGTATAGACCCATAGTAGCATGTCTACAAGGATCCAACGTACTGGCCTGAAGCCCCTTGTGAGGAGAATAGCAGGACAGTCATGCATCACTTAATGTCATTTCGGTCTATGGGGGGACTGCATATACAACTGCGGTCCCGTAACATTATAATGGAGTTATGACTGTAGTGTCTGACATAGGCTCCCGACCTCCTGCGACCCTGAATAGGACAAGCGGTTTCAAAAAATGGATGGATGGATAAAAAATTCCTGTTGCTTAGCGATGTCTTAGCCACTGTGATATCCTTGTGCAACATATTACTCACGTGTTTGTGGTGATTCTGGCACAAACAAACTGCGCTGCCAGCCGAGTAAAAGTATAACATATCCAATTAGGTACTGTACAGTTCGTAATACTTGATAATGACAAACAATTATGGTTCAAGTACTTACTATGCTGTACTTTTTGATATTATTTAGGCTATACCATATAGCCTAGGTGGGTAGTAGGGTATGCCATCTAGGGTTGTGTAAATACACTCTGTTTTAGTGCTGTGTAAATGCAAACAGTACTGGGGGTCATAAGTATGGTCACTGAAAATGCCTTATTCAAATTGCTGACTTATTCAAACACCACTGTTTTTAATCAGGGGGAGCTGTGATAGAGACGACAGCAGCTGTTGAATTCAAGCCAGACAAACTGCTGACTCAAATCCCAAGGGTACTTCTGATGTCTCCTAATAGGGTGCAGCTCGTCCTTTTCAAATCTCATTTTCCACATTTCTCAGCATCATGCAAGCGAATTTGTCACTCCACTCTTTTAGGTAAGTAAATGTCAAGAATGGCCATACTTTCACCTGGTAAAGTGTCATTAATGCCACAAAGGCAGCCTCAGAAAATCACACAGTGTCTTAAAACATATTTCAGGTACTTCCAAATGCTGCAGGAGTGCTATAGTTTATGCCAAAATCAGAATTCTTCCATTAAAAGAAAAAGTATCAGCAGTTGACGAATCAAAAAGACACACAGAAAAAAAACAGATCCACCTTTTGCTACAGCAAGAGCTCTTTTGGTAAACAGAGGAGCTTCACACACTGTTCAGGATTAACATGCCAGTTGCCAGACTCGTTGCTTGAATAGAGCTTGTGGGCTGCAGCATTTAGATCATGGCTCAGGCTCTGGAGCTTAGGTTTGGCTACCAATCACTCCTTCAGGCCCTGTGCTTAAGGAAGACAAGCCTACTTCTTCTAAGGTTCGTGCCTTAGTAGCTGAAGATTCCCTTGGGTTGCTCTGGAGAACAAGCTTCTCTTTGCTTTCTAAAAGCTTACATTTCTTGAAGATTGAGTAGTAGGGCTCGCCAGTCTATTCAAACTGATTTTTTGTTAGCATTCTCTTTTCTGTTTACATTCTATAAACCTCTTCATAATGCTACTTTAGCCTGTAGCTTCACTGACTTTCCTGCCCATTCGCTGATTGAGCAGCAAGCTCTGAATGAAGCCATACAGCGGCATTTATCCAGAAAATCCTGCAATCACTTGAACGGAGCACACATGGAGGCCGGCAGTTAGGGGATGGTTACCCTCCTCATTAGGACAATCCTTATCACCTGTGTCAGTTGTGTTTTCTTCTTTTTTTTCCTTTCTTTTTTTTTTTTTTGCAAATCCCATTTTTATGTTATACTTAAAATACCTATTACTTACTACCAAAAAGTAAACTATAAATAAGTTGATATTTATATTGCAAAGTTATAAATGTTTTTACAAAATGCATATGACATTGAATATCAATTGGAAGAATATATTGTTCTGATGGCTATAGGATCAAGAGCAATCCCTTTACAATACCTGTAGTTGTGGCTCTGATTTAATTACTTTTCCAAAGAAAAAGGGCTGACACATCATTATGAGAGGCCTAAGATGCCAGCAGGAATTGAAGTAACAATATCCACAACTTTCACAACAATCAATGAGCAGGGTACCACACAAGACATAAGTACAAAGGTGTTTAAGATTTTGCCCCTCAATTATCTCCAAAATCCAACAAAAGTCCATGAGTCAAACTATAGACTTGCTCATGGGCAAACACATCTGTCAAAGCCCTTGCATAACAGAAGTAATCTACAAAAAAATGTAGATATTATTGATATT
Organism: Hyperopisus bebe; assembly: GCA_026777045.1. Taxonomy (NCBI): domain Eukaryota; kingdom Metazoa; phylum Chordata; class Actinopteri; order Osteoglossiformes; family Mormyridae; genus Hyperopisus; species Hyperopisus bebe. The sequence continues at coordinate 6,558,098 of JAODJW010000033.1, read as the reverse complement.
ATCACATGTGCTTTGACAAGCATGTCCCACACATCATCCAGCAGGGAATGGATTTCTGTTGGCTTAAAACATAGAAATGGTGCTGTGTGCACGTAGGACTGGGCAGTTAATCGAATTTTAATTTCAGTTACAATTTTGGTTTCCAACAATGATCAAAACAAAACAGAGATAAAATGATTATCACACAGGTTTTTGTTTTGCAGTGATGTGCCCATTTTCTCAGGTGTTATAAATCCAGTGCACTGCCTTCCAGCTACGTTTTATTAGTTTCTCAGTTTAATTATATTTAAAGTTCAAGGAAATCCACCGTTAAAAAGACAATTAAAAAGTTCAGTAAATGCATGGTATTTCCAAAGTAAATGAGTAATCATGTTAAATAATCGTGAATATTTTGGCATAATCAGGTGGTGTAATAAATAATTTAATTTTAATAAAGGATCCACTATGACCACTAGAGGGGAGACTGAAACCTCTTAAAGATGTCTTTGCATCCTTACATGAGCATTAATCACGAGGAATGCTCAGATCCAGAAAATACAGATGCTTAAGGGGTTTGTAACATTATAGTGTAATGTGGGTCAATCCAGAAACTAAATTTAATGCAGCATAGCACATTTTTACAAGCAAGTTTGTCATAAAGCAAGTTACAGTGATTTGCAGTAATTTTTTAGAGGGAATAAAAAAACAATATTGAAAAACTGAAAATTCTTCACTGCCTCTTTCAGATAAGGCAGTCGAGTAGTGTGCCTGGAAAAAAGTAGCTGTAAAATTACAAATGACAAACGTGCTTTTAAACCTCTTAAAATGTCTTGATTTTGGGTGAGAGTAAATGGGGATGAGTGATTCAGAGAAAATTAATATGCATCACATATGCTTTATTCACAATACTCATCCATCCATCATTCCATCCATTTTCTGAAACCGCTTATCCTATTCTGGGTTGTGGGGGGCTGGAGCCTATCCCAGAGGCTATGGGTGCAAGGCAGAGAACAACCCAGGATGGGGTGCCAACCCATCACAGGGTATACTGACACACCATCCACTCTCTCACTCACACACACACACCCCTATGGGCGATTTAACGACTCCAATTAGTCTCAGCATGTTTTTTGGACTGTGGGGGGAAACTGGGGTGCCCAGAGGAAACCCCACAATGACACAGGGAGAACATGCAAACTCCACACGCATGGAATCCTGACAGAGACTTGAACCCAGGTCCCAGAGATATGAGATGACAACGTTAACCACTGCACCACCGTGCTGCCCCCTCACAATAATCAATTAATAATGAATTAAACCTTATTACAAGTAGAATATGCAAGCGATCATAGACTTACACCTTGACCCAACCTTAGATTTACTTACTATGCCATGAGTTCTTTTTTATGGTCTTTGTATGCTGAAAACATGTATATGCTTCTTTCGACTGCTGATTTTACATTGACAGCGATCTTTAACAGAGGTTCATCAGACAATTATTTTCATAACCTGAAGCACCTTTTGGACTATGAGCTGGACTTCCAACACCAAGCGATACAATGGGGGCTCAAGATGACTCACTCCTGCTCTCCATCGGGATTAAGGGATTTTAATTGTTTCAAGATGCATCTTATTGCTACCATCAGAGAGGATATCTCAAAGAATATGTGGTGGCAAGAAAATCTAATGAGATTACCTACAATATAACTAGTATTGCTTTTAAGATTAGATGAAAAATCTACCCATATGGATTTAATCTCTTCAGACCACTTGGATAAATCAAATTTGATTGTACTGGAGCTGAAGGGTGTTGGAGCAATCTGCCCTGTTACAAACTTGAATCGCCAGTTGTCTTTACTGGGAAATGACAAAAATGATGTTACTTCATGCACTCGGCACCAGCAGTGATTTGCTGTGTCTAGAAATACAGGAGAACTAGAAGAGACTCATTTGTGAGTGTGGATCGATATTCTTCTATCAATATTGTGACATTGTTTCACAGTGTGTTTCAAAGGGCTTTAATAATATGCTGTTACATGCCCATAAACCTCTGCATCACCTGCTTAATTTGTCCTCTCTCATGTTCCGAGTACTCCCTCTTGACACCAATTCGTACTTTTTCCAAAAACATGATTGAAAAAGTGCGGCGGCGAAAGGGCAACAAAACGATGTAAGGGCTCTGAGAAAATGGGACGTAGAGATGGCACAGTTTTTTCAGAAGCCAGGATTTATTAGGCAGTACATAAAATCCACTCACTGAGAATCGTCGTTAAGAAAACCTGTTGGAGTATTCTTCCTCGTGACGCATAAATCCAGTCGGTGCAATGAGTCTAAAATAAAGAAGTTTCTGATTCTTGGGAACAGAATGTATTGTATAGGGAGGGAGGCTTAGAGAGAAATGAGTTACATCATACCCATGGGGCATTGTGTGTGTTTATAGACTGATTCACACAGCATACCCAAACCCTACTGTACATCATCATGGCTCAGCGGAGACAAAGTATTTAATGGTCCAAACTTAGGTCACAAAGAACCCACAGATTACGTGTTGTGTTAAGGTTTACGTTCCCTGGGCTATTTTCTGGCCTCCCAGAAATGGATTCTTGTGTAGGGAGTCAAGTGGAACTGGATGCCTGACTGGGATTTACCTTGCCAGCGGGTGACTGAGATGCTGGAGGCTGCAAAGGGATGCTGCACTGTTGAATACTAATGCTGTCAAGCTTGCTGGAGTTTGGCTGCAACCAATGCCTCCCTACTCACTCGAGTGATCTCACCTTCTTCCCTGGTTCAGAATGAATGTATCCCTGCTTCTTCGACTTTGACATTTTACAAATGGCACTTTGAATCCAATCCAGTTCTCGCAAGAGTACGTCTACTGCCCTTTGAGTATAGCTAATTTCGGCTCAGCTCTCAAGCTTTAATAAATCTGTTCCCCTTTTCGAAAACCTCTTACTGTGAAATCCAGCAAACAAAACAGAACTGTCGTTATAATAAATGGCGGAAAACCGATATGTGAAAGCTTTGCTTCTTTTGACTGCAGCTACGTGACAAGTCATCTGGTGTCATCCAGCAAGCGAGAAATAATATTTTAGTTACCTATATTTGTGTTTAAGAAATGACAGATTTTTATTATCACTAAAACGGTATATCTTGAAAAAAAAGCATTTGGGGAGGTCAGATATTTTTAACAATGTTTTGTTCTTGTTCAGGATCTTAGCTATGGATTTGGCAAGAGTAGCTGGATCCAATAAAATGACCCACAGCATTTCCTAGCCAACGTTAAGTGGCTCGCTTACAACAAAGCAGACGTGTGTAATGAGTCATTATTGCAAGTTCATGATCATCATATCTATTTTAAAATACACATAACTTTGGCTATTCCAATGTTTGGCATTTTCTTTTAATAGTTCATTGCTGCTATTTCATATTTCCAAAGAAATTAAATGCATTTCATTCCATTGTTGCAATGGAAACTCTAACTTATGGACTGTTTCACGTTCTTACAATTGAACCACAAATGTACCCTCTGTTTCTATCAATAACCATCAAAGCAAACAAGATCCATTTAACTAAAATATCTATATGTTTGTGCCTGTAACAGGTGTAGCTGATATCAATTGCAGAACGGCTGCCTTGCCTTCTCCAAAATATATTTAGAAACCGTGCCTTCACAACTCATCACCATTGTGTGCTAAAAATATTACCTCTCACATGGGCCATTAATTGTGTTCGTCACCTTCCATTCAGTGAAGGGATGGACCAGAGCCCGATTCAGCGCGTGATTCAATCCCTGAAAGAATAATGCCTGAAACAAGTGTAAGAAAAACAGAAAATTTCAGGAAGAGAAGGGTCCATTGGTTTTTGCACCATGAAATGGGAACAGAGATTGAATTGGGGCTTCTTCAAACAGCAATGCAGGGTAAAATTAAATTAGGGAAAGCAAGCAAACAAGTGACTCTAGTCATTGAAGAAACCATCCAAAACAGTGAGTTTTAGATGGTCAGTTTATAGCAGTTGCAAATTGCTGAGGCAATAAAAACACTTTCTCAAAACACCTGGTCTGAAGCAACAACAAAACAAACAAACAAACAAAAAAAAACTTAACATACATCAGCAATACAGGCGATCAGGTATGAAGTCCATGTCAACAGATTGTTTGCTGGCTCCCAACGGTGAACTCAGGTTAGTGTTGATATCAGTCTTATGAACAGAGGTTTATTTTATTTTCCTGGCATCGCAACATCACCAAGGTTTTATAATGATACTCTATATAGAACTTGGAAACAACGTAACTCAGACCAGGAGGTCAATATCTTCAAGTGTTGTTTTGGGATCAGAACATTAAAAGTGAACAAGATCATATCGTTTTTTTTTTTTTGTTTTTTTTTTTTTTAATCTTCTTGCTTCATGTTAGTGACACTGACTTTTGCACATAAAAATTATACATATTTATTTATATATATTTATCATTCTCTATTAACACTTTTAGCCTAAGATGTATGTCTTTTGATAATGGAAATTCCAACTAGATACTGTCAGTCTGTAAAAAGATGCCGTCCTCAGACAATGACCAACATGAGACAGTGAATAAACACTTAGGAGATGGATTTGTACATCTTTGGAGGGAATTAAGCTCACAAAGATTTTGCCCTCCTGGTGTCATTCCAATATACACTAGCTGTAGCTTAATTCCATTAAAACACATTTAGAAACTAAAAACATTAACTAACTGGTATCAGGAGATAACGGATAACTAGTCAGAATGTAAACTTCACCTAAAGTTCCAAATTACCCCCAGGTTTGAACTGGAAATTACAATTTGGCACAGTTTCAGTATTTTTTTTATATAAGCACAGTTATGAATAGACAGAATTTATGCAAATGTGGATGACAAAGTTGTATTTATTTTTGACATTTGATCATAAAAGAAAAAAAATAAAAATCAAATATCTACATCTATTTTTCCCCCTTTTAGGCAGTGAAAAGGCATTTTCTTGACGAGTATGGAAAGGTGTCCTGATTTAACTCTCAAACGATTTGCAATGTCAGTATATCAGCCACAAACAAATTCATATTATCAGAACAAGCAGTACTGTTAGCTATGTCTTCCTTGGTGTTAGAACACTGGAACAGGAAGAGTTGGTAATCTTTCCAAAGTTTTTCCTCTTTTTTTTTGTTTATATTTGACGGTCGAACGATGTTAAGAGCCACCAAAGATGCGAGTGGCGTCCGTGTAATATACACAATGCACCTGTATCTCTGTAATGTATATCAAATACTTTACAACAAAGAATAAAAAAGTAAGAATTAAAAAAAAGAATGGAAAAAAGTAAGAGGTGGTGGTTAGATGGAGCCTCCGGTTCTGTGGAACCGCTCCACAATGTGCAGACTGAAGCTTTGATTCACAGCAAAGTGATAAAACGTGACAGGCTGTTCCCTTCACTCTTGTAAACAACAGTCTTTTGTTCTTGTGCTTGCTTGACCCCCTTGTTTCTCTTCTGTCCCACCAATTCGCTCTGCCTTTCCTTCCTCCACAATCCAAAGACTAGCAGCTCTATGTTTCCCTATGTTTCCCTTACGCTGAAGACCAGAGTTTCGCTTCCTAGACGACTCTCTGCCCGTCTGTCATCATTCATGCAATCTTTCCTAATGTCTGTCTCTCCCCTTCTTTTCCATCTCTCTCTCTTGCTCTCTCAACCTCTTCTCCTTTGAAACCTACCCGGATCTCTCCGCAGAACGAGCTTTGACGAACTAAACTGACTTAAAAATGTCTCGTGGTATGCATGCACATGCACGGTCGACCCCGCCCCCCATTTCTGTGCTCTGCCGTGATTGGACGCTGGCCCCTAGACCCAGGAGTCTGGAGAGGCAGGATAGTGACTAGTTTCATAATTGAGTTCACTGTAGGGACGAGCTGCTGAGTAGAAGTCCACATAATTGCCCGTCGACTTCAGTCCCAGGTGCATATTTAAATCTGTGGCGGTGGGCGGGGGCCGGTGGTGCACTTGATCTTCAAAGAAGGACTCCTCAAAGTTCCTCGTGGAGTTTTGAAATGGAGGGAACATCTCATAGTCCTTCCGGACGCTCTCTTGAGGAACAGGCTGGATGGGGACCTGTGAGAGACGAACGGCCATGAGATGCAGCCAGAATCAATCAGACCTCAAGGCCCCAACAGTATAACATAATAAAGACTCCCTTCGGCGTGATCCGGGTCCCACTAATGACTGAGCTGGTACTCAGTCACATGACTGAGTCACATGGCAACTCAGTTATGCCCATTTTGAAGTCATAGAACGCAGCCGCTTCCACAAGGCCGTGAAAGAGTTTAAATTTACATCTCCTTGTGTACTGCTGTAATTAAATTTAACGATAACCTTGCTAATTAACATATCAACCAGCATGCTAATTTGGGCAAGGTGCAGGGAAAACAGGCAACCTGGGTTTAGGCAAAGAGCTTCATGCCAGATGCTGGAGATTGTCTGCAACCTTTAAAGACAGTCCCATCATAGTGTTGTGTTGAGCGATGCACCATAAAACAATCTTGGCAGATGCCCATTCCCCAAACCCCGAATTAAACAAGTGACCGTTAAATTTAAGTTAGAAAATGGCCAGCCAGGGCAGCAGATGTTCTGTATCCATGAAACAAGCAATTAAATGCGACTGGCGAGCATGAACACGTGGCTGTGGTTGATTAATATAAGCTCGAAGCACATGGAATGTTTAACGACCCCCCCACAAACAACACACGACGGACCTTGTAGCTAACCCCGCACAAGCTGGACATCACCATCACGGTCGTACATCAATCGAATGTGTCTCAGACACATTCCCTCATTTTTAAGATATGTCAATATGTGTATCTGGCAGCCCAATGGAGACATAACACATAAGGTCTCAACATTAAAGTGTCTGAATAACTGAAGTTATTATTCTCTACCAGTGATGTCTTTTAACAATGTGCAACACTTGCACATTCAGAATAGACACTTTATTCTTAAATCGGCCAGATTTCTGACAGAAATAAAGACAAAAAACACCTGGGATTTCGAAGTCCCAGACAGAGTTTTGACAGTGTGTGAAAGTTATCGCCGAGGTTTATGTAACTTCGAGCACTTTGACAGAACAAAAAGATGCCGGGGGTGGAAATTCTGGGGTGCATCTGTTGGCCCTTTCATCCCGCAGAAGCAGCTCGTTTGTTATCTGTTTTCAAGAACGTCTTTTTTTTTTTTAACATTAAAAATATTTTTACCTTAGCTATCAGCCTATGTGTCACAAAATGATCTTTTCTGTTTTCTGCAGGAGCACAACAGCATCATTGCAAGACTCATGCTAAGCACGAGTAAGAAACGGACGCACCAGACAACACCGGCAAAAGACACAGTGTGTACTGTGCAATATGTAAGACTAAGTTCCGTCATTTCACCTTCATGTGAGATTACTGTCCCAGAAACAAACATGTCATTTCTTTACCTTGTATTGAAGTAGGCCAGCATTGCTGGCATGATTATGTTATCCCTTTAAAGCACAGGTCTGACTACAACAGCACTGCCTCTGCAGAGAAGACAACTGGCCACCAAGTTCTGGCTGATAACATTTTGGAAGCCACTTATCGGACTTGTGGGTTTTAAGCTAGTTAGAATTGGGTTACAAAAGAACCCATGAATGTAGAATTTTTTGGATGGAAAAGACATTGAATAATTTCTTATTATCTCAGGAAGATTGTGCTATCTAAAGTGGCTTTATACGATAGTAATTTTATATTCATTTTCACGCCGAGTTAATATTACAAATCCATCCAAAGTTTTTAACATCTTAATCGTTTTTTATTGCCTATATTTACTTTTTTCGTATCATACTATGAATACATCGATGTCATTCAACAGGAAAGGGGAACTTTCTTGGAATATAGTGCCCAAGATTTGATTCCTTGGAGATCCTCACCGTGCCGCTTTTCACGTCTTCGTTTGGAGTTGCAAATGAATTCCGGAAGAGTGTCGAGGTCCCACTCGAGATTTGAACTGGAGGATGAAACAAGGATAAGTGGGTGAATACACACCTACAGTCTGACACCTGGGGAGATGTATGGAAAACGAGAGCATGGTTGGGCTTTTCTCTACATTAAGACTCTCTCTGGGGTGTCGCTGTGGCAGGCAAAAGGTACAACTGTGACCATAAGAAGGCCAATGGGGAAAGCAGACAGGATGTGTGCATCTGCATGTTTACTTCCTAGAATCCCTGCCACCAACTATATCAAAGCTACTCAGTGTCTGTAAGAGGATCAGCAGATGGCAACCAATGGAAGGTACCTCCACGTCGGGAATAGTGAGGATCTGTGACGACCCCAACACATGCTGACATTGATGTTTTACTGTGGGTTTGTCAATTCATTCAATTACAAGTTAACAAGATGAAAATTAAGAATCAATTTCACTAAGGAACTTTAAGCAGTCTTTTAAGATATCTCTACAGAATGTTTGGTAGGTGACTCAGATTCCCAGAGTTGGGGGTTGATGCTCTCCCCACTTTCTATGAGTATCTTCCAGGGGTCCTCCAATTTCCTCCTGCAGTCCAGGTTGGCTAAGCCACATCTCTAAAATTCCCATTTCCTGAGTGCATGCATATATATGCCCTTTGATGGACTGGCATCCCACCCAGGGTGTGCCCCATGCCACATGGGATAGGCTCCCCGTTCACAGGGACCCTGTTCTGAATTAGGTGTTACGAGATGGATGAATGGATGGATAGTCATAATCAGAGAAGTGGTCAGTTCTGATATAGATAGTTTGCCACAGGAAATGGATTCGTGATGTGTTCGCCAACAGCTATTACCAAGTCATCTACTACATCCAGACTATTCTTGTAAGACATTCAACTGCAGTAGGATGCATATTGCATCTGAGCTCACTGTGGACAATAGTGGGCAATGGGTTCAGAACTGTTTGGTTAGTAATGTGATGTGTATTCAGCTTTCAAACCAGCACAGCGCCACAGGAACCAGACTGCATTCTTGTAGTATCAGCGTAATCCCTGTGCAAGGCGAGACCTCAGCATACTAATATATTCAGTAAAAGGGTCATTTTCTGTTTAAGGTAGGAAACTAGCAATAATATTTGTTGTATTATGGGGCATGCTTCCTAACTGTACTCCTCCCTGAACTCCATACTTCAAATATTTATGAAATCCCATGGTCTGTAAAGACTCCTCTTTTCCAAAGGCTGTCTGTATATTTAACGTTAAAACAATCTTGTTCAAATATTCTAACTGCAGTCCAGCACTCTTCTTAATCAACAAGATCATTCCAGGCTGATTCTTGAACTGATCACATAAACTGAAGTATATGCATGGTTGCCAGCTTTGGTCTGCTGGCTGGCATGAGATTTTCAATTCAAGACAAGTGTGCACATGCATTTACATGTACAGTATGTAACAGTTTTATTAACTTGTAAATAGTCTGTAGGGTTTGCAGACTACGCTTTTGATGTAGCTAATTTTAGGTTCATAATGGAATAATATAGGTCTGCCGTAAGATTTCTTGCATGAGCGTGAGAGTCTGAAAGCGTGACCGTCACGCCAGATGCGTGACAGTTGGGATCCCTGTTAATATTTATAAATCAGCTAGCAACACCTTCCATTTAAAACAATTATTTTTTCATACATTTGCATAAGCGTGTGACATAGAAGGCTGCTATAAGCAGTGACGCAAACAACGCCCGTCTGATCACCTGCCACGGGGTCCTTCCTAGAGGTGTGGTCTGCTTTGTTTCCATGGAAACCGGCATTTGTCACGGTCGACTCGGGGTCCGCCTTCCGTTCCTTGAGGCTGATCACCTCTCGGGGAGACGCCGGAGCACTTGCTGGAGTAACAAAGGAGCAGATCAACTGTCGCGCTCAGAGAGAACACCCCGCCCCACCATGGTTCGTCCTCCGTCGCTACTGCAGGATATATTTAACCGACATGCCGCAAGGCTTAAAACATTTATTTTCTATGCCGCACAGGTAAGGCACCATCATAAAACACCGCAGATCACTACAACATCTGTCATTTTCTGTATGCCTCAAGAAATAAGAATGCATTTTGCTCCTAAAACTGTATGTTTTCTAAAATAATCTCCCCTACCAAACTTAAAAACTCTTTGCATCTGCCAAACTTACAGTCCCGTTGATACATACAGAAGAGCAGTGGAATAGAATTAACATAAAAATTAACATAACAGAACAAGTCCTTGTCCAGTACAACTACTGTAGTCCTCAACAAAAAGGCAATAACTATACATGGATATGGACAAATCAGCCTGCTGAATTTACTCAAGGACCACAGAGAGCAGGTTTATATGTTTCATAAGAGCAAGGTTTTATGCTTCATTAATGACTCTTCCTGGTTTAGTGTTTACATCTGTAGGGGACCTGAGCACCAGACTGGAGGCAGAGAAACAGGGACATTGGGGAATCCCCCTCAGCCTGGTGGCCCTCTGCCCCCCACATACACGCCAGAGGTTTTCCTTCCATTAACCCTCCATAGGTGGCACTTGCCCCGGGGCTCAGTGGGAATTATGGTCACATCTCCTCTTTTCAAATCTTCTAGTGTATGGTTGGGATAAGACTCTAAGAGTACAGTCATACGTACTTGAAAGCCAAGTACATGTGATTCACCGAACAAAATAATCAGTAATCAAACCATGAGATATTTTATGATTACAGTGGGCTGTGTTGATCAGATTAGATTGCTAGATTGAGAATGCTGACTCCTTTTAGTTGCATCTTGACAGAATCCCATGTAAGCGTCAGCCTCAGAATAAAGCGGATGTTTTGCCTGAGGAAGTGCACGGTAAACATTTTTCGAAAGTCCATCTACACCCAAGTAAGTTGCTCACTACTTATCATCCTGGTGATAAAACAGCGGAAATTTATGGCATTTATTCATAGTGAAATCTGTAAAATTAACAATCAAGAGGATTTTATATGTCCAAAGACTGGGCATGAGAGGCACTGTAAAATGTAATTAACTGCAATCAGAAGCTCTGGCATCAGAGATGATGAAGCATACCATGAGCCCTTGCCCACACACCATGGCACACCATGCCCTCCACAAGCAGAATATGACAGCTTCAAGGCAATGTGTTTATCATTACTTGCTTCATAACTGTCAGATTGTTGTCCGGCTGACGGCCTCAGCACGTATTTATAAGAACCCTCTGTTTAGAGATGGGCTTTATTACTGAGTTTAATGGCTCCCAAATTCAGCTGACAAAAGAGGTTTCCTCCTGAGGCTACTGCAGTTACAATATCTACGGCAGATTTTATCACGCTCGCTTCAGGAGCCTGACTCCTCCAGACTGACTTAGATGGCTTTCATCGTGAGGCTGCTTAAACCCCAGGGCAGTCTGGGAATGACTGCTCTCCCACCAGGAGTCTTGAACCTCCACCCCCACGCTGCAGGGATCTCTGCAGGGTTCTGTTCAGAGCAAGGACCCCACGTGGCTCTGATGACAACTTCAGAGCCCCCCGGTCTGCCCAAGAGGTTGTGTGATTGAGGCCCAGCATGAGAAATCAATCTGGGCATTTATCCCCTGGCTCAATTCAATTTCTGTTGACCAATACTGAGGTCATCTCTAAGAGCAAGGAAACAGCGAAAGATTTTCAACACTCAAAGTTTTTTTTCCTCCCGTTTCCCATTACCTAAGCTCCACTCCGCTGTTCGCTTTTTCCTGGAAATAGTACATCCCCGACGTCAGAGGGACACATCCAGCACACCTAATTAAGCTGCTTGTTCAGAAAGGTTAACGCTTCATCAAAGCCGGGATACAATTTCCATAGCTGCTTCCAATAAAAGAGAGGAGTCATTTTGTTGAAAATGACAGAAGGGATTTGGCATGTGGCGAGCGCCCGTTTCCACTTAGATGCTAGCTAATCTCTGGACATAAGGTAATCAGCTATCTGACGGCCACTTAGTCGCTAGCTAATGAACGGGACAGGCCCCCACGTGTGGAGATCTAAGAGGGACTCATGATGGCGCGAATATACCTATGGACCATCGGTAGAGAGTGAAGCGGCAAGTGCGTGGCGGATTTTGAGGATTACTGGCAACGTGCCCCTATCTTTCCCGTCGTAATTAACGAGCGCCTGTGGAATAGTGACTTACGAAGGAGGCAACCGCAGAAGAACAGCTACGACAGCGGTGGGTATTACGTTATGTTCAACCAGGAGCCGGTCTGCCTCTCCCCGACCTGGGGGCCATCGGTGTCGAGGTGCAGCCCCAATAATTACACCCCCGCTGTGTAGTATTTAACGGTGAGCAGCAGCTGGAGTAGTGGTGGTCTTGTTTGCCCCAGGGCTTGAGACAGATCCTCCTGAGATACTGCTAATTGCGAGCTGTGCTTGGCACTCCTGTGGGGGCTTCTCATCCTGCCCCATCGCCCCTCAGCAGGTTATGCGTTTCTTAAGTTGGACATTAAAAAAAATAAACAAAAGTCAATCAAAGGTTTTTTCACTCGTCTTTTAATATGGGAGGTGGGGGCAGTTCTACACCATTTTATTTGGGGGGGGGGGGGGTGGCAGTTGTTCTGTAAGGGGTCCAGATGCGTTTGACCTTAATGTCCTCCAAGTATTACTTACACTAGATTGCCAGCATTAAGAAGCAAAAGACAGTTATATCTGCAATGCTCTGAAGCTCATTTTACACTTTTTACAAATATGTAACTCACTGTGATTTCTTGTTTAGACTGTCTTGCTTCCACCAGCTTGATTATTTTTTTCTGTCAGTAACTTTGCTTTTCACCAACTAAAGCAACTCGATCACCCGGCCTACTTGTGTTAAGAGTCCATCAAGAAAATATGCTTACATTTGTGTTTCGCATGTTCCAGTGCACAAAATAGAACCAGCCCTAATGGGACATAGTCCTGACCCATAAGACCCGAAACAGTGTCCTTGAGCAGATTCTGGTGTTTACTAGGCCCATTTTGTTAACTAATTTCCTTCTCAAATAAAGTGATTTCTGCCAAGACTGCCTACCTCATAGTGAAGAGCTCTGAAGAGCAGGCATTGCGGGGCTACAGACATTTAAAAGCTCGACGAAAGTAATTACCTTGAATAAGACTAATTTACCTCAAAGATGAGAGCACAACGGCGATGCGACTGACCTGATCGATTGTTGGGGGAAGTCCGGACTGGGGAGACAGAGGGAGTACGAGAGGAAGAATAGGGTCTTTGTCTGTCTCTTTCTATTGTTGAAGAAGAGCCCACAAAATGATACTGCGAATAGCCATCCTGCGGAAAGACAGATGCACAGATCAGCAGCCGGGCAGCACTGCGGAGAAGAAAAAAAATGCTTTTATTTTTATTTATTTAAAGAGAAACTTTAACTGGAAGGGAGTATTTTCTCTGGACACTGCTGCATTTCATCCTATTTATCCGGAATACCTCCAAGATTCAGACAAGGGAGAAAGAAAAATTACTGAGTGGAAATAAAAACCCTCACTCTGGAAAGATTAAATATTTAGCCATCTAGCTCATTACACACTGTCTGCTTTAGCGGTACAGCTCACAGAAGAGGTATCTTCAAAGTTATCAAGGGTTCCTGCAAGGGCTAAATCCTGGCTGAAACAGATATAGGGCCCTTAAAGTGAGACCAGGAGCAGGAGTCAGGAAGAACAAGCTGCTCTCTTTCAAAGGGCAGCTCAGGAAGTCATAGTGGAACCCGATTCCAAACTGACAGCCTGTACAAGGAAGACTCACGTGTGTCACCCGTGATCTGAGTGGCGGCCTTGACAAAGACTGTGAGAAGATCACTGAATGGGACAAGATGCTTCGCTATTCCCAGAATCCACCAGTGTGCGTAATGCTAGCCCAAACCTTGGTTAGTATGCAGCGGTCAGCAGATCCAAAGTACATGAATCTCACGGTATGGACGTGCTCATCTGGGGGTGGGGTCAGTCGGGAGGCCTGTCCTACGGAGCAACGTTCGCCCTCAGAAACTGACTCTAAGTGCCCCCGCTAATGAATATACTTTTAGAGCTAATCTTTTATCGAGGCTGTATAAACACAAAGTGAAATAGCCTACAGCTCAGCAGGGCAATAATTCCAATGATGTGCTGCGAGAGTTTACTGTTCTTTGGAGAGGCTGCAGGAATACAGGGGCTTAATTCAGACCCCAGAGCGTACACAGCGCACCCAAGACCCAAGTCGAGCAGGCTGATTTCAAAACCCAGGCATATGATGCTTGGTCAGAGGGAAAAAAATGATTAAATCAGAGCCGGACGTGCATTTGTTTGTTTTACATGCAGCATTTCCTACAGTTTGATTTATAACTTTAATGTCTGCTGAAAGGGATTCGCTCTTTTATTCTGCAATAAAGCAAAGGTATAAATCTGATACAAATTAATTTAAAGAGCCAGGCTCTATCTGAGTAAACACCGCACCAGACAAAAGAATGGGATTGTGGGTATGCTGTCCTCATTGAAGGACGGCAATAACATATGGGTACACTTGGGTATTAACACAAAGATGGGGGAAGGAAAATCTATAGTGCAGAGAAGGGTGCTGTCCAAATAAGTGAATTTGAAAAAGCCATTATGCTGGAATCGGATCCTGCTCTGATAGCTGCACACATTCACCACGTTTGGGGCACTGACATTCTGACAATGCATACATGTAAATGTTAAAACTGTACTACTTTTAGCCTGGGAACAGGCAAAAATAAATCTTTGGTGACGTGATTTGGGTTAGAATACTACATTGAAAACATTACACCAATTAGGCTTCGTTTTCTAATACAAAGTAGTCGGCAAATTAACCATTTTACATGACATTGTAATAGTAATGTGGCTTGTTCAAGACTATAACCTAACCCTAGTGCCCAATGAGACTTTAATTTGCACAGATTTATTAAAATGAGATGCAGGCAATGGTAACATGGACACAAAGCATTTAAAGACCAAAAATTGTGGTTTAAAAAAGAAATGAACACATAGCAGGTCAGAAGATCTAAAATGCTATCTACTTTGCAAGACGTACTATAATACATCTTCATCATCATCACACAGCACAAATGAGACTTCCTGTGGTTCCTCTGTGACATGAAGGGGGCCGTAAATGCAGGGCTCTGTGCCTGGTGACACAACAGAGCTGAAAAGTGCCTTGCTTTAAATATTCCCTCTGCTGTCACCTCTGTGACATTTTCAAGGCCTTGCAGGTAAGGACATATTACAGTTGCTATGCAACTGTTGTCCTGGTTATAAACGACAGTCTTATATAGGTATACGAAAACCACAGAATTCAAATCCCAAGTCAGATAAATTTTAAATAAACCTTGTGAGAGACTGTATGCACAAAACAGCTGAGCACTTTGATGGGTTTAGTCTTATAAAATCAAAACATTTCCTAAAAAGCAGAATTCCAGACGACTTCATGGTTTGACGCACAACAGTGAGCAGGGATGGTGCTAGATTTTGGGCCCCATGAAAGCATATTATTTTAGTCCCTCAACCCAGACCAACCCAAGTACAGCTGTGGAAAAATTTAAGAGAGCACTATTTTTAAACAAATCTGCATTTTTAAATCATTGTTTAATCATGGTTCTGCTGGCAGAAGGCTACGTTGAGCAGCAGGTTCAAAATTTCCAAGACCGCGGACACAAGACTAAAGTGAAGCAGGAATGACCAGAAACCAGCCAGGTAAAGGGCGGAATGCCAGAGATGACCGTTAACTTATCCGACAGTTTCTCATGAATCGTAGGATGACATCAAGTGACCCTCAGAAGGAACAGGAAACATTAAGTGCAGGTGTGAAGTGCACTGCTAGGACAGTCTGTAACAGGCTTCTACAAGCAGGACTGAAATCCCATAAAGCAAGGAAGAAGCCCTTCATTAATGAGAAACAGGTTAGAGCCAGGCTGCAGTTTGCAAAAAAAGTATATATTATTCACAGATGCACACCCATAAAATATTTCCACGGCTGTATGTTTCAAAATTTTTAGGGTCCATGTCAGTCATTGGCCCTTGGAATGGTTCTAAGTCCCCGCCCCCTTTATAGCAGCCCTAACAGCGGGGGACAATGAGGACAGACTTAGACAGATTTATCTACCCCCATTAATCAGCACTAAAAAAAGTAGTGTTCGGCAGTAGTGGGCAAGAGACTCTTGGCCACCGTATTCCTGGCTGAAATCCCACAAGCAGAACTGCCCAGACAAGACATGAAACTGAACAACTCCAGAAAACACCCAGCTGTAAAAAAAAAGTAACAGACAGAGAGTTATGAATGCTTTGAAAAAACAAGCCTGGAGATTGTTGGTTGTGTTGTCGTACTGCAGACTTCCTTGAACTTTTACATGACCAGAGTCAGCGCTGAAAGGGTTACTTGGCCAGCAGTGGTACATGGTGCCCGTTATTTCAGCAATCTGGCCGCCTTACACAGCAGTTTGGGGAAGTGCTCATATCCGGAAGGTTCTGCAACAACTGTGTTTCTTAGCATGTCAGACACTGATCTGTCCATATGGACACTTAATCAAATTAACAGTGTGGAATTACTGGGTGGTTTGGATCAAGATTATTACTACTAATAAAAACAAACACTAAAAGATAGAAAGATAAAAGACAGAAAAAGAACCAAAAGAAGAAAATTCTTGAAAAAAATATATAACAAAGCTTTTGTGAAAAATTAAAATATTGTCTACGAATACATGTGAAGATTAAAGTAATGGCTGTAGAAACAAAATTACAGTTGTCAGACCCATTAAAACTGAAATAAAAAATTTAAATTGCATAGAAATAAAGAACAACATCTGTACACTAAAATAACCACAATGTATTCATTGCCTTATGTTTATTTGGCACTACGGCCTGCAGAAAGTGTATAAGTATGAATTTTATTATTCTTTGTACACATGAGAATAAAAAACAACACTGAGAGCAGTGGTTACAGAGGGGCTAATGAGGTCACATGCATACGAGCACTGAAGTATTCTCCCTTGCATATATCACAGGGTCCAACTGGAACATGCCATAGTACATACAAACAGCTACAGTTTGAAAACTGTGACATAACCGGATCACTTTGGATGGACATGATACTGTTAAAGGTGGCAGGGGACCTGGGGATTGAATGCAGCACATACTGTTGCATGGCTCCACAAATGCGGACAGCGCATCCTAAAGCATTCCCCACCTCCAACATTCCTTGCAATTTCAGCTGCTATGCAACCACCAAAGGCTCTTTTACGCATCACGTGGTTCATATCGCGGGAAGATCGACCTTCCAGAAACGGTGCATTGACCGGAAACCGACATGACCTGCATGCGTGAAGCCGGCAACCTTGACTGGACGTTAGCCAGGCCGCAAATGTCTCAGCCATAAAGTCCTGGGGACACAAAACCTGATTGGAAGTCCTGCTGCCTTCCCGCTTGTGGAGAGATTGGCAGCTCAATTCCAGTGCATCTCTCATTGAGACATTTATATCACTCTTGGGTTGAGTATTATCTCAGGCTTGGGAAAATCACTAAATTTAGCAAGAGGTCTCGTGTGAGTTGTAAGCTGGTATCTGCCTGAAGCTGTCAGGTTTTTCACAGAGTCCTCGACCCTTACTTCTCCCGACAGAGTACACGCATAATTCTGATTTATTTACAATATGCTTCCTTCTTGTCTTGCACAGCTTTGTCCGATGAAATTAAAAGTTTCCACTGCATATCTACAGTACAAGATTACAATATGAAAAATCACCTTTGCCTGACGTCTAATAAAGAACATTTTATCGAACATTATCTGAGTAACTGATAAGGCATTGTAACGGGCCCCCCCAATAAGATCGATCAATGGATATTCTTCAGTATCCAATGACAGAACCAAACGTAGAAATTCAACAATGAGAGGCAGATATCGGAACAGTTAGCTGGAACAATGCACATGTAATACATAGTATTTATTTATAGCGATTATTTTCATAATTTCAGCTGTTAGGACATTTTGGGTAATTCCTACCAGTTGCAACAAACATAAACATGCCTTATATAATTCTGTGTTTGTGGAGGTTTTGGGATGTGTGCCTTAGACTGTATTTGCTCCAGCTCAAATAAAGAGCTCGACTGTGTCTTCTGGAAAGACGGTTGCATTCTCTGGCTGCACACAGCTAAAGCTCGCAGCTAGAAAATTTCTGCTGCAACAAGAAGCCTCTGTGTCCTCATCTCAATACCCGTGCTTCGCATTATTTGTCTCACAGGACTCCAGTTTACACATCCAAGCTTATTCACCAGGTACAAGGTATAAACACAATATACACAATGAGATGTTTACTTCTCCGGGCAATGTAAACACTGTTATAAAGAAGGATATGACATAAAAAACCAACATAAACAGTTAAAGAGTCAGCAAGTGTGAACATTTAACCAGACTTTTTAAAGAGTAACGTAACAATAACGTAAGAGTGAATGCAATTGTTTTTGTGCTACAGACGCAAACATGTTTGGTATGTTAACCATTAATGTTGAATCAATTAGTTGATTAATAGAACAGATTTGGCAAGTCCCAAACATCTTGGCTTTTCTTGTCTGGAGTGTACAGGTAGGCGTCTCCACGCAGAAAAAAATTCTCATTCTGAGTTTATACGGTAGAACAGCACGAGAGAGAAAACACAAATTTGTTCTAGGATGGCAAGGGTAATTATCCTGGTTAGGGATGAAGGAAGGTCAGTGTGAGAAATGCTACTTTTATAAGCTGAAGAGCGACCGCCTGCTAAATTGGAACCAACAATAAACATCTAAAATGCAATCAGTCTCGCCACAGTGTCGAGCCGGGCGTCAGACATACCTTTTTTGTAGGAGTGTCAGGTTTTCAAACACAAATCACAGCAAGCTGTGGTAGGCAGTGTCACCAAAGTGTCACAGTTTTGTAATTAAGAGCCAAGACTATTTCTACACATGTGAAATGCATATCCAAATTAAAATAATTTTTCACACAGACATAATATAACAGCGTTTCACAACATAGCACACTTTACGGAAATCTAATTGGTCAAGAAGACAAAAGAAACGAGAACTGGCCACTGAAGCTCTCACTGTTGACAAAATAAATAATTGTGTTAATTAAAGGTCAATTAAAGATGCTCCTTCTGAGTATGCTAGTGTCTTTCTGAGTGGCCTCTCTACGTTTTGTGCTGTGCATCTAGGGAGTAATCACAACATCCTATCCTGTACTTAGTTTTGACGTCTGTGCATATTAGCGATAAAGGGTTAGCAAGTGCTATATTTTATTATTCATCTAATATAGCAGTCAGCCCTTTACCTTTTGAGCTGTGAAGCATTTGAACAAAAATGAACCTGGGAAAACCCTGGGAAAATAGAATCAATACCAAAATTCATCCTGTTTTTATTATCTTCAAAATTCAGTGGCTAACACTGTGTGCTAATCCAATAAGGTAACTGCAAAAATCTTTGACAACTCTCAAATAATCGTGGACTGAAAAGGTGTTGGTGATGGCATGCCTGCGAGTTTAGTTTTAATGGGTCAGGCGATATTCCTTACTTTAATGTCATCTCAGCTGACATTTATCTAGCTCCGTGGGCTTCACATAAGCAAATGTTACAAAAAAACAACCCCACAGCAAGCTGAGCACTCAAAACTGAAGAGATAGCAAAACTATACCAGCCCATACGCCTGACCTGTGTGGGCAGTATGAAAGCACTGCCCATCTCCCTACAACCGTGGCCTTGCTGGGACATGAGTATTTTCATATATTTATGTAAGGGGGATTAGCATCATTAGTACAGCACAAGATTGAGCTCTGCGGTCCCCTTAGAACTTTTAACCCTTTCCTCACCCTTGACCTTAGTCTTTGGGAAGAAACGTAATTCTGTTACTTGACTCATAAGCATTCAATTGTACTTTACTGTGTAAAATATGACTGTGCTTTGAATTTATGTACCATTCCATCATGAAGTTTGCTACGGTTAGTAAAAACAGACGGTTTGAATAATTTAATTTATACTGATTCAGAAATGACACATTCAATTTGTTTGGTCAATCAGACTTCATTGGCATATTTGATGCTTGCAACATAACCTTTTAACAAAAATATACTTAACATAATAAATTATATAATTTAGTAACAAGTGAATATGGAAGACTAAAATGATTGTGATTCAAAACACATTCAATGCGTATTAAGGTTAAATAATTCATGAAGTATAAAAAAAATTGATGGAAATATGGTAATGTCTGGGTACAAACAGCATATTGATGTTTGTTTTGTCTATTATGCTCTTCAAGTATACTACACAAGAAAATACTAAATGATTTTGTCATGAACTTGTTCATTTACATTTTTTTCATTCAAAGCGACGTACAAGCAAGGCAGGTGGTACATTACAAGCATTTGTTACTCCCCCAGTTGACAATTATACTATTGCATTTTCTACAATACAATGTAGGAGAATGGACAGGTCTGTCTTCCGGAGGGCCTCAGATCAACATTATGTTTGGTTAGACACCCAAAAACCAAACGGCAACATGCATAAACTAAAGAACCCTGGTTTATTTGCAAAGGTGGCTCCCTTTCTTTTGGACATGTGGATTAAAAAGCAGAAAATCACTCAGCTAATAAACAGCACAAAATTAAACTGAACTAAACTGGAGGAAAATATCGGTGTATTTGCACGAGAAAATCAATTAATCAAAATTATTCATGAAAAAGGTGTCTGGCAAATAAAGAAAAAGATGATAACAAATAGAGTAGGGAAAATCTATTCCTGGCAATCTGAAGAAGGTTGCTGGTTTTAAGCCAGAGGGACTCAACCCAATTTAGCCTGATATCACATATAGCTGCGTCACTGAGTATACAACAGTTGGCTATGTAACCTTTCGGGTCTGCCAAGCAACTACATTATTTAATTACGCACAAGACCACTCCCTGTTTCATTGTTTATTCCAGAAAATGTTAGATGATCATCTGCATGTAAAGCCTTTGAACCTTTATTTTTAACACGCGATGAACGTCTTAATGGTTTAGATTATTGTATTTGTATCATTAACTCAGTGTCATTCAAAAGTGGATCCAAAAGTGGAAAATGCTGGAACTTGTATTTCAAAAGATGCGCTTAAAAAATAAACCATTTACCAGTTAGTTTTTGTAAAATTTCACAAAATCTCAGAGGAAAAATTGATTTTCATATCCTCCACACTATTATTGAGGATTTTGTGGCTACTGATTGACTCAAGAAAATCCACATCAATTTGTTTACTCTTGAAATAAGCAAGTAATGTGTTTGAAGTTAAATATTTCAAAGGAAAAGCTATGAAATATGGTGGGAGCACATCAATGGAAAATTAAGGCCATCTTTTCATCAAAAACAAACTAACAGGGACTGAATGGAGACACATGATCAAGGACACAAACAAATGGCAATCGATCAAACAACTTAATAGATATTTCTCCAAGGGTTTGACTTTTCAACAGACCATTGATTATTTAGTGTAAATGCAATAAATCATAAACTGAAGCTGCCACGAAGAAAAATGAAAATCTAAATATTTAGGCTGAACATTTCAGTTTTTCCTTGTTAAATGAGCACAGAAACAGCATTATACAGAGAAGAGGTGTTCTATGCTGGCATAGGCCTTGTTCACATTACATTACATTACGTTCTAGATATGTTCTAATATCCCTGGGGGTGTACAGCTGTCGCCAATGCCCTGCATCAATAAGAACATAAGAAATTTACAAACGACAGGAGGCCATTCGGCCCATCAAGCTCGCTTGGGGAGAACTTAACTAATAGCTCAGAGTTGTTAAAATCTTATCTAGCTCTGATTTAAAGGAACCCAGGGCTTTGCACTACACTAGCAGGAAGACTATTCCATACTCTAACTACACACTGTGTAAAGAAGTGCTTTCTCAAATCCAGTATAAAATGTTCTCCCACTAATTTCCACTTATGGCCATGAGTTCTTGTATTTGACCTAATATTGAAGTAACTTCGGTTGAACAGCATCCAGACCTGTTAAAATCTTATATACCTGGATCATGTCCCCCCCTTACTCTCCTTTGCTAGAGGCTAAACAGATTCATCTCAGCTAACTTCTCCTTATGAAACATTCCTCTAAGACAAGGAATCATTCTTGCAGCCCTGCATTGAACCATTTATAAATGGTTATTGTTAGCACCAACACTATGAATATCCTCTGTTCTACTATATTTCTTTCACAATGTAAATGGTCACAGAACCATTTACAGTAGGTGTGGGCATTAGGTGAAAGGGCAACTGATGGTCACATGTTCAGAGGTGAAAGAGCATTTCAGTTCGTAACACCATGCCATATCCTGCGCAATATTCCATAACACACGGTGTCTTTTGGGTTAGAATGCGATGCTCCTTTTCCACTCATCGCTCTACAGTGACATCTACTGTCAGCTGAGCAGCAGTGCAGGGCAGTGGAAGGAGCTGAGTCTACTGTACCTTGTGCTCCTCCAACTACATTGTGTTGCTGAACAAAGCCCTCAGCATGTGTGCTAGTTTTCACCTCATACTGAATGGGCCTGACACATAAGGGGAGGCCTGTGAAGGGAATAATTCCAAATGCCATGAAAACAGTGAAGAAAAAAATACATACAGTACCAGTCAAAAGTTTGGACACGCCAAGCTGCCTACAAAGGAGAGTGAAAGTGTCATGTCACATGACTTAGCCACCCGACCTAAACCCATTGGAGATGGATGGGTGTTGAAGGTGTTTGACCAGACAGTGAAGGAAAAGCGGCCAATGTGGGACCTCCTTCAGGACAGCTGGAAAAGCATCCTAGGAGGCCACCTCATAGAACTGGCGTAGAGGAGACATTAGGGTCAGCCAGTACCTAGAGATATTGGGCTCAGGGGTCTTGCTCAAGGGCCCAATAGTGGGATCCCTCTGTTGACCATGGGATCTGAACCTCCAACCTTCTGAGTCCCAACCCACAGAGCTGCATCCCCCCTCACCCCCCCCAACAAATTATTATTTTTCCGTTTAACACTTTTTGGTCAGTGCATAATTCCATATATGTTATTTTATAGTGTTGATACCTATATAATTATTCTGAAGAATAGTACAAATACACCTTTCTATAGGTAGGTGAGTCCAAACTTTTGACTGGTACTGTAAATGCACACCAAAACAAATTATACTCCAGCGTAGCTTACTGAAATCCTCACCACTCCCGAGGTACGCTCTGATCTGAACGGCACCTTCCATTCACTGCCTTTTGTTAAAACGTTCCCAGGGTCAAAAAGGAGCTTTTCTTTCCTCTCCACAGTGGTCCAAAGGAGAGGCCTTCAGCCTAAACTCTGGCCTGCACTTCTGAGGCCAGCAGAACGGGTCTGACAAGCTGCCCCACAAAGCTGCCCCTGCATACAGAGTCTCACCCTCCGGGATGAGCTGTCTCGCGCAGCGAAGTCTTACCTTCTTGTACAAGGCCCGCAGATCTCGGTACTGCCACATGCTGCTCAGCACCTGAGACGCTGCTTTCACCACCTTGGGAGAGTATCTGGAATACAGGCAATGTAACATTAATGTCATCCATGGCTACCGTTTCACACCTTGCTTTTATTAATGCATTCCCATTTATTTGTTTGTTGGTTTATTGACCATACAGTTTTTTTTTCTCCCTACTTTGACATTTTTTTTGGTTCCTCTCCTCTGTTATCAGTTTGTTTGTTTGCTTTTTTATTTATTTATTTGTGGGCAGTGGTTGCTTAATGGTTAGGGAAGCACACTTGTAATTGAAAGATTGCTGGTTTGAATCCCTGACCAGCAAGGTACTGGGTACTGAATTAGCTGCCCTCCTGCTATGTCACAATTCACATATGGGTTAAATGCAGAGGACATATTTCGCTGTTGTGCACTGTGGTGTGTCAACACTGATCACCTAATTCTTCTTTCTTTCATCTTGTCTACTCTTAACTGTGTCTGTACCTACTGTATCTATGTCAGCGCTGATAACCTGCCTGAACATCCTTGGCCAAATAAACTGATTCTGATCCATTTGGAATTAAAAGTACGGGTTTAAGAGTGTCAGATTTTTTTTTTCATAATTTACTGAGGTTTAAATAGTTTGCCTGGTCAAAATCTTAAGTGACGTTTATTTACAGTGCGTACAATGCAAAAGAACAGTCCTAATGGTAAATCTAGATGCCAGGAACCAAATCAACACTGGTAACAACACAGACTTCCATTCCATTGTCTGGCTTCCAGGAATGTTTAAAAGCCTCAGAAAATAAAATAAAATAAAAAATGCAGAGGACCGAAATACATTTTCTGCTAATAAGCTGTGTTTGTTGAGCTCAGGGGATACAAATACTCTGTCTCAGCTGTGATGTTAGACATTTTTCCCCATTTAATTCACCCATAAGGGCTACTGACAAAACTAACTGATTAAAAATAATTCAGCATCAGTAGGGAAGAAAAACAGTTTTGTACATATAAATTAGATTTGGACTTAGCAGCCAAATTCACGTCTGGAAAAACTAGTGGGTAATTATAGTGCAGCAACACTAAACGTTCACTGTCAACCAACAAGGCCGACCTTTGAAACAGGACCCCCATATACAGTCTGGCTTGACACTGCAGCGATTTCTTAATTAAAATGTCATGGCACCAGCGATATGCAATTAGTCAGAGGTGAACAGGGTGGACCAATCTCTTTAACATTACTGACTTCCCTGTTTGGCGCTATTAAGATTATATAGAGGAAATTGCACTTTAAAACAGAAAAGTACTTTATCAACGCAGGACAATTACTGGAGCCAGTGACATGCACCTTCTGTATGCTAACTTGAACTTGTAAGCTCTCTGCATGCTTAATGTTGCCAGCTTAATGCCCCCCCCCCCCACGCTCTCTCTACTGCAGAGACACAGATGTCATGCTCTCAGATGTCCCCCCTAGATTGCAGCATAATTATTCATTTTTTTTTTTTTTAAAGTAACATGTCAAAACAAATGCTGGCTCTTATCTGTTTGACTGCCATGGTTTAAGTCTTTTTTTGACACCTCAGACAGTTCTTGCTCTGAACAGTTCCCCACCAAAAGCAGCCAAACTGTCTTGAAAAGCCTTCAAAGCATCACCGGCTGCAAAAACCTGAAAATACTAACCCCTCTCTGTCCTGCAATCACAGAGACTTTTACTACAGATTCAAAAAACAAAGGACACTCAGACACCCGAGTCTCTCACCACTCCACATGTCCAGTTTGAGAAACATTTCACACCTCTTTATCACTCCCCATCTCCCCTCTACCAGCCAGTGCTCACCAGCTGGGTTGACAGCTCTGCAAACTCAGACTGATGCCTCCCTGATGCTCTTCAAGGAACAAAACTCCAGAAATACAGAAGGCTTTGACCTGCTTTCCCCTGCTAGATTAAAACGATGTGCTGCTCTTCGCCAGATGTCGCCGATCAGATTCTGGGCCACTGAATTTTTCTGGTCTGCTTCTTCCAATATTGTTCCACAGAAGGACACTCAAGCAGACTTTTTGATTATAGACTACACACAGTCCATTGTAAAAACAACATTTGATTCTTAATCTTAACTCGGTCACGATTCCTCTCCTTGATGACCCACATTCCGCTTAAAAGACCAACAGGTCTTGTACTGTGCTGTTAACAAGAGTCTTCTGGCATCATCTGAACTCCTTGGGCACATGTTACAGAATCCCATTTGCGGATCTCAGCTTAACAGCACCTTTACCCCTGAATGTCTTTACAGCAAGCTGTCAATGCTGAAGGTAGCATCTCCACCCTTCAGCAGACCCTTACAATGTCTGAGCAATATCACGCTGTGTATGAGACTGGTCTCTATTTCTCGCTGCCTTACACCAGTGGTCTGCAAGGCTGTCTGCTCCATTTCCCTCTTTCCTCTCTGTACACTAATGACAGTGCCTGAAGACATGTGTCGAAATCCTACATATACCCACGATTCCATATCATCCTCGTAACCGCTGTCGAGTTTGCCCCAGTGACAGCTCACCCCAAGGGCATCCTGCACTGTGCCATAGAATCTGCTGGGACGACCGTTAGAAACATGTTCCCATCCACAAAAAAATGAGCACAACCTCGACTCCAAGGGAAGCAAAAAAATAAAAATAGATGTTGGCATGATTGTGTCTGACCCCTCCCATGCAGGGCAGGACCCGTTCCAGTGAGTCACTCATAATAGCTACAGGTCTATAAACCTGCCTCTACCCCAGGCTTAAGCTCCTGATGAGCTTCGCACCCGTACGCCCTCCAGTTCCAGTCATTAGGCCTTTCTCCACACACTGCACCTGTTGTAATTCCCGCCCAGCTTACGGTCTCTCTTCCAGCACCCGTCAGCCATCGCAGTCTATTTTAACACTTTCAAACTTGTTTACTTGTTTTTTGTCGAACACCGTGCCACATCTCCTCAGTTAAACATATCAGGTTTTTCTCTTGTGCAGGACCCCATGCTCCCAGATAAATTAGTCACACGTGGCGATTAACTTAATTAAGTGAATTAAGCTGACTCTGATTGCAATTTTTATTATGCAAGACACCCCAATGTTAAGGACACTAGAAATGAATAATTACGATCAAATCAGCAGATCATTGTTAGAGTCCCACTTTTATGGAAATCATGAAGGTTCACCGTGAAGATAATACACAGTGGAAACTTTAATCAAACTTAAAACATTTTTCCTTCTTTATGTCTGATTGGTTGGGGCTTGATGTTTGCTTCCTGAGTTTGTTGCATTGTGGACCAGATGTATGTTTTCCATTAACAAGTATGTTTTTTCCTATAGACACAATTTCATGTTTCCTGGTAGGATCCTTCCCTCTCTACTGTAAAAATACAGATATCTGAGGAGCAGATATCTCAGCGATTTGGCTGTCCTTGGATGAACTTTATTCTTAACATTTTCACTCAGACTGGGGAACAGATTGATGAACAGAAAAAAAGTTTCTGCACCTGCCTAATTTAATAATCTTAGAAGTTAATTAATTCTGAATCCATGTGAGGGGGTCAGGGGCTGAGGCTGTAATCATTGGCCCTCATTTTTAATTTAAGATTTCAGAAACCCCCCCAATTTGGCATGACACGCCATGGCTGGCGTGCCGACGGAGAGGACCACAAGTTTAAGAAGAATCATGAGTTTAAGAACGTAAAGTACCGTTTCTTTCTGCCGGGTATGGTGATCAGTGGGAAAACTATTAAAGCTGATCAACTTGGAAATGGCAACCTTCTGAACTTGTGGCCCGGAATTCAGACGAAAGCTAAAAAAAAAAAGAGGTAGCATTCGGGGATCTTTTGCATAGCTAAGAGATCCCCGGTAACTGGCATAGAAAAAGACGCCCGTTACAAGGACAGGACCCCTGAGTGAGTGCTGCATTACAGGGTACGTCACTATGGTAACCAGCGAGGTGATATTGCCACTGCCATGTCTGTCACATGCTGACATCTGGTTCTGCCAGCCATGACAAAATGTACCCCCCCCACCCCAGGCATCTGACTTTGTGGGCTTGCCCATCGGTGAGCTGAGCATGCCCATTCGGACCCTGCCTAGCCAGAGGAAAAGCTCTCCCCGGGGTATCGCTTTGCGGGCTTGCCCATCATTTGGCTGAGCATGCTCAGTGGATTCTGCCAGCCATGAGAAAACAGACGCACCCCCCGTCCGACTTTGTGGGCTTGCCCATCAGTGGGCTGATCATGCACAGAAGGCCCTGCATGGTGTGAGGAAAAGCTCACCCCTGGGGAACTCACTTTGTGAGCTTGCCCACCATTGGGCTGAGCGAGCAGATGTGGAATGGCTCTCGGCTTAAACACGTGTGACACCCTGGAGCTCCCAGGGAGATAAACCAAGTGTTAAACGGTCTTTTCACTTTTTCACAGTGACCTCGTTCCCCAAAGAAAAAAATCGAACTCAGCCTGATGTATACTGAAGCAGTAGTTACACATCAAATGTGACAGAATACTAAAGGTGTATTTCTCTTCCTCACAGATACAAAAGATACAGGCAAACATGTAATGATTCAATACACTTCTATTCAGAAATGATTCAATGCGATTCGATTCGAATACAATGTGATTCATTCAGCTCTGACTGGATAC
Source organism: Hyperopisus bebe (assembly GCA_026777045.1). Lineage (NCBI taxonomy): Eukaryota > Metazoa > Chordata > Actinopteri > Osteoglossiformes > Mormyridae > Hyperopisus > Hyperopisus bebe. Next base: position 6,530,051 of record JAODJW010000033.1, on the reverse strand, counting down.
AATTTAGATCAATTTAACATGTACTGAAGTGTCCTACCTTTGATGCAAAAACAAGTCACTGTGTTTATTTTGCTCTGCAAAAGCCACCCGAGGTAACTGAAGTTGATCTTTAAGATCAAAATATGAGAAAAATATTACAGTGATATAAAGCAATGGTTGTATCAATTTTATGATGGCTTTATTGGGTGTTTGCAGATTTCCTCCTTAAATTTCAGTTGGATTAGCGGTCTTGAATTGATCCAGCTTTTTTGTAGATACCTAGACGAGATTTACAATTTATACGATTTTTACAATTTTTTAATTTTTTGTTATATGCCTGAAAATGACAATTTTATGACACCCTTTTTCACAGGTACATGATCTGGCCATGTCACTCTCTGAGGGTGTCGGTCTAGCAGTGCATCATGGGAAGGCTCTGAGTCCGGGGCCCACGCCACCTACTTGTCTCCTTTGCTCCTGGCGATGCCGACGAGCTTCTCGATGCCACCGGCGTCGCGCAAGGCTTTGGCGTTCTCCATGTTCTTGGTGATGACCTCGTGCAGGGCGCAGCAGATGGCGGTGACGGTGTCGTCCGACATGGTCTTGCCTGCCGTTCCGCCCGCCGTGGAGGCGGAACCCCCACTGCTGGTACTGGTGCTGCCTGGCAACCGGTGAACCAGGTCACGCATGGCATATTTTCCTGGAACAGGAGAGGGGAAGCACTCTGATCGGTTACTGTAATCATAAAATACTTAATTTCCACACTTGTGGAAAGTATAACGTGATGGACTATGAATATGTCAAAGAATGTGTCCTTCAGCTATCTGTGGATCTTCCATTAACATAGTATCCGGTGCGGGGTCACCCTAACCCCGACCCAGGAAGCACAGGGCAGTTGTAGGAGCCTAAAACTATATTGATTTGGGTTTATGGATTGAAAGTATAATGGGTCTTATATTGCTGATGGAGATTATTTTGTGATTATTATTTACAATAATATATCAGATTGTTAAGTTAAGGTTTGTACCTTTAAGAGCATCACGTGATGAGTGGAGGTCATTAAGGAATTAGGGAAGGACGGAGCCACACGGTCTTTTGACCTCTGTCTCTCTCTTTTGATTTTTGAAGTATTTCAAATCTTTTGCTATATGGAAAACTTTGTATACTGTAGTGATATTCGATTTACTAAATAGTTTTAAGTTAAGCGTATGGCTATGTGGATTTATCTTGTCGCCGCTTCTTTTCTTTTCTCTTACGTTTTTGGATGGGAGAGAGCAAAGTGTCAACCTTAGGCTCCATTTTTGAATTTGGACACTTCAGTAGTGGATTGGATTCCAGTCCAACACAAGGCACACAAACCTACCCTGTGGGCAATTTAGACACCAGTTTAACAAATTACATGCTTTTGGCCTGGAGGAGACTGGAAAACCCAGAGGAAGCTCCACAAACATAGACCCGGGGTGGGAATTGAACCCACAACCCTAGCGGTGCAAGGCACCATGCCCCCCAGATTGCTAGCGAGTCCTCTAAGATTAGATGCATGACGAAGAAAACACACTCTTAAAGATAACACTGAAGAATAAAACTGCTGGATACACTGGATGGAGTCAGCAGAGAGATTCAAATTGGAAAAGGAGAACAAACACGGCATATAAAAAGGAATAAAGCCCTTCAGCCACATTCCCGAGCGATTACATGTCCAGATTATTATGTTTTACTTTTCTGTTTGATCCTTTTTGAAGACATCCAATGCAATTTAATTTACAAAAGTTGGTAACACTTCACTTGAGGGGGCACAAATAGTAACTCAGTAACTACTCAAGCACTAATCATGGACAAATATAGCAATTGCATGAAATACATGAACCATTATGATTAAATGATGATGAACGAACATGGGATCAGTATGTGACTAACACTACCTGTTTCTGGTTAATTAATTCAAGTAATAGTGTGCTACTATATTATTTGTTCCCTCAAGTAACATGTTCCCCAAAAATCATTATAATCATTGCTTTATTCACTATAACAGGGAAATTAAGTAAGGACAGTGTTGACAGACCAATAATATACAAGATGTCCTCCAACATTTATACACATGAAGAACCTACAGATCTTTAGTTCGGTGGAAACCCAGCATTTCGTCAGGCCAAACACAGAAAATGACCAAAGTAAAGTTGCTTTCTCCGGAGAGAGCTACAGTATGACTAACAGCATCTTGTGCAATTCAGGTAAATCACGGTGGCTCACCAGGTCCCTGCAGCTGATCTTTCTGTTTGACAGATGTGCTACTGGAGAGCTGTCATAGGAAGGCACCATCTATAAACCAGAGAACATCCATCTATCTCTCATAACTGCTTCTTCAGCACGGGGTCGCACTGAGGCTGGAGACTAACCCTGGAAGGGCAGCACATGAGACAGGAGACGCTCTGAACCTTAAAACTCACATGATGTGGCCAGATTAGCAAGTCAAGTGTCATGCCACCGAAATACAGGTGAACAGTGGTACAAAGTAAGGTTCCCCTCCGGGACCTCAGAGCAACATACAGTATAACGGCACCGGCAGGGGGAGGACTTTCACAATATTTAAGCGCAAAACTCGGGAGAGGACACAAGGGTTTATATACACTCACCTAAAGGATTATTAGGAACACCTGTTCAATTTCTCATTAATGCAATTATCTAATCAACCAATCAC
>JAODJW010000033.1:6507682-6519072 GCA_026777045.1 Hyperopisus bebe | reverse complement strand
AACTGGAGTTGGAACTTAAATCTCCCTGAAATTCAAATTCAACTCCAGTTCTGTTCCCCGTAGTTATTTTTTCCAATTCCATCTCCAGTTCCATTACCTAATTTGGACTGGAATTGATCAATGCATTCTGGAATGGCTCCAACCCTGGTCCATACTGCACAAGTGCCAGTATATTGTGTTCCTTCCACTTTCAAATATTTCTACATGTCAAATATAAATCTAATAAATCGAAGCTCCAGCAATTATACATTTCCTCGCCTGCATAGACGTTTATATTCTGGGATGGGTATTTTAAGATAATATCTACATAATTACCCTGAATTTTTAAATTAAAGCCCTCAGTGATCCATCCACCGATAGCTATTAGTTCCAGCATTCTGCTTTTTCTGTGATTTCAAAATAGGGCAGTAGGACATAATCAGTCCCCTTTAACTATTTCTGCGTCATATACCAACAGACCAAGGAGACATACAGTACAGGCTAAAAGTTTGTACACACCTTCTCATTCAATTGAATGAGAAGGTGTGTCCAAACTTTTGGCCTGTACTGTAGCAATTGGCCGGTTGCTTCACATCTCTGGGACCAGGGTTTAGGTCTCATCGCATGTTTTCTCCACGTCGTTGTGGGTTTTTTTTCTGAGTTCTCCTGTTTTGCTCTACAGTTCAAAATCATGCTAAGGGGAATTGGAGACATCTGTAGGTCTACAATTGAGTGTGTGAATGGTACATGCGCATGTGGTGTGTGATGAGTTGATGCCACGTCCTGGGTTACTACTATAGTTCCCAGGATAGGCTCCAGACCCCTGCCCATAGTTCCCAGGATAGGCTCCAGACTCCTGCCCATAGTTCCCAGGATAGGCTCCAGACCCCTGCCCATAGTTCCCAGGATAGGCCCCAGACCCCTGCCAATAGTTCCCAGGATAATCTCCTGGCCCCTGCGAGCCTGCATAAGACCATCGGGTCTGGAAAATCGATGGATATCTACACACTAGTGCAGGGTGACATAGTGGTTTTAATTTCCCATACGGTATGAATTTTTCATACTGTAGCATAGCTGAAACAACAGCTGTAATGCTTCAATATGCAGGAAATTATATTATATTGTTCACTGTTACACATGCTATGGATCACTGTTACACTATCAAGCTAAATGTAAAGGATTCTTAAAATAATTAATAAAAACATACTTTTTTATAAACATTCGTATTGTAATGTATTTCATTGATGCTGACGCAGTAAAGGTGAACTTCAAAGAAAAAAAATAAATACCGTGATGTATCGTGAAACCACCAGAATCTTACAAAATACCACGAAACACATTTTCGGTCACACCGCCCAGTACTACCACACACTTGACATTGACATAAATGTTTTGCCAATTATCATACATCCATATACATGAACCCCATCCACATATGTAGAGCATACAAAACAAATGGGTGCCTTCCTGCTATAATATTTCACTCTGTTCTGCCCTCACAGCCGTGACAGACCCAGCACAGTGTGGTATGCTCTCCGCGGGCATGCCAGCCCATTCTGACTACAGTGCTTCCTGCAGTTGTGTTGAATTGGTTGACACACTCAAACCAACACATCTGGCATCTACTCATACCCCATTCTAAGGCACTTAAGTCTTTTTTTTCTCCCTCACACAGAAAATCCATCTCTCAGCGATCTCAAGCCTTAGAAATCCTTTTTTAACCTATTTCCTTCCCTTCATCCATACCGGCTCAAGTGGATTTAACAGCAAATCAACTGGGGGTCTCAGTTTTCACGTGGATTCACCTGGAAAGTCTATTTCAAGGAAATAACAACTTCCTCTGACATTCTGTACAATCAGTGCATGAAAATAAATGATTGTAAACTACATAAAAAGGTTATGCAATTGTCCTACGGGCACCCAGACCAGTTACCTGAAAAAGGAAAAATGGTTGCTATGGAGATGTACAAACCCACCAGGAAACCAAGTTTATTAAAGGAGGATCAATAGAATAGTCTGTTACAAGTGTCACAGAGAGAATTTTAAATAGCGAGGAAAAGCATCTTAAAAAAACCTTTAATAACTCTGAAAATTAGAAACAAACAAGGCATGCAAAAATATACAACAGTTTTGACATATCGGCACTATAATTATATTTAATTTGATACTTGACTTTAAACCCACATAGCATCAGCACAGACAGATGCCTGAACTATGTATGCAAGGTGAGGTCCTAGGAATCCGAATAAAACTCTCCAGACTCCAAATCTCAATATCAAAAGCGGGTGTCACCAGCCCAAGAGGATGTGCTGACGGAACAGATTCACAGAAAAACCCAACTTTGCAGTCCTAGACTTCGCCGGAAACAGACGATGCCAAACCTGCAGAGCAAGCAGCGATCCCAAATCTAAGGCGGAACAGACAAATATAGATCCAGGAAAAATGTCATTAGGATCCGGTCAGCCGACCAAGATGCCAGACCAACATCTGAGACCACCTACCTTCTAGCAGTAATGGAAATCAGTAGACCTTATAGACAGATGCATAAAAATACATTATTTAATGCTACTGCAAACATACATTATTCTAAAGTCAAAATTACAAGTGCATATACATGTCATTTTTTTCATGATGAGTTATTCTCAGAACCAGTGCAATAACAGAGATTACAGTATGAAATCTGCGATTTATTGCCACATTTACTATATTTTTTATGGCACCAGTTCATTATTGAGCTCTGACTGGCACAGCAGAATATCCTCAGTATGGGCACTACCACTCCGCTTAGGCTGCTTTGGCACCCTCATCATTTTCCTATATTCTTACACCCCGTGTCTTAAAACTGAAAAAAATACGCTGCACATCCAGCTTCCGTACCGCAGTGTTTTGGTGATCCCCATACAGACTACTACTGTAACGTTGGCAGAAGTCATGCTTTGCTGCGGCTGATGACAGGAACAGATGTGGAGACGATATTCTCTGTAGGCTGAGCCTGGAACCAGCCTTCACTCCGTTGACAATTTGGATTCAACTGGTGCAGTAGAACAATCAGATCTTATGCCTGACGGTTTAACATCCAATAGTGCAGATTTATGATTTTTTACTTTCTGCAGTTGTAAATGCCAATCCACAACATGGATGGTATATACCAGATCATTGCAGAGAATATACATCTACACAGTCATAAATAACAGGTCATTTAAATATTTCGGTATGTGGGAGGAATGACCTGGCAGAACCTGAAGATCAGTATTACACACTGAGCCACTATGCTGGAACCCTCTCAGACCACACTGTTTAGAGCTGTGGATGTAAGTGGACTGGTACTGGTATTCCTACTGGTACCTATGAAAAACAAAAAAAGCCCCAGCATGTGAGTTATAAGCACACTCTTACATGAGGGGAAACTTGATTTGACGGCTGGAGCATGTCAGGGCATTTCGAGGCGTCTTTACAGCTTTCCTGAGCACTCTTCTGCTTCGGAGTCCTTCTGTAATTCTTTTAAAAACACTGACGAGGCCGAATGACTTGAGCTGATTCCAACCAGCCCACCCAGATGACGCACAGGGGCCGAGAGACGCAGTTCTTGGTGACGGTGGAGAACAAATCAAACGCGGGGGATCAAAGGGAGAGGAAGTGAAAGGATGCGTGGCTGTCAAAGCAGGGAAAGGTGTCAGAAAGGGTATGGACCAGCCGCATTCATTCGAGCTAATGGTGAAAGAGAGAGAGTTTTATTTTCTCCTTTTCACGCGACACCATGGAGATTCTCCCAGTTAAAATCGAGCGGTGATAAGATACAGATGCGGGAAAGTCACGTTTAAGTGTTTCTGTTGAAAATGTCAGGGGAACGTTTAAAACCTCAAGTGAAAGTTTGTGCGGTTGATTTGTTTGTTCCTCATCGACCACAATAAGCCGAAACAGACCGTTACATTTAACCAGACGGCCCATTCAGTTTATACATGTCCCCAATGCACACACCAGAATTTACATTCTTCCTTCTAACCCTCAGCTCCACCCCTTTGCCCCATTCTGTCCTTCCTTTTTACCACTCAAAAAACTCCCACTATCCCTTATACCCCCAGTTATTGTCTTGTGCCCCCTTCGGAAGCTCTTTCGCTGTTATTCCCTGATCATGATCTATGCATAGCACCATCTGCTGGTTGGGAGGTACAAATGCAGATGGCCTGAGGCTCTGAGTCACTTCCAAAGGACAGGGAAGATGTTGGATAAGTACTGTATCTGGGAACAACCTGCATGATACAGAGAAGTATACATGAGTGTGCAGTTAAAGTGCTGTGTGCGTTCTTCTCTGACATAGCTGGGGACTGGATGCCCATCCGAAAAAAAAGCAAATCTGGTGGGACTTCTATTTCCAACTGTCCCCAGATTAGCGATTGTGCAATTGATCACTTTGCAGAAGATCCAGGAGACCGATTCTTGGTTTCCCTAGACAACATTCCCATTGCGTAGTGATGAACATTTTTGCTGATATCATTTGTCATGTGACTGATTAACTCCTACCGATGGGTGACTAATGGCCTATTTTTTTGGGATGAGGTGTTGTTTTTTGAAGAGAAACTGCAAATTGGAAATTGTTCACGGGCAAATAAATCATCCGGTACTGGGCAGTAAAAAGCCAGCGGGGATCAGGCAACTCATCACCACCCAGTGGCCGGACACCAGGAGAAGAAAAATGCATTACTGGGTAGAATGGCTCTATTCTATTGGATGGACATTCATACACAGAAACACATGGGCGGTGTGGAAGCCGCAGAGAATGCTGGATATGCACACCAGCTGTAAGCTCTTTGCTGAATGATTCTCTCTCCCTGACACCAACCAGATACTCTGACCACAACAACCCCCCCTCCCCCCAAAGACTCCACAAAATGAAAGACACCAGGTAGTCCACAGGCTGTTCTGTTCTGACTTCCTGTCCTAGAGGAAGGCGGGGCCAGGGACAGGAAGAGCTCAGTGTGGGCAGCCTGTCTGTCTCAGAAAGTCGTTCATTCATTATGGCCCATTCCAGCTACTCCTCGACTACAGGTGTACATAATCACGTCATTTTCTTTCTCTCCTCAGTGAACTCCACTGGGCACTGATCCCTGTCATCACTTATTCATTTTAATCCTTAACTCTTAATCCTTATTCCTCAGTTTTTTTTGGTCACTATGCCGTGTTGCTCCTGTCCCCATCAAAACCTCTTGCATGCCTATGCTCCATGATTTTCCATGCGATTGATACGTTACTGATTTGCCTCTATCCTCAGCTCTCATCTCAAATGAGTCACTGCAAATCACGTGGCTAGACGTACATGTACCGTCCATGGCAGGACGTGAAGGACTTCAGACTCTTGTGCCCCTGGAACACATCTTTGCCCTCTCCTTTCCAAACCACCAATCAGCTGGAAGCACGTCGAAGGACTATGAACTGATTGGAGGAGAAACGTGACCTTCTCTCCCGGTTACTGAACACTCGCTGATGCGGAACGCTGTCGATGAAGACCTCTGCCACAGGAAGCTAGGAAGCCCCTGGCGATTTCCCTTCCTCTGTCGGGGGAACAAAGCGGATTTGTTCCGGCAGGGCTATAAAAAGTGCGGTAGGCATTAGGAAACACTCACCGATTAACTCTTTGTTCCTCACGTCCAACGCCATGTTCCTCAAGGCAGTGGCCACGGCGCAGACCACCCGGTCGTTGTCTATCCTCAGCAGCTCCACCAGAATGGGCAGACCCTTCTCCTTCCGGACTGCCACACGGATGTACACTGACCACTGGCAGGAAGAGAAAAGCATGGTCAGAATCCCCCGTCACAGGGCACCGGACCGCTGGAGGAAGGCCCGGCTTAAGCGGTTCCTCACCTTCTCTAACACCCCTCGGGGGAAGACGTCGCGGCCACATATGCTCTGTGCCGGATTTGTCAAAAATCCAAAGCTGCCCCAACCCCGGAGCATAAGAAGCTTTTTTAGGATTAGTGGAATTTCCGCTTCTTTCATCGCTCCCCTTGCCAGCTCCGGTTAAATGATGTCTGGGCGTTAGCTTCATAGCAACGTGATGCATTTCCAAAGTTCCCTAATCTTTTCTTGCCTCGGTTTGGGCATGCGAGTCCACAGAAACTGACCTCATGACAACCTTCATCATGTGTGAAAACCCTCACCGCTTACAAATGGTGACCATCATCACTTATCTGGAATAACAGCAAAACTACATCAAATCTGTATGGTACACCGTGCACTGAAAACACAGTCAATTTAGCAAGAATTAATGCAGAGTTTTAAAATGCAGGTGAGCACAGGGGTCATTTGCAGTTTCCATTATTGCTAGTAGATGGTGATTATCTTCAGGTCCAAACTAAAGTAAATTTTGGTAGAACCTGAATGTGTCAGATGGCATGTAGCACCATTCCATCTGAATGTTGAAAACAGTGCATGTTTCAGGCTAATTGCATTTTGATAGAAAGACATAAATGACTCAGTGCTCAACACACTTAACACAGACCCAAGCACATGTTTCTTGAAAGTATATTCAGATGTTTTTAAGATGGGTGAACCCAGAAAGAGCTTTGTGATAGCAGTTACATCAAAGACACTGAATATGTCTCCTGCCCTGTTTCGATACACTGACACATACGGGTTCATAAACTCATTTAGTATAGCACAGAGTCTCAGTACAGAGGTTAATGACTTAAGTAGCCAGAGGAGACTGGTGAAAATACAGGTACAGTGCGATACACTGAGAGTTTTGGGATCTTTTTTTTCAGCTAAGGGATCCTCGAAACTGACCTCCACAGCCGCATCCATTATGGAACCTGAAAAACATCCAATCCCAGGAGTAGAACCTGAACAAGCGAGGGACTACTTCACCGGATTTGCCGGTAACGGTGAATGCAAAAATGGCCTGCCCGTTTGAGCGCGGAAGAACCAGGTAGCTGTTAAATTGTAAGGCTTTTAAACTGTGCATGAGGAAACTGGGCACTAAAAACAAGCCGTGTGCCACCAGGGTAGATGCCATTGTTCCTTGCAGACTCTCTGGCATGGTGCTTACACGGGGTTATACTGTACATCTGAAGCATTATACTGAAGCTGTATAATGATACAATAAAATTGTATCAGACTGAGCCACGGTAACAGTCAATAGCTTCTTGCTTTGACTGATCTTATGTGTATTTAACAGTAATATGCACGTTAAATACACACTGATAACTTACTGTATAATTCATACCACCACTATTATTTATTAATCGCTGCCAATTTAGAACACAGCACCTAGATGTTCTGCTTGCATGTTATTGGGTATTATAAGTGCATTGTATATTGCTTGTATATTGTATATATCAGGGATCCCAGGGATCGGAACTATTTTTCTCTGTGGGCCAAATTCCATCAGCAACAGAAAGCTAAGGTCCAATGAATCGGGAAAATACTGCCAACATCCACAATGATAAAATTTGCCAAATGTGGGCTGGGGGGATTGATCGCGTGGTCCAGATTCAATTGTATTTCAGTCCGGGTGCACACCAGAGTCTGCCAGTTGATGACCACTGCTATATACTGTATGTAATGTATTGTATGTTCAGTACTCTGTTAATTAATATTCAGCATAGTATGCTGAAGGCAAGCAAGTAATTAATTGTACTTTTACAAATGACAATAAAGTTTTCAAGTCCTTGAGTCCTACACTCCAGGATGACGACAGTTGAGGTGCAGCAGGGTGTGGTGCCCTTCCAGACGAACCTGAGGACCTACCTTCCAGCTCCCAGCGGCCAAGTTCTGCAGCGCCCCCGCAGCGCCCTCCAGCGTGTCCGGGTTCGAGCACTCTGAGAGCAGCGTGAGGTAGGGTTTAACGATGGAGGGGTGCCATAGCATCTGGATCCCTTTGGGGGGGTCGGTGGACTCGGGGAGGGGGCCCAGGCCGTCCCACTGTTAATGGAGACAAACGGGTGATGATGGACTCACCGGAGTCATCAGCAGACCGGGACACCTTGCATGTACAGGCGTTTTGGGATGCACCTGTCATGCCAAGAATGCTTTGGCAGCAAGCAGAGAGGATTCTCTGCCAAATGGGTGAACAGCAGGTACAAAGTAAAAGACTTCTATTTATTTATTCGGTTTCCAAGCACTCTTTCGTCACCAGTGATTTTCACACGTTTTTCGGTTCATTCGCCTGAGCACGGCAATCCAAGCTAAGCGCCACGCTCAAGGGTACAGCCGCGTTTCCTCGTCTGGCACGGCCTTCTTCTGGTAACAGCTCTGCTTTCGGATCGCGGTGCCATCTGCTCTGTTCCCAACACGGCGCTTTCCAGTTCATCGCCTCGGGTCAATCGGAGCACAACGAGAACGGGGGCCTCGCTGCGGCGGGCGGGCGGCTTTCACCGGTGCCAGGGTGGCGATGAGGCGGCCGGCACCGTCCGCGGCGACGACGCGCTAGTCTTTTGGATAAGACACAGGGTGCTGCAAGACGATACAGGATGAGTGCGCAGTCACCATACATGGGCTTCCTGAAACCTAATTATGTCTGTTACCACCACAAAGATGTCTTTCGTTAGAATGGAGCGTAACAGGTTTACGATAACTGCACCTTTAAAGAACGTGTAATGAACCATCTCACGTAGAGGCATGGTGCTTCAGACATACGCTCTCGAGCCAACATATTTTAGTCCGGCACATTCCTGGACGCCTGCATCTTGTGTCGTTATCTCGCACCTCCTCCAATAATTAATAAGCCCATGTACATTTATTAGCTCTGCCTTGAGGACAGCCTGTGCTGTTCAATTAATGGCCCTAGGGGACCACAACGCCCACGGGCCTGTTTCCAGGCTGGCACAAGGGTCATTTCGAAAAAGGAAGACTGGCTTCTCCGAGGTGACAAACATACTCTGCTATTTTAAAGAGAAATGCTCCCTCATTATCAAACCACTGTGCCATCTCGGTTACCACTTTTCCCAGTGAATCTGGGCAATTTAAGATAAAAATGACTTGAAGTAGCAAAGTCAACGAATACACGGATATTTAAATGGTTGTAAATTGGTTGTAGCCAACCATCCGTTAATTGAATCATTTTCAGTACTGACTGACTGGGTCACAGCGATTCAAATTCAGGTAAACAAACATCGTAAATCGGGGAACCAGGGGTTCCCAACAGGCATTTAATACCATTAGAAAAAACACAGCCCAAGGCAAGAACGCAACTGCATGTCAGCGTTAGCCCACACTGGAAGGGTTTCAGTTATTCTGAGCTGGATTTCATTGTTTTATGACCTCATCTGTGGGCTGTTAACCTCTCCACATCTTAAAATGTCCAGCCTCAGAGATGACTGCTGAACCTTTGGAGTGTCAGTGCCAAAAACATACAGTAATCAAATACAACCACGTATCTGATTCAAGTTTCAGATTAAAAATACACAGAATGACCACAACTAAATGGCAATTGGCTGAAGAGTAGTTTTAGAATCCTTGCTGTTTATAGATAACTAATACTAAACAGTTGCTTTTGTTTGTTATTTTATAATTAAAATGATAGTTCACACATGTTAGTAGGGATGAAGACGGATGTTTTGAGCTGTTCATCTGCAAGGAAAAAAAATTCTGTGGGCTTGCTTGAGTAATAGAAAGACTATGTAAACAAAGTGACTGGAAAATGACCAATAGGCTCTTGTTAGCTGTTGCCCATGTGAAAAACACTGGGGTGGTGTGTAACTCTGCAGCTTAGGACTCAGAAGATCGTAAGTTCAAATCCCATGGCTGGTAAGCAGAACCCAGTTTGGCCATTGAGCAAGACCCTTAACCACAAAAACTTCTCAGGGGAGTGAGAGTAAATGGCCGACCCTGTGCTCTGATCTCAGGCTTCGCTCACACCTCTGTCTTCATCCAAGCTCTTCTCTATCCCACCATGAACTTCCCTCTCAAACCAAATTTGGGGCATCATTTCATATTTTTTAAACGCCCCACTCCCCACCTAAACAAATTGGTCACCAGAGGATCATAGAGATTGATGCATTCATCCCCATAATATGCCGCCAACACCGCTAGCACTATTTCTGTGGACTCTGCATACTATTAATCAACACAACATTCATTTCCTTACTACCGTACTAGCTATATGCATATATCATATATCTAGCAAGGAGGCTAACTAGCCCATTGATTAAAGACTGATGGTCTATCTTATTCTGATCATTTATCTAATCACAGATGAACGCTGTAGCATAAGTATAATTTGGGAGTTGTATACCATCGGCGATATGGTGGCAACCTTGAGTGGGTGCGTTGTTATGGAAACAATCTCCCAGTTCTAGTCTGAATACTTAATCCTTTATTCAAACATTTTTTTTTTTTTTTTGCGAGGGCGAGGCCGCTTTCGTCTGCTCTGCTGTCGTTGAGATTCTTCCCGATAACGATCGAGACGGATGTATTGCTGGGGCGTACGCTCTGGTCTCTGGGTAATGAGCACACAGAGAGTTCTAAAAGCTTGAAAAAAGAACAAAAATAATACCAAATTTACAATTTAAAAATGGCTTAAAATAGCTCAGAGGGATTTTCGAAATGTCTAGATTCAGGGAGGACAGGCCACTAAATGATAACAAATGGAGTTATGTTTCTTAGTGGTGAAAGGAAAGTGGACGGTTGCGACCTCCCCAAAAACTGTCTGCTTCAGCAGTGAGATCTAAAGTCACCGTCTTAGGCCTGTCAAGCACGGGACGCATGATAAATAGCCCAGCGGGGAGTCTAGCAGTTAAAGATGTAGCCCCTCGGGCTGCTGTGTCCCTCAACAAGAAACCGGACTTCAACCTCCGCATTAAAATGCGACCAGTTTAATCTGACTTACTTATTTAACTACATTCAGTAATGTTAAAGCCAGTAAGATTTAAAAATGAAAAAAGAATGCGAGAAAGATAGTACGTGTCTATGATGGTGATTTGCATGCTATGGGGATCAGCTTAATATCGTGCAGCGAGTATACACAACGCTGTTGCGACGGGGTTGATGAATCGAGCGGCGGAATGACTGATGGGGCGGCCTTTATGAGCTCAGCCCTGATTGGGGGGGGCGCATGATGAGGGCGCTTTAGGGATTCATAAGTTACTCTTCACTACTGCTGGAGCTGTAGACGGGCACATTTTTCAGGCAGGCATTTTGGTGTGGGGCGATACATCCCCTCCAATTTATAAGCAGGCCGTTGGGCGAGGGGGGGGGGGGCGGCCTTTAGGGCTACAAAGTGATGCCTACTGGACTGTGAGTCGCTCCGAGCTGCACTCTAAAGCAAAATGTCAGACTTGTTGTGGGGGGGGGACTTACTGATAAATAAATGATTTGTAGGCGGAAATTAGTTTCCTCTCCGGCCTTGAGGCACAGGTAACCCCTTTCGGAGTATCTGGGTGGGATTGGCGGAAATCACCCAGTCAGGAATGTCATGG
>JAODJW010000033.1:6468236-6485511 GCA_026777045.1 Hyperopisus bebe | reverse complement strand
ATCACATTGTACTCAACTGGTTGGTTGAAACAAAATCCTGGTTTGGATTTTTACTTTCTGGACCTGAAATGTCCACCACTGGAGCTCAGAAAGGCATAACGAAAAGTGTTGCCATCACTTAATTTGTCAGTTCATTTGCTCACTGAAGAACAACCAGCAGCCAAAAAATGGGCTTTAAGGCTATGGGATGGGGGTGGGAGTGGTGGGGGTGCATTTACACTCACTAATGGAGCACGGGGTCCTGCAGCCCCCCTTGTGATTATTCTTCCGGAAAGCTAACAGGTTGATTTCTGTACTGAGACTCCGTCAAGGAATCATCAATTCAGGCAACGTGCCATTTCAAATGCTGGGTAAAAAGGCTGTTTTTCAGATATACTGTAGAGCGATGACAATGATCTCCGCCGGAGTGAAAGGGAACAGTCCTATGGTCTTCAAACCTACCAGGTTCAAGCAGCCTTTTACATAGAATTTGGCCACTTTCAATATGTTTTCTTTTAACCTTTGCTGGTTAAACTAGATTCTATCGGAACAACAACAACGTATTACCCAAACCCCCCCCCAAACCCTAGTCTTACCACACCCCCAACCTCTATATCTAGGCTCCCTATACTAGGTTTTGGTACTACGTGATTTTTCATACCATCATACAGCCCATACATTATAATGTGATATACAGTATTTTGACAGTACTTTCAAAAGTAACAATATTCAGGAGGAGGGGAGTTTGTTCCCCACAAAAATTTTTTCCCAACAAAAATCTTACAGTACAGGTATACCCAATTCTCCTTGCAGTATTGCTTTACTGTTGAAGTGAGTTGTCTCAAGATTTGAGCACTTCCACATATTCACCCATACGATGTATCTGTAGAATTTGTAAAAGATCCATAAATTGTGTTTACAATATCAAGTGTCTTCTAAAGCTGACTTTTCCTCCTTTGCTGTCACACAGTGCTTTATTTTGGGGCAAATTGTCTGGAAATAAAACCAGGTGTACATAATCATCTATGTTTTTATGCAATAGTTATAAGACCAATCAAATGCTTTTTGACTTATCGCATTCACAAGGTCAAATGTTGTCTGCAGTCACCCTTCTCTTTGTTGCCATTAAGTGACTTTGCTCCAGTTTTAGGGTGATTTGTCTCAAAATTTGAGCAGTTCCAGTTCTTCACCCATACGTTTTGTTTGCTAATTTTGAAAAAGATGCTTCAAATACTTTTTGAGTTATGGTACCAACAGAATCAAGTGTCAAACTGCCATTTTCTTTGCTATTACATCCATTCAAGGAATTCCATAAAGGACAGCTGAGAAACTAGTGTTGGCTGCAACAACCTGCACAGCTTGTCCAATGAAAGAAGACACACATTGGAGAGCCCACAAGCTTAGAGCTGTGAGGCAGTAACAGGCTTAGCCACTGCGTTACCCTTCTGGAATAAGCAAACTCACAAATTCTATATTTTATTGGAAATTAACACCAAATGTGCAACCTAAGCACAAAATGTTAAGTACTGTAATATTCACAAAACAAGAATATTTATTTCAACTCTCAGTAAACACAGGAACGGCTGGTTAATGCGGCATTATAGAACCCCAGAGACCACAGCATGCTGGTGATGGCTGGGAGGTTTGTTTTATTGAACTTGCACCTAAGATGGTTTTGCAGAACGACGAATGTGAGTAATGGATGCTACAATGTGGCAGAGGTGGGATTTGTCTCCATTTTGCCTGAAAAGCTGTTGTTAGCCTTCGAGCAGGAGCACCTCCGACAAGAGCCGGCCTACGTATTATCAGTGACGATGACAGTCAGCACATGAAGAACTCGGAGAAAAGGGCAGGACTTGCATTCTAGCTGATCCAGCCTTAATGAGATTCCGGGATTCTCTGGCAGAGATCTCAACTAAATCCCGACTTCAAAAAGGAGATTTATACTGAGTGGAGTGGCCCAATGGGAGGCACTTTCGGCTCAAACCTCCAAGGTTGTGGGTTTGAATCCCACTACTGGAATTTGCATTTCCATGCTTGCACTGGATCAGTAGTATAGAAAATGCATGGATTGCATTCTGAATTAACATCGTATTCTAGTGCGACATTTCTACACAACACTGATACATTTAACAAGCAGACACTTTTATCCAAAGCAATGCATATTTTGAGAAAGCAGTATCAGACAGTCCTTGGAGCAACTGAGTGTGATAGGTGGTGCTGAGGAGGACAATGGTGTATTCACAGTGCCACCCATGGGATTCAAACCAGCATTCTAACTGGCTGAGCCACAAACCACCCCTATTACACAAAGTTCATAGAAATATTAATGATATATTAAAAATAATAATACAACCCCTCTTTTGAAACTAAGCCATTCCTTTAAGAGTATGCCACCTGCGGGTGACCGTTAAAAGTCCATTCTGCTCGGATTCTTCCAGTTCTTGAAAAACCAAACACAGTCCACCCAGAAACATGGATGATTATCCAAGATACCTTTGGGATCAGAACTCATTCTAGCTCATTTGTGCACCGCCTCATGGAAAAGCCTTGCAAATAAAATTCATTCTGACAGCAGGTGTGTAGATTCCATTATTATAGTCTTTATCCAGGTCGAGTCGCCTTTCGCCAGTCAGAGAGACGCGAGGACCAAGATGCCTTATTGTCCAGTGGGCTACTCACTGCCAACTGCCATTCCTGCTGTTTCGTCTCAGAGCAGTGAATTCATGGAGAAGGAAAGGTTGCAGCGACTCTAATTTGCTATTTTTACAAAATGAAGCTCCAAATTACCATTGGGCAAAGAGGCTTTTTGGGCTTAGGGTGGCTGATTCATTTGTGACAGGAGTCATTCTAAGAGCCCAGTTTCGCATTGCCTTTAATTTATATGTTAATTCTCTCCCCTCTCCCCCGCAACTACAAACGTCCAACCTATTTCCTTTGTAGTCCCATCTTTAGGCCACCTCATTCATTCAAACATTTTAATTCTTTATTTTTTATCACAAGCCAGTATAACTTCTGTGGGTGTTCATTGATTTGTTTTTGGGGGCTAATTTCATTATAAATCACCTAACTCATAAAACACAGCCTTGGCCCATTGCCAATTTCAGGCTATTCTCCCAGGGGGTGCAAAGTGAGAAGGACCATCCCGATAAAAACTGAAAAGAAAAAAAAAGATTTACAATAACTTATTATTACCTGCTGATATGACTAATACAAACTGTATTTTCAAATATAACTTTGCAATATAATTTTATTGAACTAAATATGTTCAAATTTTCATCTGACCAATAGGGGGTGCAATTGCATCCGAGCACCTCCCAGTAAAATCACCAATGCCTAAACCTGACTGCAACATCCTAGCTTCGTGGGGAACCAAACTGCTGCCCCCTTCAGGCGACTACTGGCAGAAGTACTGTCGAGATATTTCTTGGTGCCCAGGTGTGCATGCCTGCAGGTCTTAGGGTGTGAGTCCATGCTATTTGTGCAGGTGTACCCTCTGCTAGCAATTGCAGTGTTAACCTGTGCTAGCTATTGCCGTTATAGCCTATGGTAGCTATGGCAGTTACAGCCTGTGCTAGCTATTGCAGTTATAGAGTGTGCTATTCACATTCACGTTTATGCATCTGCTGATGTTTAGGGGGTGATAGTCACCCTGAAAAGAACATTAAGACCTAAACGGAGGATCTTCTTTGCTTATCGTCAGTGATGAGGGTATATGGGGCAACGCATTCATCCAGACCACTGTACAAAACAAAATCATGCATTTTATCAGAACATTTAACTCTATGATCGCTAATCATTAACTTTACCTGCAGGTATAAACAAAGTAATTCCATATAAAACAAATTGACCTCAAATTAACAAGCTATTCATTGAATTGTGTTAAGAGCTGTGATGCTAATGCGCTAAGGAGGATTTGAGAACAGCATGACCTCAGTGGACATTACGGTTAAATTAATTAATGTAAGTCGTTTTTGTCGCATGCAGACGGGCAGTTATACTGGGGTGAACCGGACCTGGAATGTAATTAAACTGTAGTGCAGGACATGTTAAAAATAAATAGGGGGGAAAAAGGGGAAAACGACATTAACAATGATTCTGTAGGTTCATGATCTGGCCCGAGAGGTTCGTGGATGTGATCAATAGCCAAAGTAGTTCTCTCAAACAGAAGTGAGACCGGATGACCTTCAGAGACAGTGAACTCCTCTCTGTTCTCCTGTCTCTCTTCCCAGTTTTGGACACAGTGAGTGGGTCGATGGTCCGTGGTCTGCCCCCTCATGCTGCAGTGACACCCCAGACCTGCTCTAAATAACCTTATAAAGCCAAAGGAATTGCAATGGATCCCCAGACTCATCAGGAAGGCCAGCGTTTGGGGTTTAATCGCTGCCATGTCATGAGGCACATGCTGTGATATCGGCACCAACCACACCCAACCTACACCACCCCCAGCATGCACTTTGTGCTATCGTTCCTCCTCCTCACCTGCATGAATCAAACACAATCACGCTTCGTGTTTTGGCAAAAACAGGATGTGGAGCAGGATTTAGTTATACCCCTGGCTCAGATGCTGACAGGTACAATGACAACGCTCCTTTCAAAAAATGGAAAACAATGTTAATACTACAGAGTTACTGCATACTGCCACCCTCCACCATACAAGTCTCACTCCAGACCAGGGGTCACCAATCTTTTTGAAACTGAGAGCTACTTCACAGGTACTGAGCCATACGAAGGGCTACCAGTTTGAAACGCCCTCCTAAACTTATCTAAACTTCATGCATAATAAACATGTTTTAAATGCTTTTTTTTAGATATTGTCATTTACAAATCTGTGTAAATGAAAATGTGATTAAAGAAAAATAGCAACAGAATAAAATTAAATTTTAGATGCTGCTCACTGGTGAGTTGTGCTATTTTTAGAACAGATCAGCGGGCGACTCATGTGGTCCTTGAGGGTATCCTGGTGTCTGCGGGCACCATGTTGCTGACCCCAGCTCCAGACGTATCTCATGCATGGTTCCCTTCTGGTGGAATGAGCTGCTAAACCACATTCAGTCCACAGGTTCTCTCTCCATCTTCACGAAATGCCTCAAGACCCATCTGTTCCAAGAATATAAATACTAGCCTAACACCATTCCATGTCTTCTGAATGCACTTACGTTGCACTTTCTGCTTATTTGAATAGTTGTCTTATTAGATTTTTGCTTAGTTTGGAAGATGTTGCTTACAATAATACCGGGGCATTCATCAGTAGATCAGCCTGGCTGCACTTAAATGGGAACGATATGTTTGCAACGTGCCATTTGCCTCAGTTATACATTGCTTTTTGCAAAAGCATCTGCTTAATAAAGATAGGTGCAGTGGTGGCTTAATGGCTAGGGAAGTGCACTTGTAAGATTGCAGGTTTGATTCCCCGACCAGCAAGGCACCACTGAGGTACCCTGAGCAAGGTAACACCCCCAAGCACTGCTCCCTGGGCGCTGAATTAGCTGCCCCCTGCTGTCACAACGTCACATATGGGTTAAATGCAGAGGATTTCACTGTTGTGCACTGTGTGATGTAGTGTGTCAACAATGATCTCTAAATTCTAATTCTAAAAAATGTAAATACATACCAAGACATTATCTTTGAACCAAAGCATATCTTGCAAATGTAATATGCATCCCTGTGAAATACACATGGGTATATGTGTATGTATATATTTTGCAATGTATATAACCACACTGTCTTAGTCTTTGTCTATCCTGTAAACCTTAAGATGCCCTGTTATTAAATGGTGAGAAGGTTAAGTACCACAAAGATCACACTAAGCTAGAGAAACACGGCATACTCCGCTTAAGTTTCCCGTATTATTATGGGCGCACACAGTATTTCACGCTCGAGCGTATTATGAGAAATTTACCTGGCTGCGGCGCTACTTGTTATTCTGCTTAACCCATGAATACTGTATTTCATTGGCATTCCTCGCTCGCTCGGCAGCAGAACATCTGCCTTAGTGTAGGTGTCGTGCCACACTCCTGCGAGCTGATACCTATTCCCATCAGAATGTTCCGGTGGAAGCACGGAACGGCCCCCGAAAACTGTTCAGCGATTCCCTTTCCTCTCGTCTTAAAGGCGTAGATGTGTGACGACGTGTGCAAATGCTGGAGCCGCGCGCGTATCTGTGCCACAAACTGCTTTAAATTCTATTAGCGGTGCATTATGGGTAAAGCGATGGAGCGCGAGATGTTACCTGCAGAAACAAATCGGGAAGTTTTCAGTATGACAAACGCGACATTCGCCTGTTCTGAAATTCCTCACTTATTTAAGGTGAATTCTCACCTCTAAAGTACATTAAGCATTCGCCTAATTAAGAATACAAATATTATTTCGAAATCCATTTCACACTTTTATGGATGATCTCTTACCTTAAATAATTTGATATTTTTACCACTCACAAGGACGGTACAAATAAAGACATGATCTGCATAATAAATCACAGCAATTCTCGGGTTTTAAGCCTGAAAAACATATTTAAAATAGATTTGTCAGCAAGGACTACCGATAAAACGAGATGACCAATATTTAGAGCAATGTATACATCAACTGCAGGCAGGCCCTAATACAAAACAAGAAAGAAACCTGATTTTATTTACTTCAAGTTTCATTTTCTCAGTGTGGAGCAAAACGACAAGCTAATTCATTATTTTCCCCGTTAGATGAGCTCTCGTCACTGCATCCCAGAAGTAGGAAATGACAGAACTCATTATCTAGTGCCCGCATGGTTTGCGTATTTGATTTGTTACCTGTGGACATGTTCCTTACAATAAAGAACCAAAGGATAAAATGATCTGATGCATTTAAACCATAAAATCTTTTCTCAACAATCTGTATGAATGGTACATGGTTTACACTTTACAAACACCGATCACAGTGAGTGCATCCAGGCATTACTTATCCTACTTACACAATTTACAAGACACAGGACTTTTATTGATTGATTTAATTGAACAACAGTCACTATTATTCTGCCTGTGTCAAATATAGCTAGAAAAACCTGGATTGTTCTGGGTTTCCATACAACTTAGTGATGTTGTTTATATCTGTATATTTTTTCCCACTCTGCTCTCTGAGAAATTCTCCCGTGAGTGCTTTATAAATACAAAAAGAGGTGTGCTCTTTATGATGCACTTCCTAGGAGTGTTTCCACAGTGCCAATTTGTTTGGTTACCATGGAAAATGGCTTCCATGCCTATACTTCACCAATCACATAGCTGGACGACTGCAGGAAACACCAATAACAAGGGACAACAACTGGTGCCTTTTGTAAGTTTGAACCTGCCCACTCTTTGGCCCTCTCCCCTCCACAATCCATTTCAACCTGTAATAGATTGGCATATTTGACTGCACTGTGTGATTTGTTTCGTTTTTCTTTTTGGGGGCATTCGAAGTTAGCAGTTCAGACAATAAGTCAAAGTCAAAGTGAACTTTATTGTCATTTTTCCTATATACTGGTACATAGAAAAAACGAAATGACGAGGCTCAAGTCCCACGGTCTGGCAGATTAGCCTAATCAGGTGCGTACGTTAAACCCTATCTCCTGCTTTGTTCAGTGACAAATACACTGCTATGTATTTATCTTCCTAACTGAAAAGGTGAGTTAGGGAATCCATTTTATGATTTTTAACGCAGTCATTCAGAATATCATGATCTAGGCTTACGCATTTGTAAAACAAAGTTTTAATTAATTAGCAATTAGTATATTAGCTTCACAGTCATGCTTAACAAACCAGGACAGGGTCCTTTGGAACCTGGGAACAAAATTCGAACCTCCCAGTGTTAATGAGTGTTCCTCTAAGGTAGGTGACTGTCATCCTGGGCTGAGAGGTCATGCAGGATCCTGACTGAAGAGGGAAAAAAAGGTATCTGAGTGTAACACTGATACGCATCACAATCTTCTTCTCAGATATGTGGCTGCTTACATCTCACAAGCCTCGATGGCTCTTAGAGATGACGGGGAAGCTGGTGTGTGACTGAGATGGAGAAAGTCATACTCCATCCTACATCACATTAGTGAAAGCTGATACTTTGTGCAAGAATGCAGGTGTAACATTTAAAAGATGCTATAGTGAAGAAAAATATCAATTTTACCATATATTCAATTATAGGCATTAAAGAGCAACATATGTACAAGGTGACAAATATACTTTTAATTGATAAACATAATCTATTAACATGATATTAATATATTAATATACACATATTTATATCAGATAAATAATTATAAAGTATTCCTGATTCTATGCATCAATACAAACTGTATATCTACAGGTTCTACCTTTAAGTTTAAGTTAATGTACTAATACATTACTAAAGCACTAATTAGTCCATGTCGTTTACTACAAACTGAAGTCAATAAAGCTGAACAAAGCAGAGAAATTAAGCAAACATCTTACAACAAAACAGTGAGTGTGGGGGTTAATTTACCTGAACCTGCCCCCCTGCAGTCTGGGTGAGGCCTCTAGCAGTGACATCAGATGAATGGCAGTGTTATTTTTTCATACTGCCCCCCCCCCTCACCCCAGCACTTGACTGTCTGTTCTCTGCTCTGCTCACGTTTTGTTCCCCAAAAGGGAGAAAATCTATAATAAACCAGTGTTTTGTTCCCTGTCCCAACTGTAACCATTCACCCTAAAAATGACAGGGTAATCTCCTGGATGCATACATATTTTTAGTTGAAATATGATAATGCATGCAGATATTCTGTTGAAGAGTCTTTGTGTTTAATTCACTAAACAAAAAAGAAGGACGGGACTAATTTTTCAGAATAAAAACCAAACACCGACTGTCTTTTCACAAGATGCCAATGTAATACATTTTAAACAAAAATAAATTCAATGGCCAATAGTAATGATATTGCTTCTTCTGATTTCCGGCACAAGTCAGAATGTTTCAAAAAGACTGGGTGTGATTGTAATAACAAGCTGCTGTTTCTCATTTTCGTAGATGCCCCACTGTAATAATGCCAACAGCATGCTACTATGCGAAAGGTTACAAGAGTTCCCTGTATCCATATGAATCTGGAAACTAATAACCGGCGTCTAGACTGTAGCAAACATTGTATGTACCTGGGAAAACCCTGCAGAAGCTTCAGCTGGTGCCGAACGCCAAAGAAAGTCAACAGAAGCCCAACGATTGCCAGGCTTAATGAACCAAAGAATCTCAAAGTGCGTGAAGTTCTTCCTTGCTCACCGGGGTGATTAATTATTAAATGTAGAAAGGCACGGTGAAGAAAGATTACTTTGGGCTGTCAAGAAACTGCAACAGTACTGAAAAACCTTTTCCTGCCGGACTCACCGCGGAGAGCTGTCAGGACAGTTTAGGATGCACTGAGTTGGACGGAAGCGGACCCGGATGAATTACTGGAATGGTAAGTATGCATCTTTAGTATGTGACGATTGTGTTCAGGTTATATTACAACCATGGCTAATCGGAAAAGCTACGAGCATGGTAAAAAAAATGTCTTTTATTTTTATTTCTTCAAAATGAGAGCTAAATCCTATTTTGTTTCAGGAAAACATCATGCAAAAATTACTCAAGCATGAAATAAACACACACACAAAAAATGCCAGAATACTGGAAGCAGAACGCGAGAAATCAATGCGGAGAGGAAATCTTCCCTTTCATGAACGACGCCTCTCACAGATGTGCTTTAATGAACATGCCCGTAAGCACAGCTGTAAACACAAGCGCAGTCTGACACATTTCTTACACTGACGACTCTATATGCCGGCTTTTTTTTTCACCAAACGCTACAATGCTACAGTTTACATATCTGTACTTTCGAATGAGAATGTTTGTCAGATTGTATCACATTTGAGATCTTCAGTTACTGTTGGGGGGGGTGCATCTTTCCTGAGATGGTAAGTCAGGTGATGTTATATTTTGTATTGATTACTTCTACTGATTACTCATGTCCTGATGCAGCAGTACTTCTCAGTCTGGTCCTTGGTGATGCCCAGATGATCCACGTTTTTGCTCCCTCCCAGTTCTCTGCCAGACAGTCCTGGGAGGGAGCAAAAACGTGGACCGTCTGAGGGTCCCCACGAATTGAGTTGAGAAACACTGTGAAACAGCAATAGGTGCACTGTTCTCATATTATCTCTGGACTCAAGCCCTTCTTCATCTTGAACCCACATGAACACAAGTTGATCTCTGGGTCACATTTTCAGTGCATGGCCTCTCCCTGCTTTCCTGTCGACATGTTATGTTCGTTTACCCAGAAGTCTATTTCCAAAAAGATTTCACTCCTGTATTCTTTAAAATAAACTGCACCAGTAAACTCCAGTCTACCTCACGCTCCCCACGTCACATAATGTTGTCGCCAAGGTGACCCATGTTTTCCCCACAAGGCTGGATGTATTTTTATCAGACGGGTCAATGGGAACAGATAAGTAGCAGTCAGGCCTCAATATTGTACAATATTGTACAGCCTTGTCAATGTTATCAGTGTTTTGCATAGCATTTCCTTCTCACCCCATGGGATTTAAACCCACAATCACCACCAACCACCACATCTTAAACACAGATTCTTTAATTACATAACGTATTGCATATATCCCATTTTATTACTGATATTTAGTGGTATTTATAAATAATAAAGGACATATATATGATATAGCTGTTTAGTAATTCCACTTAATCCAAAGCTACTTCCATAACTTATAACATTAAGACCTAGACTTAGACCCATGACCATCCTGTTGTAGTTGGCGTAGTGCACCATTCCCGGCGAACCCTACCTGTAACGAGCTCGCGGACCTCGACATCCGCCGTCTTGCGCAGCAGCCGCACCAGCGCGGGGATGCCACCGCAGTTCTTCAGGGCAATCTTGTTGTCGTCGTTGGCCTTGCCGTAGACGAGGTTGCGCAGAGCTCCGCAGGCACTCCGGTGCACCTCACTCATCCGATGGTCCAGCAGGTCCACCAGAAGCTGGATGCCCCCCTGCCGCCGGATCTGCACGCCCAACACAGACCATCCTGTACATCTGATACATTTATAAACTCATACAGCATGTATTCATAGTCTAGGAATACACCAGCGTACCATTTTAGGTTAATCAATACCTCATCAAATTATTTGACTAATTACGTTAATTAGATAAGTCAGCTGGTGGTGAAATTTAAGTAACACATGGAATGGCTGAGGTGCCCCTGAGGAGAAGTTTGGGAACTGAAGCGGTGTTCATCTAGCCATCCAGCAAGATACCAGTAACTTTTTGGAGAACAGAAGCAATTCTGGTTATTTTTTATGGTGCTTCTGTTCATCTGCATATATGAAAATGTAAAATTTGTCTTTTTTTGCAGGTATACACTTAGTACACAGACAAATAGCTTTAAACATTTTCTTTGACTAAGTAGAAAAGTACACACAAACAAAGACACACACACACACATACAGTACATATTTATCAGCATCAAATATGTCTTCCTGTGGTAGGCTCCAGGCTTCCTGCAACCCTGTACAGCAAAGGTCACCAACATGGTGCCCATGGGAACCAGGATGCCCCCAAGGACCAAATGAGTCGCCTGCGGACCTGTTCTAAAAATAGCACAACTTACCAGTGAGCAGCGTCTACAATTTAATTTTATCCTGTTGCTATTCTTCTTTAATCACATTTGCACTTACAACCCCAAATCAGAAAAAGTTGGGACGGTATGTTAAATTAAAATCAAACTGAAAACAGTACATATGCCTTCGGTAAGCTGATACTGGCCCACTCCAAACGGCTTACATTGTCCTATAGTGTTATTTCAATAAAATAATTTCAGTGGAACTGATTCTTCACTCTGCGAGACATATTTCCACTGAAGTGGCTTTCTGCTGTGTTGGGGCTACAAAATTCTCAGAAGTGGCACAGCGTGGCTCAGGTGTTAGAGCTGATCACATTCTGAAAACGTGCCACCTAGACGTTTGTTTTTCTGGTAAGACAGCCAGTAGAAAGGAGACTAGGCAAGGGGTATCTGGAGGGGAGGGAAGAGGGGTTATTAAAGTGACAGGTAGTCACGTATGAAGGGCTTGGTCAGCATGTGCAGTAGTATGGGGGGTGGGGGGTGGTATTCCAGTAAGGGTCAGATGCTGAGCATACAGGGACCAAAATAATAGATCCCTCAGTAGCTGACAAGGGGAGTTTCTACTTCCCAGTGCCCAGGCTCCCAGTTTTCTTATTGAGTCAGAGATCCGCTATCCTAAGTATGGTTTACTTGGCCAAAGATAAACCTTCTCCTGCTATTGTCCTAGGGTCTGAGTTTACCTCCTAAAGCTGTTTCTCCAGGCACTCCCTCCCGCATGCCACTAAGAACCATCCTGGTCTTGGTAATGGGTATTTTTTTATGCATGCAACGCTACTGTAGTAGTTCAGTTTTTCGTGAATTTTTCCCTGCAACAGACGTCTTGTGGAGGTCCTATGTCTGCTGTATTTCCATTTTTTTTTTTTGCTTTGCTTGCTATCTGGTAAACAAAATGGCTGCCAGTCTAGCTAACAATAGTAACAATCTAACCATGTAAACAATAACAGAAATCACCTTTAAAAAGTTCAGTGAACTTGTTTATGACATACAGGCAGCAATTAGTTTTACAAATATCTGCATCTATAATACTTGTAATATTTACAAATATTTCATTGTTATATAACAGCTCCCAAGTATTTTTCAGCAGGGCATTATTTATGGAGTACCTCAAAACAAAGCTGCATTTCATCAGTTAAAAAAACTGGGTTGTGATTTACCCAAAGTAAAGAGAAATAAATTTAATTCAGAGCATTGTTTGTTTTTGTTCACTTCTGAAGCCTTCTAGAATAGAAAAAAAAAATTACTATTTTCAAAACAATCGCACTCCCTTAAAAGCTCATGACTCATGGGTGTCAAAACTGAAACAGAAACTGAAATTTGAAATTGATTATATGTAGAGGCAGCCAGGATGAGGCTCCGGACCCCCCGTGACCCAATAGGATAAAGTGGGTTGGAAAATGGATGGATGGATGGATGGCAAAAAAAAAAAAACACTAGTAACTTAATTAATCAGCGAGATATACTTATGACCACAGAAAACCAGAATCATATATGGGATGATTTGTAGATGAGTATGTTACTTTCTAGGGCAAAGAAAACAGAATGACAACAAAAAGTAGCATATACTGTAGGAGGTACAGGTTCGAACAGTACTCACAGAAAGTATTGGGACGCTTAATTGCTTAATTCAGTAAAAATTTAGCAAATTTATTGGCTTCATAATAGAAATCCTTAGTTTGTTCATTTGTTTTCAAATATATATAACATTATACACACTCTTAAGTAAAACATTCATTTCAATTAGTAATAAATTGAAACCCAAATTATAGTTCTAAATGAGCCGTTCTGAGTTAAAAAGTTAACAAGCAGTCTGACTGGGTGCTCTTTTAATTAATAACACCTTTGCATTTACATAAAACACCAAACATTGGTGTTAAGTATCCCTTTGGGAGCTAATGACTACAATTGCAATTACTAGCAAATTGGCAAGAACAGAACTGAATGAGTGAGTTGAAAAATGATGACAATAAAAAGAAAATGTCTGTGCGAAAGATATGTGCAGATATGATAAATGTTGCTTGTCAACGGTCTTTTGTTATGAAACCAATAGACTTTTTCACAGAATTAAGAAGGCATCCCAAGACTGTCTGTGAGCATAGTATAACATCAACAACTTGCTAAAAGAAGGTTTTACTAAAGTCACGATACAACAACTATATAGGAAAACACAAATATAATGGGAATCTATACTATTTTAAAACAATTTTTCAATATATATTAAAGATTTGACTAGCAATTTGCTAGCTAATGTGCTAATAGTTTGAGGGCAGGGCCGCTGCCTGTCTCAGGAGGGAGAGTTAGACGGTTACCAGAGATCCCTACATCATTCTGTTCCCTTGTCTGCCGATGACTCGTGCACACCCATTTGTTAACAATAATAAAACAGCACGTTAAACTTGTTAAATTCAATACACAATGATACACAAGAGATATTCAGATGATAGCCGTTGAACAAATCCGCTTTTGTGTGCGGTACGAGCGAACAGCGGAAAGTCTCCATGGCGGGAATCCCAAACCATGCCTCGCACTTCATCCAACACTCGTTTTGGCAAGTCGCCTCCTTTTGTCAACGGCAATGCCTCCCGCTTCAGGCTTCGTTGCCCCCTATAGGACCCTTATCGCGACGGCTGCAGCACCGTTAATTACTGTGATCCTTAAGAGGCAACAGATGTTCAGGGGCTCCAGACAAAAGACGAAATAAAGGGCTTCTGCCGAGATCCAAGGAAGCCAAGAGGCCTTTGGGAGGAAGCATGCCCAGTGCAAACAGGTGCGTCACATGAGCGCGTGACTGTGCCGTGAATTCGGCTCATGTCAGGGAGGTGAGGGTGTCTTTTTTCCAAATTTGAGACCGAAACAGACACACGAAATAGAAGTCGTCATAAACAGAGGCACTGGCCAGCCGGCAAACCAACGAATGGCTCTTGACTGATGATGATCCTCTGCTGCAGAGCAAGCTGGTTCTGGAGAGGCCTTCAAAACAGGAAGCGATGTCAACCTTGCCCCGAAGATCAGGGCTGTGCAGCCCCATTTCGGACAGCGGGGCATCAGCGGTAACCAAAAGGTCAGCGTAGGTTTGAATGAGTCAATGGCTGGAGCCAAATGAAACACTCAAAGCAGCAAGCTTTGTGCATTTGGCAGTGAGAGGCAGGAAAGCGTCACGAGGACGTTACAGTAAGCGACGGCCGCTAAGATGCAGTGCGTCAGAAAGCAGGGGTCACCACTTTCATTTATTTATTTATTTTGCAGGGTCAGTGAGATCTTTAGTGTTGGACGTTTCTGATGTTTAACATAAGGGAATTTTCAGAGTTTTAATTCAATATGTCCGATATGTTCGGCCCTTGTGGTGCCACTTCGTGGTACCTTGGTATTGGCTTTCTTTCTTTCTTTCTTTCTTTCTTTCTTTCTTTCTTTCTTTCTTTCTTATTTGCTTGGTTGCTTGCTTCCTTCCTTCTTTCCTTCCTTCCTTCCACTCGAAATGAAGCACCGCAGCCTTACATCCTCTTGGCGATTTGCTCATCTCTGCCAGCTGCTCCATATACCGCCCCCCACCCCAACAAGAGGCGGAGGACATCGATGTTATTCCTGTATCGATGGGCGCTAGTCCCTGTCCCGTGTACCGCGGTCACTGTGGACCAGCTGCCCCGCTCTACAATATCCCAGCATCCCGTGCTGATGTATGGCATCTTCTCTGCATGTCAAAGCTACGGGAGGCAGTGCCAGAGGTGAAGCGGGTACTGGGACAGCCATGCAAGGCCCTCCCACACCTCAGATACCTGACTGTGCTCCTGGCAGCAATACAAACTGTGTGGGACTCTACTTCACAGCTCTATATCTATATATCCATCCATCCATCTTCCAACCACTTATCCAGTACAGGGTTGTGGGTGTGCATAAGTTCAAGCAGGCACCTTTGTCGGCTTAAACATTTATTATAATAACACACGCAGTATATCCTGCTGACCACAGCACTCATGTTGCCCTAAATGCATTATGTAAGCACTGTACCACTGTCTCTGCCAGACTCTGAAGCGTAAATCCAGTGGATGTCATTCTACGTTTTTTTCCCAGCCACCCTGCAGTAAGTCCAGTGCAGATTTATGCATGTCGTGTTGGCGGATGCCTGGTGATACAAATGCATGTTTCCCGTGTGGATGACATTTAGAGAAACTTTGGTCCACGCCTTCTATACATCTTATTTGCTGCTTACATGTCTCATAACTTGGTACTAATTGAGATATTAAAATCACAAAAGCATCAGTGCCCCTTATTAAATTGGTGGCAATAGTCTCGACGACGACAGGGCGTCCAGGAGTGTGACCACTACGCGCTTGCGGTCACGCTGATGTCTCAGAGCCAAGCCTGAAACCCGAGACTGTGAATTCTGCCCAGTCGCCCCGCCTGTGTCGAAAACAAGCTTTCTGCAGCGTGCACAATTCCCACCTGTCTCAGTGAGCAATTCCATTTTTTACTTCAGCGCAGGGTGGTGGATTGTGTAGGCTGGGACGCGGCCCCGTAAGCTGGAGGTTGCCAGCTCACGTCCCCAGAGGAATCAGGTCGTAATACCCATCAGCAAGGTAGTTAGCCTGAATTTCTCTGGTAAAATTCTCCAGCCACGCAGATGGGAAGAACCGCAAGCTACAATGCTGCCTAATACTGAATACATGTGCCTCAGTATTGCTAGCTGGTGCATCATTAGTTACACTTCTCTATACCCAAAAATGAGGATGAAGAACCTCCTCTGTCACGATGTTCCTGATTAACGTGAAGAATGATAGACCGATAGCGGCATACGCAGTAACCTGAAAATGATGACGGATTAACCGTCAGACAAACGACAGCGATTGGAAGACAGACTGAACTTTGCAGCGTTTGTCCTGCTGCTTCATCATCGCCGGGAAGGAGCTGCATGAATCACCCTGGCGAGTAGCGCGGCGTCAGCGTGTTACACCAAACACTCTTACTGGCTGCCGAATTGGTGATGCTCATCTTGATGCTGTCTTTTATTTATGGATTGTGATGTTTAGTTGACCTGGATTGGGGGTTTGACCCCATTTCTTGACCATGTGTGTGTAAAGCCTATATGAGTTGAGTATTGGTTCGTCACCCAAGTCCAAAGACATAAGGTTTGGGTGGACTGTTGCCTGTGCATGTGACCTGTGATGGACCATCAACTTGTCCAAGGGGTCTCCAGCCCTTAGCTTGCTGTGGTCCTGTACTAGATAAGAAATTATGGAAGACTGATGGATTGTGACATGAACCTTGATACTATTGCCACTATTGCAGGATATATATGTGCATACACCCTAAGACCAGTAAGTGTAAGTTTGACATGCCCGTAAACCTACGGTACACACAACTGTTAACTGCAATCCATGTAGTTAGCATGACTTTGCAATGCAGGCAATCCTGCTGTCTTCTTTGCATTCCAGGCAGGAGCCCCGTTTTAATGCCATTACCCTAGCAACCAACAGGCCATCCCATCGATCCTAATCCCAGCTGAAGTCACGTGCCAATTCAGCTCCGGAGCAAGAGAAACACATGAGATGTCGCACAGAACCATGGCAACTCCTATCTGACTGCCTCAGAAAGTCAGCGGGATTGGAGTGCGTGTTACTGACAGCCAAAGCCATGCATATATAACTGTAATGGTATACTGGGGAAAGGGAAAAAAAAAATAAGAATGAATA